>ML785473.1:22188-72293 GCA_009831015.1 Picea engelmannii
TTCACTTTATCAACAATGTTCAACAGTTTATCATCAATGTATCATCTATGATTGCATTCAATATATATATCATAAGAAACATCACATCAACATCACATCAAGAACACACTACACTAGTATTTGTGTGGAAACCCAAATTGGAGAAAACCATAAAATGATTTCTTATATATATCAAGAATTCATTCACAGGAAGCACTGAATTCCAAATTCTCCAACTGCAACTGGAAGGAGGCTCCAACCCCTATTCTCATACTCCAATATGAAGGAATCTACAACTCCTTGAATTCTATGGATCCAACCAAAAGGAGGCTACAACCCCCTAATTATCAGGATCAAACCTAAAGGAAGCTCCAACTCCTTGATTCTCTAGAACCACCGGAAGGAGGCTACTATCCCCTTTCCTTTCACCAAACTTAATGACAGACTCTGGACTCCAGAAAGACAGGAAGATTTAGACAGAAGGGAAGCTTAGAGACTCGGACTGACTTCTCACAATACTCTAGACTTGGATGCCTGAGAATGAGCTTTCATCCTTCTTTTATACAAGTTTGTGAGGGAAGAGTCATTATGAAGAAAACACTTGAATAGACAAGTGGCCTTATGTGTCTGCCACCGAATCTTTACTTTTAGGATTTGGCGGTAGAGATTGTGCAAGATCCTTCGACCAAATCATAGCTTTATTTCATATCCACCGAAAGCAAATGGAACAGTAGATCTGGTAGGGTAGTCATGCAGGATTCCCCGACCAGAGGACATTCAAACATGACATAAAGTAGAGTATCTTGGAAATGTGGATCAATCCACACCAAAAGTCGGAGAAGTGCTTCGAGTTTCCAAGATTCTCATTATTAAATAAGGACAATAATTACAGAGTGGAGGTTAGTTACGCCAACCCATGAAATCCGAATGGCACCACTGTCGGCCATTTAGACATGAATCCTTGTGATTACATTGTGGAGTTAGTTACGTCAACCCATGAAAACCGATTTGGAGATTAATTATTTTCAATAAATCCAGAAAATCTTTCTGGATAGTTGAGAGTATCCCAACATTTAGTAAAAATTTTCCATGCTATAAAAGGTTGCCCATTTAAAATTTGTACAATAGTTTTTTATTTAACAGCCCATTGAAAATGATTAAGAATAAATGAACGTAATAGTTCTCCATCATTAGGTCCTTGCCGGAAGAGGTCTTGTACAGATGATAAAGGAGTGAATGAATTTAAGATTCTTGGGTCGATTGCTCCTTTGTTCAATCCAAAGTCTTTCCACCAATCTGCTAACCAAAGTGGTGGCCTTCCAGAAGTTGCAGTGTTAACATTCCCAAACTTGACTAGAGTGAAGAATTCTTCTTGTTGCATGAAGTTCCACCATAATTCTTTGTATTCAATATAATTGAAGCCGGTCTCGGGGAAAATAATATTGGGATTTCTTTCAGGCCAATGAAATAATAGTCTAGGTCTGTTTAAGCAAAAGTACTGTTGATTATGTCCCATATCATCCCTTATATCCCATACAAAAATAATATCATGAAATAATTATGTTAGAGCATTTTGTGGTTCAACTGCCTTTTCATTTGTTCTTGAAATTATGGGGGCTAAAACATTTGAAACTCTTCTTCCTCTTACTTCAGGTACCAAATTGGAATATGACAGATAAGTTGTCTTAGATAAATTATTTGTGCTTCTTATCTCCCAGTGGGGTACCCATTCTACTGCATAAGACTCCCAGTTTAAAGAGTCAGGAATAATAACTACTGTTTCTATACCATCTCTTAGCTGTACATAAATTAATAAGCAGAAACTTTGAAGATGTTCTCTGCTTAAGAAGTCTCGTATAGAGTTATGTGATCCCTTAATATGTTCAATAGTGAAATCAAAATTGCTAAACAAAGCCTACCATCTAGCAAACTTGGAATCACCGGGAGACTTCAAGTCTTTATTGAGAACTTTATTCATGGCTGCTACATCAGTTCTTAATAAGAACTTTTTATATATCAAATAGATTTCAAATTTTTGTATGGCATTCAATGCAGCTTTAATTTCTTTGTCTAGGGCAGAATAATTCTTTTCTGTTGCCTACCATAACCCTGAGGCAAATTGAATAATCTCTTCTTTTCCTTTGTCTCTTACTTGTTTGAGTATTGCTCCCCAACCAATATTACTTGCATCTGTTTCAACAATTTTGGGGAGGTCATCATCAGAAATATGAAGAATAGGAAGATTCTTGGTTTTAGCTTTAATATTTTTCACAGCTTGAGTATGGGCTTCTGTCCATGGGCTTGGATCTTTCTTTAATCTTTCATTTAGAAGTTTTATGTCTTGTGCACATTTTTTGTAGAAGTGGCTAATATAATTCAGGCTTCCCAGAAATCTTTGTAGCTGTGTTTTGTCAAGAATCTTATCAGGGAATTTGTCTGCAAATTCTACGCATGAGTTTGCAGAGTTAGTTTCCCATTATCAATAGTATGGCCTAGAAATTTAATCTTAGTCTTAAAAAGCTCAATTTTATTTTTAGAAAGAACTAGGCCTGCTTGCTTGACTACTTGTAAAAACTTCCTCAGATGTTTGAAATGTTGTTCTAAGGATGAGGATAATACAAGTATATCATCAATATAAACAATAAGCCAATCAAAGTATGGCTTCAAAGTGTTGTCCATAACTCTCTGGAATTTGGCTGGTGCATTTTTAAGGCCAAAAGGCATTACATTCCACTCATAATGTCCAGCAGGGACATTGAAAGCTGTTTTGAATTTATCAGCTTCTTTGATTGCAACCTGCCAAAATCTCGACTTTAAATCAAATTTTGAGAAGATCGTAGCTCCTGTGATTCTAGTGACCAGACTGCTTTTATTTGAGATTGGATAAGTATCATCAGCCAATACCTTATTTAAGGGTTTTTAGTTTACTACTAGTCTAGGAACTCCTCTTATCTGTTCCGAATGTTTATTTACATAAAATCCATAACAATTCCATGGACTAGTAGATTCTCTGATAAGATCTTTGCTAAGTAAACCCTTAATCTCTTCTACACATAGCTTATGATACTCAACATTCATAGGTATAGCCCTACTTTTGCAAGGTTTCCCTTGATATTCTTCTTTTTAAGGAAGAGAAACTTCATGCTTTCTTTGCTTCCAAAAAGCTGTAGGGTTTTCTGAGTAGACTGTATCGATAAATTCTTGTTTCAACAGAGAAATCTTTTCTTGGATCTGGGTTTTCTCCAACTGATCTTTGAACTGTACCCCAGATTGAAAATATTTTAATTCTTCTATTTTCAGATTTTTCCTTATTGTTAATTGAACCATATCTGAGATTCTTGGGGTAGAAACAAATGGAAGTTTTATAACAACTTTCCCTTGTGGGGAAGGAATGCTGATAAAATATCCTGGTTTATCTGGAGTTACCATTGTAGACCCATGAGGGGCTACTGCTGCAAGGAAATGAGTACCAAGGATGCAGGCAATAGGAATGTTTGCCAAGAAAAACTTCAATTTTAAACAATAATCTAGAATGCAACAGACTGCTTATGGTATTTGGAATGAGATGTCATTTGGGATATTTCCTAATCCAACAACCAAAGATTGAGTTTTTTGCCATAAGGATACAGGAATGATGTCTGTGTGCAGCATATTCAGATCTAATCCTGTATCTATTAATGTTTTTAACTTGAAAGGCATCCCTTGTATTTTCAAATCAATCAGAATATGAAATTTCTGATGTTCAATCTGAAGATTCTGTTCTCGATCATCTTCTTCTTGTCCAGGAATTTCTTTGATAGCTTTTTTCAGCTTGTTTATTTCTCTTCCAAGGTCTGATACAGTAAGATCTTGGATAGGACAACAAATAGATTTTGCCTTTTGAGGGGCTAAAGGCTTTGAGTAAGCTGACCTTAAATTTTTTTGAAAGGAATTCCACTCATAAAAGGAAATGAACAGTCCTTCGGAATCCATAAATTTTTTCCATTCACAGGCTAGCCTCATTTTTTTATGTATTTGAAGAATTTTTGGTAAAAGCTTTTGTTTTTGGATGGGTAAATAGGTCCCAATTTAGCATTTCTTTCATCCACTCTTCTTTTCCTATATCTTTTCTGCATCCTTTAGATAGCAAAAGAAATTTCTTAATTTCTGGATAAGAGGGTCTCCTTATATCTTCAGGAAGATATGTTTGTCTTCTCTGATCTATTTCCGTGCAGGAATTATTTTGAAAAACTAAGACATGAGAATCATGTGGGAAAGGGATGTTAGAACACTGGGGATGAGGACACTGGTCTTTTACAGTGGACTTTGGTGGAGGTAAATTTGTCCTCGGATTGTGGTTTGCATGTTCAAAATGGACTCTTTCATTTTCTATGAATGAAAAAAGAGTGGACGAAGTGATAAGTTCTCCACAATCAAAACATTTTACTGTAAATGGAATTTGGCCAACCTGGTTTGCCAAAGACTAGAGTGAGGCATGTAAGCAGAATGATGAGGAAGAGAATGAAGAACTTGGATTATTTTTTGTACAAGAAACCTGTTTGGGAAGGTTTCGTTGAGGAAAAGAAATGACTGCAGAATTTGTGGTTTCTTTTATTTGAGCAGAGGTAATGGCTCTTGGGATTAGTGCTCTGGGAGTATCAATGACCCAGTCAGTTGGGAAAGAGAGATTTTCCCATTTTATCAAATGATGTTCCATTTTTTGGTTTAAAGGGTCCGTTAGCACCAAGGTACTGGATTGAGATTCTTTACTGGGGGTATGCAAGACTGCAGGGAATAGGGTATTAGTATGTCTAAAGCATCCCTTAACTTGAACAGATATGTTTGTCCGGGTAGGACACATGTTGAATCCAATTGTTCTAAGCTGAAGTTTTAGAATATTTTCAATATTCTCATCAAAAGTATAAACAGAAAAATTTGGATAACAGTCAAAATAGACAAGCCCATTAGAAAGAGGGGCAACGATTCCTCCAATCAGGGAATCAATGAATTTGTTATGGGTTAGATCCCTTACTGTACATAAAATATAAGAGTCTATTCCTTTGTGTACCAAGGGACTAATTCCAATTCTTATACATCCAAAATGAAGATAATGTGTTCCATGCCTCTTAGCTTCCTTTTGGATTTATTTAGCATTGATCAGTGAAATTGTTTGACTGACATCACTATTTTGTTGTATTCTACTTACTAATTCTTTCACTATCACCCGAGTTACAGCCTTTAGGTGGAACATATTTAGATCCTGATATACACGACTGGGGGAAATGGGAGGTAGTTTCCATGCTGCTTGGGGTTGAGTCTCTATCTCTTCTATGCTAGCATGATTTATACTCTAGGATCTATTGAAAGAAAACATTGACTCTAGGGTATTTATAGAGTCAGGTTCAGGAGTACTTTCTTCATCATTTCTCACTTCTCTAAAAGACATTGTTCTAGAATCCATAGTGATAGATCTTAGTATTTCTGCACAAGAAAGCAAGGCGTTTAATCTTAGTCCTTTGCTCCAGAGAGAGAGAATGTTAGATAGGCTCCTGGCCAACTGCTTAGGTAGAAAATAATAATATCTTAGTACGGTACTAGATTCTATACAGAAAATAAATTACACAAACTTATATACAGAGCGACTAGCTTTATCAGATCGAAGAGTCTGATATCATACCCGGGAGAAAATGAAGGTGACTAGCTCTGATACCATTTGTTGGCTGATTTCCATGAATAGCTCGTCAGAGGCCTCCTCTGTTAGAGATTGAATCTTGACTGATCACACTCTTGTCTCATGCGCTATCTCATCTTGCCATCTGGTCTTCTGATTTCTGCTACTCTCGACAGAACCAATATCGAAGCTCTGATACCATTTGTTGGCTAATCTCCATGAATAGCTCATCAGAGGCCTCCTCTGTCAGAGATTGAAGCTTGACTGATCACACTCTTGTCTCATGCGCTATCTCCTCTTGCCATCTAGTCTTCTGATTTTTGCTACTCTCGACAGAACCAATACCGTCGGGTTAACCGCTTTACTCTGTCCGAACTATGAACCCCCACCACCTGGAGTCCACCAGGCTTTTGCAGTTTTATGTGAACCCTATAGCCGGTCTTTCCACGACACTCCGCACCTACAACTTCCCTTTAGCGGCCTCCTGCCTTCGCGTGACTTACTACCAGTGCTCGGTCGTCGCTTTATACCAGACTACCAGTGAACCTTATTATCTGGATTAGTGAACTATATTAGACAGTACCAAGGAACATCGATTGCAAATAAATGAAAATAAGCAAGATCATAATGAGCGCATGTTACAGAGACAATGAGTAAAACTTCAGAGATAAACACATATATGCGAAAGTCTTCTTTTATATTAATCAGAGCATAAGCCACGGGTATTACAAGATTTTTGCCAGATGTGCAGACTGAGAGCAGAATGCTCTTTGCTCACCAAACTTAATGACAGACTCTGGACTCTAGAAAGACACGAAGCTTTAGACAGAAGGGAAGCTTAGAGACTCGGACTGACTTCTCACAATACTCTAGACTCGGATGCCTGAGAATGAGCTTTCATCCTTCTTTTATACAAGTTTGTGAGGGAAGAGTCATTATGAAGAAAAGACTTGAATAGACAAGTGGCCTTATATGTCTGCCATCGAATCTTTACTTTTAGTATTTGGCAGTAGAGATTGTGCAAGATCCTTCGAACAAATCATAGCTTTATTTCATATCCACCGAAAGCAAATGGAACAGTAGATCTGGCGGGGTAGTCATGCAGGATTCCTCGACCAGAGGACATTCACACATGACATAAAGTACAGTATCTTGGAAATGTGGGTCAATCCGCACCAAAAGTCGGAGAAGTACTCCGAGTTTCTAAGATTCTCATTATTACATAAGGACAATAATTACAGAGTGGAGGTTAGTTACGACAACCCAAGAAATCTGAATGGCACCACTGTCAGCCATTTAGACATGAATCTTCGTGATTACATTGTGGAGTTAGTTACGTCAACCCACAGAAACTGATTTGGAGATTAATCATTTTCAAGAAATCCAGAAAATCTTTCTGGATAGTTGAGAGTATCCCAACATTTAGTAAAAAAAAATCGTGCTATAAAAGGTTGCCCATTTAAAAATTTTACAATA
The DNA here is from genome assembly GCA_009831015.1 of Picea engelmannii. Classification (NCBI taxonomy): domain Eukaryota; kingdom Viridiplantae; phylum Streptophyta; class Pinopsida; order Pinales; family Pinaceae; genus Picea; species Picea engelmannii. The sequence goes on from ML785473.1 coordinate 29,294, forward strand.
GTTTTTTATTTAACAACCCATTGAAAATGATTAAGAATAAATGAACGTAATAGTTCTCCATCATTAGGTCCTTGCCGGAAGAGGTCTTGCACACATGATAAAGGAGTGAATGAATTTAAGATTCTTGGGTCGATTGCTCCTTTGTTCAATCCAAAGTCTTTCCACCAATCTGCTAACCAAAGTGGTGGCCTTCCAGAAGTTGCAATGTTAACATTCCCAAACTTGACAAGAGTGAAGAATTCGTCTTGCTGCATGAAGTTCCACCATAATTCTTTGTATTCAATATAATTGAAGCTGGTCTCGGGGAAAATAATATTGGGATTTCTTTCAGGCCAATGAAATAATAGTCTGGGTCTGTTTAAGAAAAAGTACTGCTGATTATGTCCCATATCATCCCTTATATCCCATACCAAAATAATATCATGAAATAATTCTATTAGAGCATTTTGTGCTTCAACTGCCTTTTCATTTGTTCTTGAAATTATGGGGGCTAAAACATTTGAAACTCTTCTTCCTCTTACTTCAGGTACCAAATTGGAATATGACAGATAAGTTGTCTGAGATAAAATATTTGTGCTTCTTAGCTCCCAGTGGGGTACCCATTTTGCTTCATAAGACTCCCAGTTTAAAGAGTTGGGAATATTAACTATTGTTTCTATACCATCTCTTAGTTGTACAGAAATTAATAAGCAGAAACTTTGAAGATGTTATCTACTTAAGAAGTCTAGTATAGAGTTATGTGATCCCTTAATATGTTCAATAGTGAAATCAAAATTGCTAAACAAAGCCTACCATCTAGCAAACTTGGAATCACCAGGAGACTTCAAGTATTTATTGAGAACTTTATTCATGGCTGTTGCATCAGTTCTTAATAAGAACTTTTTATATATCAAATAGATTTCAAATTTTTGTATGGCATTCAATGCAACTTTAATTTCTTTGTCTAGGGCAGAATAATTCTTTTCTGCTGCCTACCATAACCCTGAGGCAAATTGAATAATCTCTTCTTTTCCTTTGTCTCTTACTTGTTTGAGTACTGCTCCCCAACCAATATTACTTGCATCTATTTCAACAATTTTGGGGAGGTCATCATTAGAAAGATGAAGCATAGGAAGATTCTTGGTTTTAGCTTTAATATTTTTCACAGCTTGAGTATGGGCTTCTGTCCATGGGCTTGGATCTTTCTTTAATCTTTCATTTAGAAGTTTTCTGTCTTGTGCACATTTTTTGTAGAAGTGGCTAATATAATTCAGGCTTCCTAGAAATCTTTGTAGATGTGTTTTGTCAAGAATCTTATCAGGGAATTTGTCTGCAAATTCTACAGCATGAGTTTGCAGAGTTAGTTTCCCATTATCAATAGTATGGCCTAGAAATTTAATCTCAGTCTTAAAAAGCTCAATTTTCTTTTTAGAAAGAACTAGGCCTGCATGCTTGACTACTTGTAAAAACTTCCTCATATGTTTGAAATATTGTTCTAAGGATGAGGAAAATACAAGTATATCATCAATATAAATAATAAGTCAATCAAAGTATGGCTTCAGAGTGTTTTCAATAACTCTCTGGAATTTGGCTGGTGCATTTTTAAGGCCAAAAGGCATTACATTCCACTCATAATGTCCAGCAGGGACATTGAAAGTTGTTTTGAATTTATCAGCTTCTTTGATTGCAACCTGCCAAAATCCTAACTTTAAATCAAATTTTGAGAAGATCTTAGCTCCTGCAATTCTAGTGAACATACTGCTTTTATTTGGGATTGGATAAGTATCATCATCCAATACCTTATTTAAGGGTTTGTAGTTTACTACTAGTCTAGGAACTCCTCTTATCTGTTCTTAATGTTTATTTACATAAAATCCATAACAGTTCCATGGACTAGTAGATTCTCTGATAAGATCTTTGCTAAGTAAACCCTTAATCTCTTCTGCACATAGCTTCTGATACTCAGCATTCATAGGTATAGCCCTACTTTTGCAAGGTTTCCCTTGATATTCTTCTTTGTAAGGAAGAGAAACTTCATGCTTTCTTTGCTTCCAAAAAGCTGTAGGGTTTTCTTAGCAGACTGTATCAATAAATTCTTGTTTCAACAGAGAAATATTTTCTTGGATTTGGGTTTTCTCCAACTGATCTTTGATTCGTACCCCAGATTGAAAATATTTTAATTCTTCCATTTTCATATTTTTCCTTATTGTTAATTGAACCATATTTGAGATTCGTGGGGTAGAAACAAATGGAAGTTTTATAACAACTTTCCCTTGTGGGGAAGGAATGTTGATAAAATATCCTAGTTTATCTGGAGTTACCATTATAGACCCATGAGGGGCTACTGCTGCAAGGAAAGGAGTACCAAGGATGCAGGCAATAGGAATGTTTGCCAAGAAAAACTTCAATTTTAAACAATAATCTTGAAAGCAAAGGACTGCTTCTGGTATTTGGAATGAGATGTCATTTGGGATATTTCCTAATCCAACAACCAAAGCTTGGGTTTTTTGCCATAAGGATACAAGAAGGATGTCTTTGTGCAGCATATTCAGATCTGATCCTGTATCTATTAATGTTTTTAACTTGAAAGGCATCCCTTGTATTTTCAAATCAATCAGAATATAAAATTTTTGATGTTCAATCTGAAGATTTTGTTGTCGATCGTCTTCTTCCTATCCAGGAATTTCTTTGATATCTTTTTTCAGCTTGTTTATTTCTCTTCCAAGGTATGATATAGTAAGAGCTTGGACAGGACATAAAACATATTTTTCCTTTTAAGGGGCTAAAGGCTTTGAGTAAGCTGGCCTTAAATTTTTGTGAAAGGAATTCCACTCATAAAAGGAAATGAACAGTCCTTCAGAATCCATAAACTTTTTCCATTCACAGGCTAGCCTCATTTTTTCTGTATTTGAAGAATTTTTGGCAAAAGCTTCTGCTTTTGGATGGGTAAATAGGTCCCAATTTAGCATTTCTTTCATCCACTCTTCTTTACCTATATCTTTTCTGCATCCTTTAGATAGCAAACGAAATTTCTTAATTTCTGGATAAGAGGGTCTCCTTATATCTTTAGGAAGATATGCTTGTCTTTTCTGATCTATTTCCGTGCAGGAATTATTTTGAAAAACTAAGACATGAGAATCATGTGGGAAAGGGATGTTAGAACACTGGGGATGAGGACATTGGTCTTTTGCAGTGGAATTTGGTGGAGGTAAATTTGTCCTCGGATTGTGGTTTGCATGTTCAAACTGGACTCTTTCATTTTCTTTGAATGAAAAAAGAGTGGACAAAGTGATAAGTTCTCCACAATCAAAACATTTTACTGTAAATGGAATTTGGCCAACCTGGTTCGCCAAAGACTGGAGTGAGGCATGTAAGCAGAATGATGAGGAAGAGAATGAAGAACTTGGATTATTGTTTGTACAAGAAACCTGTTTGGGAAGGTTTCGTTGAGGAAAAGAAATGACTACAGAATTTGTGGTTTCTTTTGTTTGAGCAGAGGTAATGGCTCTTGGGATTGGTGCTCTGGGAGTATCAATGACCCAGTCAGTTGGGAAAGAGAGATTTTCCCATTTTATCAAATGATGTTCCATTTTCTGGTTTAAAGGGTCTGTTAGCACCAAGGTACTGGATTGAGATTCTTTACTGGGGGTATGCAAGACTGCAGGGAATAGGGTATCAGTATGTCTAAAGCATCCCTTAACTTGAACATATATGTTTGTCCGGGTAGGACACATGTTGAATCCAGTTGTTCTAAGATGAAGTTTTAGAATATTTTCAATATTCTCATCAAAAGTATAAACACAAAAATTTGGATAACAGTCAAAATAGACAGACCCATTAGAAAGAGGGGCAACTATTCCGCCAATCAGGGAATCAGTGAATTTGTTATGGGTCAAATCCTTACTGTACATAAAACATAAGAGTCTATTCCTTTGTGTACCAAGGGACTGATTCCAATTCTTATACATCCAAAATGAAGAAAATGTGTTCCATGCCTCTTAGATTCCTTTTGGATTTCTTTAGCATATATCAGTGAAATCGTTTGACTGACATCACTATTTTGTTGTATTCTACTTACTGATTCTTTCACTATCACCCGAGTTATAGCCTTTATGTGGAACATATTTAGATCTTGATATACATGGTCGGGGGAAATGGGAGGTAGTTTCCATATTGCCTGGGGTTGAGTCTCTATCGCTTCTATTCTAGCATGATTTATACTCTGGGATCTATTGAAAGAAAAAATTGACTCTAGGGTATTTACAGAGTCAGGTTCAAGAGTACTTTCTTCATCATTTCTCACTTCTCTAAAAGACATTGTTCTAGAATCCGTACTAAGAGATTACTAGTTTCTGCTGGAGCAGTCGGCCAAGAGCATCATTTGATAAAATGTGAAAATCTCTCTTTCCCAACTGACTGGGTCATTGATACTCCCAGAGCACCAATCCCAAGATCCATTACCTCTGCTCAAATAAAAGAAACCACAAATTCTGCAGTCATTTCTTTTCCTCAACGAAACCTTCCCAAACAGGTTTCTTGTACAAAAAATAATCCAAGTTATTCATTCTCTTCCTCATCATTCTGCTTACATGCCTCACTCCAGTCTTTGGCAAACCAGGTTGGCCAAATTCCATCTACAGTAAAATGCTTTGAATGTGGAGAACTTATCACTTTGTCCACTCTTTCTGCATTCAAAGAAAATGAAAGAGTCCAGTTTGAACATGCAAACCACAATCCGAGGACAAATTTACCTCCACCAAATTACACTGCAAAAGACCAGTGTCCTCATCCCTAGTGTTCTAACATCCCTTCCCCACATCTTATTTTTTCAAAACAATTCCTATACAGAAATAGATCAGAGAAGACAAGCATATCTTCCTGAAGATATAAGGAGACCCTCTTATCCAGAAATTAAGAAATTTCTGTTGCTATCTAAAGGATGCAGAAAAGATATAGGTAAAGAAGAGTGGATGAAAGCAATGCTAAATTGGGACCTATTTACCCATCCAAAAGCAGAAGCTTTTGCCAAAAATTCTTCAAATACAGAAAAAATGAGGCTAGCCTGTGAATGGAAAAAATTTATGGATTCCGAAGGACTGTTCATTTCCTTTTATGAGTGGAATTCCTTTCACAAAAATTTAAGGTCAGCTTACTCAAAGCCTTTAGCCCCTCAAAAGGAAAAATCTATTTGTTGTCTTGTCCAAGCTCTTACTATATCAGACCTTGGAAGAGAAATAAACAAGCTGAAAAAAGCTATCACAGAAATTCCTGGACAGGAAGAAGATGATCGAGAACAGAATCTTCAGATTGAACATCAAAAATTTCATATTTTGATTGATTTGAAAATACAAGGGATGCCTTTCAAGTTAAAAAAATTAATAGATACAGGATCAAATCTGAATATGTTGCACAAAGACATCATTCATGTATCCTTATGGAAAAAAACCCAATCTTTGGTTGTTGGATTAGGAAATATCCCAAATGACATCTCATTCCAAATACCAGAAGCAATCCTTTGCTTTCAAGATTATTGTTTAAAATTGAAGTTTTTCTTGGCAAACATTCCTATTGCCTGCATCCTTGGTACTCCTTTCCTTGCAGTAGTAGCCCCTCATGGGTCTACAATGGTAACTCCAGATAAACCAGGATATTTTATCAGCATTCCTTCCCCACAAGGGAAAGTTGTTATAAAACTTCCATTTGTTTCTACCCCACGAATCTCAGATATGGTTCAATTAACAATAAGGAAAAATCTGAAAATAGAAGAATTAAAAGATTTTCAATCTGGGGTACGAATCAAAGATCAGTTGGAGAAAACCCAAATCCAAGAAAATATTTCTCTATTGAAACAATAATTTATTGATACAGTCTGCTCAGAAAACCCTACAACTTTTTGGAAGCAAAGAAAGCATGAAGTTTCTCTTCCTTACAAAGAATAATATCAAGGGAAACCTTGTAGAAGTAGGGCTATACCTATGAATGCTGAGTATCAGAAGCTATGTGCAGAAGAGATTAAGGGTTTACTTAGCAAAGATCTTATCAGAGGATTTTATGTAAATAAACATTCAGAACAGATAAGAGGAGTTCCTAGACTAGTAGTAAACTACAAACCCTTAAATAAGGTATTGGATGATGATACTTATCCAATCCCAAATAAAAGCAGTCTGGTCACTAGAATTGTAGGAGCTAAGATCTTCTCAAAATTTGATTTAAAGTGAGGATTTTGGTAGGTTGCAATCAAAGAAGCTGATAAATTCAAAACAGCTTTCAATGTCCCTGCTGGACATTATGAGTGGAATGTAAAGCCTTTTGGCCTTAAAAATGCACCAACCAAATTCTAGAGAGTTATTGACAACACTCTGAAGCCATACTTTGATTGGATTATTGCTCATATTGATGATATACTTGTATTTTCCTCATCCTTAGAACAACATTTCAAACATCTGAGGAAGTTTTTGCAGGTAGTCAAGCAAGCAGGCCTAGTTCTTTCTAAAAAGAAAATTGAGCTTTTTAAGATTGAGATTAAATTTCTAGGCCATACTATTGATAATGGGAAACTAACTCTGCAAACTCATGCTGTAGAATTTCCAGACAAATTCCCTGATAATATTCTTGACAAGTCACAGCTACAAAGATTTCTGGGAAGCCTGAATTATATTAGCCACTTCTACAAAAAATGTGCACACGACATAAAACTTCTAAATGAAAGATTAAAGAAAGATCCAAGCCCATGGACAGAAGCCCATACTCAAGCTGTGAAAAATATTAAAGCTAAAACCAAGAATCTTCCTATTCTTCATCTTTCTGATGATGACCTCCCCAAAATTGTTGAAACAGATGCAAGTAATATTGGTTGGGGAGCAGTACTCAAACAAGTAAGAGACAAAGGAAAAGAAGAGATTATTCAATTTGCCTCAGTGTTATGGAAGGCAGAAGAAAAGAATTATTCTACCCTAGACAAAGAAATTAAAGCTACATTGAATGCCATACAAAAATTTGAAATCTATTTGATATATAAAAAGTTTTTATTAAGAGCTGATGCAGCATGAATAAAGTTCTCAATAAATACTTGAAGTCTCCTGGTGATTCCAAGTTTGCTAGATGGCAGGCTTTGTTTAGCAATTTTGATTTCACTATTGAACATATTAAGGGATCACATAACTCTATACCAGACTTCTTAAGCAAAGAACATCTTCAAAGTTTCTGCTTATTAATTTATGTACAGCTAAGAGATGGTATAGAAACAGTAGTTAATATTCCTGACTCTTTAACTGGGAGTCTTATGCAGCAGAATGGGTACCCCACTGGGAGCTAAGAAGCACAAAGATTTTATCTCAGAAAACTTATCTGTCATATTCCAATTTGGTACCTGAAGTAAGAGGAAGAAGAGTTTCAAATGTTTTAGCCCCCATAATTTCAAGAAAAAATGAAAAGGCAGTTGAAGCACAAAATGCTCTAACAAAATTATTTCATGATATTATTTTGGTATGGGATATAAGGGATGATATGGGACATAATCAGCAATACTTTTGCTTAAACAAACCCAGACTATTATTTCATTGGCCTGAAAGAAATCCCAATATAATTTTCCACGAGACTGGCTTCAATTATATTGAATACAAAGAATTATGGTGGAACTTCATGCAGCAAGAAGAATTCTTCACTCTAGTCAAGTTTGGGAATGTTAACACTGCAACTTCTAGAAGGCCACAACGTTGGTTAGCAGATTGGTGGAAAGACTTTGGATTGAACAAAGGAGCAATCGACCCAAGAATCTTAAATTCATTCACTCCTTTATCATCTGTGCAAGACCTCTTTCGGCAAGTACATAATGATGGAGAACTATTACGTTCATTTATTCTTAATCATTTTCAATGGGTTGTTACATCAAAAACTATTGTACAAATTTTAAATGGGCAACCTTTTATAGCATGGAAAATTTTTACTAAATGCTGGGATACTCTCAACTATCCAGAAAGATTTTCCGGATTTCTTGAAAATGATTAATCTCCAAATCGGTTTCCGTGGGTTGACATAACTAACTCCGCAATGTAATCACGAGGATTCATGTCTAAATGGCCAAAAATGGTGTCATTCGGAATTTGTGGGTTGCCATAACTAACCTCCACTCTGTAATTATTGTCCTTATGTAATCATGAGAATCTTGGAAACTCGGAGCACTTCTCCGACTTTTGGTGCGGATTGACCCACATTTCCAAGATACTCTACTTTATGTCATGTGTGAATGTCCTCTGGTTGGGGAATCCTGCATGACTACCCCGCCAGATCTACTGTTCCATTTGCTTTCGGTGGATATGAAATAAAGCTATGATTTGGTTGAAGGATCTTGCACGATCTCTACCACCAAATCCTAAAAGTAAAGATTCGGTGGCAGACACATAAGGCCACTTGTCTATTCGAGTCTTTTCTTCATAATGAATCTTCCCTCACAAACTTGTATAAAAGAAGGATGAAAGCTCATTCTCAGGCATCCGAGTCTAGAGTATTGTGAGAAGTCGGTCCGAGTCTCTAAGCTTCCCTTCTGTCTGAAGCTTCATGTCTTTTTGGAGTCCAGAGTCTGTCATTAAGTTTGGTGAGCAAAGAGAATTCTGCTCTCAGTCTGTGCATCTAGCACAAAGCTTGTAATACCCATGGCTTATGCTCTGATTAATATAAAATAAGTCTTCCACATGTATGTGTTTATCTCTGAAGTTTTACTCATTGTCTCTATAACATGCGCTCATTATGATCTTGCTTATTTGCCTATATTTGCAATTGATATTCCTTGGTACTGTCTGATATAGTTCACTCATCCAGATAATAAGGTTCACTGGTAGTCTGGTATAAAGCGACGACTGAGCTATGGTAGTAAGTACCGCGAAGGAAGGAGGCCGCTAAAGGGCAGTTGTAGGTGCAGAGGGTCGTGGAAAGATCGGCTATAGGGTTCACATAAAACTGCAAAAGCCTGGTGGACTCCAGGTGGTGGGGTTCATAGTTCGGACAGAGTAAAGTGGTTAACCCAACAATATTGGTTCTGTCGAGAGTAGTAGAAATAAGAAGACCATATGGCAAGAGGAGATAGCGCATGAGACAAGAGTGTGATCAGTCAAGCTTCAATCTCTGACAGAGGAGGCCTCTGACGAGCTGTTTGTGGATATCAGCCAACAAATGGTATCATATCCAGTTGCCTTCATTTTCTCCCAAGTATGATATCAGACTCTTCAATCTGATAAAGCTAGTCGCTCTATGTTACACCTCAATATTTCTCACTTCGATAAGTGTCGTAAGTGTCGCATGTTCCTCTCAACTGTCGCAAGTGTCACATGTCATTTGTAAGTGTCGCAAACATCAAACAAAGCATACTACCATGATGATGACACCAAGATGACATCTAGAATAACTCAGACACTTTATTTGGAGGAAGGAGAATGATTAACTGAAGTCAAAGAACTCTTATCACCTGAAAGGAGCCCTTAAACAGAGGTTTGGAAAGTGAGCTCTCCCCTACATCAGCCTTAGGAGTGCTGGCGCTCCTCTATAAGGTCTCAGGGAGAGTTATAACGCTTCTTTGCCCCTCTGAAGGAGCGTTATCCATCTTTGGAGCGCTAGCGCTCCCATCAAGCTTCCTAGGGAGTGCTATAGCGCCCTGATGCCCCTTTTGAGGGAGCACTGTCTACTCTGAGGCAGTAGTTGGCCCGTTGAGCAGAATAAGGGAGGATATTTCAAGTTTGGAAGGCAGTTGCATTCGAATTCTTGGTTCCATCAGGAGATCCCTGATCTAAGGAGGGGATTCCTCAACTTGTTCTAAAGATAACTCAAGAGGTTAAGACTCTCTTAACCTATATAAGCAGGCTCTATGATGGTGAGAAGGGGGGAGAATTGCTAGCATGAAACCTATGATCTCATAGGAAACACATAGTCAATTGAAGGAGAGTGATCAATGAAGTTGCTATCATCCAGGTCTTGGATCTTCCGAGCAAGGGTTGGACAAAGAGGACTTGATGAAGCTGTCGCATTCTCATCTACGATTGTAAGTATTGTTGTCGTTATTCTCATTAATATGAAACGCTTGGCCTATTTATGTCTAGTTTGTGTCTGATCTTACATGAACTTATCGTTAATAGATAGATCTATTTTCAAGCTAACATCAATAGAGTAGGAAGTGGTCATACTTTGTTTGTCTACAGGACTCGGCGATGAGCGAGAGATTGGAGCTCAACTCAGAGCGTGCAGGGACAAACGTCGATAAAAAGGTATATCTATCATCCTTCCTTCTCATGTATTAGTTTGTGTGGATTTGAAAGGAAGTCAGTGTCCACGTTAATCACTTTCTGTCTTAGAGTTAGGGTCTATCTCTTTGAGGCAATATACCTATCCGCAGGAATATTTTCCTACAACAGAAACTGGTGACTCCACTGGGGAGTCCTCAAATCAAAACTTCTTTTTTTGATTTCTCCTCATAGAGCTTGTTTTACCTCTTGATTGTTTCAGACCTAGTTCGCTCCTCTTTTGGTTGGTTTCATGCGTTGATTGACTCCCTACCCCATCACACTCAGCCTAATTGTCGAGACTAAACTGCAATTTTTGGATTTTTTGACACTTTGAGGAGTTTTTGACCCTGGCGCCCCTGTCCCTGTGTTAACAGAGCGCCAACACTCCCTAAGTGCCTTGAACATAGCGCTATAATGCTCTTTTCCCTTTGCAACAGAGCACCAACCTCTTTTTGGCCCAGAAGCCTTCCAGAATTGTCTTCTCAGGTTTTTGCCTCTGTGTCTCTCTTGCTGAGCCACCTTGTGAGTCAATGCTTCTCCCTTTTCAACTTTGACATATGTCTTCTTTGAAGGACAAACATCTTGCTATTTGGATTTTGTAGCCTTCTTCACTATTGTTGTTGAGTTTTTCTGCCATTTGGAGTTTGAAACCCATGCATTGTCTTTCTCTATTTTTCGACTGAGTGAAAAACTGTGGTGAAGATCATCAAAGGCCTACAGATCTCTTCACTTGGTTTTAGTTAAGAAGCATTGTTCTTCGACATTCCTTTTGGTGTGAAGTTATTGATTTTTCTTTGATTGTTTCTTTTCTTTTGCTTCTTGTTTTGATCACAACGAGAGGGTGTATTGTTTGTACGATCCTTGCTTGTATTGGTCTGATTTTCATTGATCCAAAAAGATAATTAGCAAGATGAGCATTACTTTTAATTAATCATCATTCATATACAAACAATAAAGAAGCATCTTCGTGATTTATTTTTCATATTAGAAGGTATCTCAAGAGTTTTAGCGTCACATCGGATTTGATTGAAGAAAGTTTGTTTGAGGACATTCCTTATTAGTGCTTGTTAGTGAAAATAACTCTCTCTCTCCCTTAGATAGATGTTCATCGAAAAGAAATGACTGCTTATCATCTCTGATGCATTTTTGGGACTAAGTCATAATTCCATCCGTTTCACTTCCATGCACCCCTATTGAGTAAAGAACAGCTATAAAATGAATGCTAATTAAAAAATTATTCAGAACATTTTCTTTTCTAAGATCCTCCACCAACAGTAGATTAGGCTTAGTACTTTGGATTAGGCTATGAGCATAACTCTCCAAAGTTTCCAAAACAAACATTAGCGTCCTGAGTTAGGGAGAGTCAAATCCAATTATCGTATAAGTCTGCCTGGGATCCCCCTCTCACACAGGGGTTACGCATGAGGTCGCATTCGGGTGAGCTACGGAGATTATCCCTCCATGGTTTAACTGATTGTGGTGGTCAGATCGTATTATGGGGATTGCTTAAAGGTAAATCCAAAATTACTGCGTGGAAGCCTTTTAGTTGATTTCGGGCTAGATACCCTGCCCGTATGTTCAGATCGGACTGTCGACTGTACCCGCCCAGGGGCTGACTGCGAATTGGTAACCTTAGCGGCCATAATCTTTAGGGTCTTACACAAGGTGACAGTGAAGGGAAGTCTCACTGTACCTGGAGCAGACATTGGTCAAACTCACTCGGGCTCCTTGGAGGGCAAATCCACAATTATTGCATGGAAGCTTGCACCAAGGCGTAAGTCCGTTAAGCAGGTCATCATTGTAACTGTTCCACTATATCCCCACCCCTCCTTGACTTGATCGCATGACGTTGGATTTCATCACCAACTAGTACGGTCATCGAGAGAAGGTCCTATTTGCTTGGTTGTGATTCTTAGATTTTATTAGCGTATGTTGTTTCTTTTCGGTAGTTGGCCATAGATCTCTTTCGCCGACTCTTTTTCGCCAACATTGACCCTCCATGCCATTCACGGAGGCTACAGGGACTTCCTCCAGAAAATATGGAAGGGAACACCCCTTTACCCCCTCATTCTATGGAGGAATCTTCTCAACAGAGCGAGGTTCAAGATACCACAACTTCCCAAGAAGAAGTCCCCACTCCTCTGGAGAATTTTCGAATTGTTTTAGAGTCTCCGGAAGCTTTCCGCATTCCGAAGGGATATGAACGTCGTGTCCTCCAACTGAATTCAGCTGGTGAATTTTTCGTCATCAATCCTTCTAACATTCCGGCTGGATCTCGTCAAAACCCTCTAGCCGATGACCCCTTTTGGACTGCAGACATCGTTCGAAGTCCACCGTGCATGGTGTGGGACCTTTATGGAGTGGGGGTAGGTGTTGATGCACCCATCTCCTACACCATACCTCTAGACCATTTTACTGGCACTACCATCTTTACGGCCACACCGCTTGTTGGTCCGAACACATCACCCATTGGCCCAAGGTCTACTTTTCCTCTCCAGATGGCTCATTCTACAATGGTCCCTCATGTTCTGACTATTATTGCCGGTAATGCGGTGGTTAGCCAAGCTACCATTGGCACACCCGTAACACCAAGACCTACATCATCACTCCCTTTTGGGTACAAGGCACTAAATTTTCCCATTGCCTCTACTACTCAAGCCACGCCGGGAAGTTCCATACCTATCCAACAACTCGGAGGAACCAGTCTTGGTGGTCTTAACCCAGTCGGCGATACCGGTCAGTCATTTATGTCTGGTTCTCAAATTCCGGGAACTTTACCTCAAGCTGGGGGGCATCCTCCCACCGGAGGACAAATTCCATTTGGAGGGCACCCTCATGCTGGGGGGTAGCCTCAATCTGGAGCCTACCATCAACCTCATGGACAAAATGTGCTTGCCATGCCTAATCTGTGGAATATCCTTTTTCCAGGAAATACACAGTTCTCGGAAGGACACAAATCTCAAGCTCTGCAACAACCTCCTTATGGACAAATTCCAAATCCAGCTTATAACCCTCAAAACCCATCAGGTTATCCTCTGCTCGCACATACTTCTCAAAACACCTCGAATCCTATGTACCCTGGTCAACACCAACCTCATACAAGAGGGCCCACTAGTTACAATTATCCGCATAACCCAGTGATTGGCCCTACTGGTGTCCCCATGCCACACCAACATTACCCATAGGCTAACCAAAAACTACCTTTTCTGGCTACCTTGGACCTTCCAGACTTGTCTCGGTTAATGAATGATCCTATTTATCATTCTCCGGTTTGGCCAGCTATTCCAGCTAAAATTCCTTCTGATATCCCAAAATTCGACGGAAAGTCCAGAGAAGACCCAAACAACCACGTGATGAATTTCCATTTGTGGTGTTCATCCAACTCCCTCATGGACGATTCTATACGGTTGTGTCTTTTCCAACGAACGCTTACGGGTTCCGTGGAGAAATGGTATATTGAACTACCATGCGCATCTTTTCACGACTTCAACTCCCTTGCCATGTCCTTCCTCACACACTTCCAACTACCCATTCGATACGAAACGGGTATTGAACTATTAACCTCCCTTCATCAGACAACTTCCGTACACATCTCCGATCATATTCATGAATGGAGACGACGACGAAGGCTAATTAAAGCGGTAATTCCTGACCAACTATTAGCGGAATGGTTCACTAAATCATTGTTACCCCAGATCACTCGTGATGTTTCCATGGGTGGCGTAGTCACCGAGGAAGAAGCTATTGCTCGAGATCAGTACTTACATTTGGTCTATTCATAGTCCGGTACTTTGTACGAGTTGATACCGAATGCTACCTGTGCCACTAATGATCCATCCAAACCATCGTCTGCTTCCCATGCAGATGGAGTTATTGGCTCTGTCAAAACCCAATCTACTTCCCAGTCGACTGGAACAACTCAGCGGCCCGCTTCGATGGCTTCTCCCAGCCTGACTGCACCCTCCTATACCCCCCCTCAAACTCAGGTCTCTGAGGTGAACGTGGTCCAATCGACTCCTTCAAAACAACTCGGGGGCAAGAAGAAAGCGAGAAATAAACCAAAGAAAAACAATAACAATGAACCACCAAAAAATCAACCACAAACTTCTGCTGCCGAAAAAAAATCACAATGAAAACCGAAATTCCCATGTCTCATTTGTGGTGACGATCACTACACTCGAGATTGTCCACATCGCGATGAAGTGGCCAAACTTTTCAAGGGAAATTCACAACCCACTGTGCTTACTCAGCCTTTTCCATAGCAACAATCTTTGGTTGCTCAAACCCCCACTGCAGGGGGCAGTTCCAACCAACCCCATGATGAGGCCTCGACAAGTGCCCACATTTACATGTTCAATGGGGTTAATCTAACCACTCGCACTGCAAACATATGACATGCCAGTTAAACCTGATAGGACAAATATTGCTAATGGTTCCGTACCAGACCCATTACCATCTTTTGTTAATCCTCCGTCTGCCAGCCCTCCATCCGGGCCACTTCAAATTGAGAAACCTTCATTTGACTCCATCTTACACCCTCCTAAGAGCACCATCTAGAAAGCTACCTTCAATCCTAATTCACGGGCTTCCCAAAACTACCACATTGTTGAAGATTTGGCTCAAGCGTCGTGTGCTATGTCGGCCTTAGAAGTTCTACAACATTGTCCCAGCCAACGTAGAACGCTCTTAGCTGCTATCGACGCTTTCGATCTGGAGTCATCAAACAACCTCACGTTTAATCTGGATGACCATCAACCACGACTCTCCCACCAGCTAGCTTTCCAAATCGATGTTGTTGTTCATGTTGTAACAGAGTTTGAATTTTTCTCTCCTTAGTGTCTTCATCCCAATGTATCTGAGAATCGCATCAAGCTTATAAGTTCACAAGGGGTCTGTATATTTCTGCTGCATAGGGTTTGATGCCAACAGGTATTTGAATATAATAGTCCGGCTTTTCCCCGCCTGGGAGCAAGTCTTTTGAGCGATCGAAAATCATAAATCTTGGCTTGGCTTTAAGCTGGCAGATGGACAAACTTCCAGATGAATTTGGACCTTACTATTTCATAGCATCGGTTTACAACTTTTTGGAAGAAGGATCAACGTCTCCAATGTGACCGTATTCTGTACATGCGTGAGGACATACAGAGGGTTTTGTTTGTTGATTAGAGGGTACGAATACATTTGTTGCGTAAGTATTATAATGATGCCCAGGAAGGATGCATGGAAGTGTTACAAATGGCGGACATCATCGGTTTGAAAGAACATTACTTGCAGACGACATTCGAAAACTGAGTATCGAACTTTATGTTGCACAAATCAAGCATTCAAAAATCTAAACTAAGGTTTTGAATACTTATTGACGTCACTCTCGATTTATTAGCTCGACGCCAGGATACAGACCTGCATCCTCAAAGTTACACATGACGTGCACCAATCACGGGATTCCGGACTTTTGCTTATCGTTTTTATACTACACCATTTCCTCCGACACTCCGAAAAGCGATTCAAAGTTCCATTATTTTGCCGATAAGGAACCCCACGCTAGGTTATTTTCGACCATAGGATAAGTGTGGATTTAATGTTGTTGGATGGAACCATGCACCAAACCACACAACGCATTGAAGACATAATGCCAGAATTTGTAAGTAGATTGAAGGACGTAGGATTGGTGTTTAAAATAACTACCCCCGTCGAAAATACATCCACTTCTTTCATAGCCAAAAATTGGCAGGCTGATCTTGAAACGAACGACCCCAGCGAAGCAAAGAAGAGAGCTGTGGAGATGATAGGTTGTTCGAGCTTCGAATGCTACGAGGATGGACCAACGGAGTTTGTATTCGGCCCCATAGAGGCTATTAGAACATGAGAGAGAATTGTCAGAATAGATTCAGTTGTACAAGAGGTGTTGGCCATTGTTCAAGAAGAATCCTCCTTTGGAAGTGTTCTAGATTTGGATATACTGTGAATTAGTCTTTCAGATGACGTTTTGATACCAGGAGTTGCTATTGCATCTTCGCGAGCTATAGATTTGGCAGCTTGGACTTATGCATTAGAGATATCTTCCATTGACGTCGACCGATAGCGTGCATGCTTGATATTGTCAATGAGGGTGTCCAAGAGGTGGATATATGCTTTCTATCGGAAAAACAAACAAACCGATCAGGAGGTAGAAGCCTGGGAAGCCACCAAAAAAGCATGCGGTGGTTTGCACTTCTTAGCCATCCAAGATTCCCTGCATTCAAATTCTTGTGCTGGATTTTGGCTTATGTTAAACATGCTCAATCCACCTGTATGATATCCAAGGTTTATGTTGAACGAACTTATGAAACGATAGTCACAAGATAATAAAGCTGAAGACTACTGTGAGAAATGCAGTGATTGATCGCGAACGTGAACAAGAACAATGCGATATTATTTGCAATCTGCACGCAGTTAGCTCCTCAACAGGATTGGGTGGAATGCATTTGGTCTCTTTTAGCGTGGAAGGAGGCCACCAATTACCACCAACTACTATCTCTCCGGGCGATATAGTTTGGGAAAGATGAGTGTTCTTACTGAACTGATTTGTATAGCTTCCAGACATGGTGAAAAGACATTGGTGACAACACCTTCAAACGCTGTTGTAGATAACATGGTGGAAAGACTTGTTGATATGGGGCTGATATTGTGCGAGTTGGAAACCCTGTATTCAACAATTGCTAAAACAACTCAAGAAGACACTGAAATGAAAGGAGGAGGATCTAATGCACTTACGGCTATAAACATTTTGCTAGAAATTAGGATGTATGTTGTACTTTTAATTTAGTTCAGATTACTCTTAGTTAAAAGACGGTTGAAATTAGTTGATTGTAAGTTATGATATGAGACGGTTTCAACCTCCTTGAGAGGGAATTTATATAGAAATGAATCCATTGTAAGCAGGGGGGGAAGCCGGGAGGAAGCTCTGAGGGCAGAGAGCTCCTGTGTGGAACGCAGAGTTATTTTGAGAACCATAAATGGAATTTTACACAGTGACGTGTTTTCTTGAAATTATGAGATTCATTACGGTCATTTCTTTTGCTATGTCCTCTTTTTGTCTTATTATCTATCTGTTCTTTTGTCGACTGAGTTAAATATGTTTGGAATTCATTTTAAATTCTCCTTACACGCAGTTGATAAAAGTTTTGTTTTCATGATGATTGTTCATAATTCACTCCAGATAAGTGCTCTGTATCTAGCCATCAGCCTTTAGTTTTTTATTCCAAAGTCATAGTGAAAATTCCTCCTTGATTGATGCTTTCACTGTGATGGCCTTTTCCTTTTCTTTTCTGCTATTAAGTCATGATTATTTATAGTTGAAAGAAAGACTTACTTTGCCTCATTTTCTGCAAGTAATGTGATCCCTGTTATGATCTCCTTTCTGTGGTTTTCACTTGACTCCATGCCCAATGGACTGTTTTCCTGGATCAACCCCCAAACCTGATTAAACATCCTTTCTAATAAGAAATCTGACCTTCTTACTGTAATCATTTGATATTCCTGAGTAAAGAGCCTTTGGATGTTTAAAGAACTGTCTTTGAGTGTATTAGGTCAGAAGTGCACTCAAAATAAATTTTCAGGGTTTGGCTTGCTGCAACCCAAGTCAAGTTCTGAACAATAAATAACTTTTTCTTTATAAAATGTGATAAGGCTTGGCTCTATTACAGCCTAGAGTCAACTCTTGCGACAACATTTTTTTTTGGCGCCGTTGCTGGGGACGGAGGATGAAGTAAATCTTCCCTGGGATACGACAAAGATTTTATCTATCTCTTGATGGTGAACATGGGATAGATGTTCGATTGGCTATGATTGTTCACCTGGCGACTCCTTGGTTCACAGATTCTACATGTTTTCGTTGGTGACTCCACTAGTCTTAGATATTAAAATCCTCCACTGCTCGGATTGCTTGAAGGTGCTACATGATGAGGTTCAGAATTTTTGTAGGTCACTTTATTGATGCAGGCACGTGGTCTACTGTTCTTAGCACTTTACTGGGAAAGTGCCATCCCTAGATGGAGCCTATGTTGTAACAGAGTTTGAATTTTTCTCTCCTTAGTGTCTCCATCCCAATGTATATGAGAATCGTATCAAGCTTATAAGTTCACGAGGGGTCTGTATATCTCTGCTGCATAGGGTTTGATGCCAACAGGTATCTGAATATAACAGTTCGGATTTTCCCCACCTGGGAGCAAGTCTTTTGAGCGATCGAAAATCATAAATCTTGGCTTGGCTTTAAGCTGGCAGATGGACAAACTTCCAAATGAATTTGGACCCTACTATTTCATAGCATCGGTTTACAACTTTTTGGAAGAAGGATCAACGTCTCCAATGTGACCGTATTCTGTACATGTGTGAGGACATACAGAGGGTTTTGTTTTTTGATTAGAGGGTACGAATACATTTGTTGTGTAAGTATTATAATGATGCCCAGGAAGGATGCATGGAAGTGTTACAAATGGCAGACGTCATCGGTTTGAAAGAACATTACTTGCAGACGGCATTCGAAAACTGAGTATCGACCTTTATGTTGCACAAATCAAGCATTCGAAAATCTAAACTGAGGTTTTGAATACTTATTGACGTCACTCTCGATTTATTAGCTCGACGCCAGGATACAGACCTGCATCCTCAAAGTTACGCATGACGTGCACCAATCACGGGATTTCGGACTTTTGCTTATCGTTTTTATACTACACCGTTTCCTCCGAAACTCCGAAAAGCGATTCAAAGTTCCATTATTTTGCCGATAAGGAACCCCACGCAAGGTTATTTTCACCCATGGGATAAGTGTGGATTTAATGTTGTTGGATGGAACCATGCACCAAACCACACAACACATTGAAGACAGAATGCCGGAATTTGTAAGTAGATTGAAGGACGTAGGATTGGTGTTTAAAATAACTACTCCCGCCGAAAATACATCCACTTCTTTCATAGCCAAAAATTGGCAGGCTGATCTTGAAACGAACGACCCCAGCGAAGCAAGGAAGAGAGTTGTGGAGATGATAGGTTGTTCGAGCTTCGAATGCTACGAGGATGGACCAACAGAGTTTGTATTCGGCCCCATAGAGGCTATTAGAACGTGAGAGAGAATTGTCAGACAAGATTCAGTTGTACAAGAGGTGTTGGCCATTTTTCAATAAGAATCCTCCTTTGGAAGTGTTCTAGATTTGGATATACTGTGAATTAGTCTTTCAGATGACGTTTTGATACCAGGGGTTTCTATTGCATCTTCCCGAGCTATAGATTTGGCAGCTTGGACTTATGCATTGGAGATATCTTCCATTGACGTCGACCGACAACGTGCATGCTTGATATTGTCAGCGAGGGTGTCCAAGAGGTGGATATATGCTTTCTATCGGAAAAACAAACAAACAGATCAGGAGGCAGAAGCCTAGGAAGCCACCAAAAAAGCATGCGGTGGTTTGCACTTCTTAGCCATCCAAGATTCCCTGCATTCAGATTCTTGTGCTGGATTTTGGCTTATGTTAGACATGCTCAATCCACCTGTATGATATCCAAGGTTTATGTTGAACAAACTTATGAATCGATAGTCACAAGATAATAAAGCTGAAGATTACTGTGAGAAATGCAGTGATTGATCGCGAACGTGAACAAGAACAATGCGATATTGTTTGCAATCTTCACGCAGTTAGCTCCTCAACAGGATTGGGTGGAATGCATTTGGTCTCTTTTAGCGTGGAAGGAGGCCACCGATTACCACCAACTACTATCTCTCCAGGTGATATAGTTTGGGAAAGACGAGTGTTCTTACTGAACTGATTTGTATAGCTTCCAGACAAGGTGAAAAGACATTGGTGACAGCACCTTCAAACGTTGCTGTAGATAACATGGTGGAAAGACTTGTTGATATGGGGCTGATATTGTGCGAGTTGGAAACCCTGTATTCAGCAACTGCTAAAACAACTCAAGAAGACACTGAAACGAAAGGAGGAGGATCTAATGCACTTACGGCTATAAACATTTTGCTAGAAATTAGGATGTATGTTGTACTTTTAATTTAGTTCAGATTACTGTTAGTTAAAAGACGGTTGAAATTAGTTGATTGTAAGTTATGATATGAGACGGTTTCAACCTCCTTGAGAGGGAATTTATATAACAATGAATCCATTGTAAGTAGGGGGGGAAGCCGGGAGGAAGCTCTGAGGGAAGAGAGCTCCTGTGTGGAACGCAGAGTTATTTTGAGAACCATAAATGGAATTTTACACAGTGACGTGTTTTCTTGAAATTATGAGATTCATTACGGTCATTTCTTTCGCTATGTCCTCTTTTTGTCTTATTATCTATCTGTTCTTTTGTCGACTGAGTTAAATATGTTTGGAATTCATTTTAAATGCTCCTTACACGCAGTTGATAAAAGTTTTGTTTTCATGATGACTGTTCAGAATCCACTCCAGATAAGTGCTCTGTATCTAGCCATCAGCCTTTAGTTTTTTCTTCCAAAGTCATAGTGAAAATTCCTCCTTGATTGATGCTTTCACTGTGATGGCCTTTTCCTTTTCTTTTTCTGCTATTAAGTCATGATTATTTATAGTTGAAAGAAAGACTTACTTTGCCTCATTTTCTGCAAGTAATGTGATCCCTGTTATGATCTCCTTTCTGTGGTTTTCACTTGACTCCATGCCCAATGGACTGTTTTCCTGGATCAACCCCCAAAACCGATTAAACATCCTTTCTAATAAGAAATCTGACCTTCTTACTGTAATCATTGGATATTCCTGAGTAAAGAGCCTTTGGCTGTTTAAAGAACTATCTCTGAGTGTATTAGGTCAGAAGTGCACTCAAAATAAATTTTCAGGGTTTGGCTTGCTACAACCCAAGTCAAGTTCTGAACAATAAATAACTTTTTATTTATAAAATGTGCTAAGGCTTGGCTCTATTACAGCCTAGAGTCAACTCTTGCGACAACAGTTCACAATCAACAAATCCACCAAACTATCTTAGATGAGGGAGCCTCTACTTGTGTCATGTCTTTATCTTGTTGGAAAGGCTTAAAATCACCTTCCCTTAACAAATCCCCTACAATGCTATGCACTTTCGATGGACGAGGTTTTCATCCTCACGAATTATTACAATCCTTAGCCGTTCAGTTGGGTGGAAAAACTGTTACCGTTGATGTCGAGGTGGTCAATGCCCCCCTCGATTACAACCTACTACTCAGAAGAATTTGGTTCTATACTATGACCGTTGTCACCTCGTCGGTGTTTCAATGTGTACAATTCCCTCATCAAGGCAAAAATGTCATTGTTGATCAACTCGATTTCTGTACACCCGACGCTCGCGCCCCTGTCACCAACAACATTCCCTTTTTGGGAGACCATCCAATTACGTATGAAAGCGTTGGTGTTGGCTTATTGAAATATTCTATCCTTATGGGTACTTTCCCTACACCACTTCCACCTACCGCTCATCATATTTCCGCCATCAATATGATTTCGACTATGCCTTATCAATCCTTGGAATCATCTGATCCCTGGATTGTACCTAGTCCTCTGGAATTCGATGTGCTCGGTGACACCATGCCACTTAGCCCAGCTGAGGCCGCATACGTAGCTATTCAATCTACCTCTCCCTCTCCAAACAACCCACATTTATTGGTACATGATGCCTACTCGATGCCCTCATGGTTGGATTCCCTTTCATCTGTCGTCGATTACATTTCCCAAATTTTCCCTTCTGACGAATCGATCATGGAAATGCTTAGCATCGATGATCTGCCTTGGGATGACAACCATCATCGATCCTCTTTTCTTCCGCCTTTGGAAGAAAGTCATCGAGACATACATTCTGTCTCCCCTCCCAGTGCTACCGATGCTCCGCAATCTCCCATCCTCACACCAGATACTCTCTGTGAGGGAAATATGGGTAACATCTCTACCACGATCATTATTGACATTTCGATCAAAGAAGGTGTCGTAGAAAACATCAACCTTGGTGCTAATTGCACACCTGAAGAAGTGGTCTCTTACACCTCTTTGTTTAAGGAATTCCACGACATCTTCACATGGAGCTACGAGGAAATGCCAGGGATCGACCCTTCAATCGTCGTGCACGAAATCAAGACTTACCCTGACGCGAAACCTGTTCGACAAAAGCTTCACCCGATTCATCCCAAGAAAATCGCAGCTATAAAGGCATAAGTTGAGAAACTTCTAAAATCTGGCTTTATCTATCCCGTCCCTTTGACAGAATGGGTCTCCAACCTTGTTCCGGTTGCCAAAAAACAAGGGACCATCCGTGTTTGTGTTGACTATCAAGATCTCAACAAAGCTTGTCCCAAGGACAACTACCCTACACCCTTCATCGACCAAATCATCGATAATTGCGCAGGGAGCATAATCTTCTCTTTCATGGATGGCTTTTCTGGGTATCACCAGATTGAAATCTTACCTGCTGATCAACATAAGACATCCTTTATCTGCCCCTGGGGTACTTTCGCCTACCGAAAGCTACCTTTTGGCCTTAAAACTGTTGGTGCTACTTTCCAGCGGGCCATGTCATACGCTTTCCACGATATCAATCATATCACATAGCCTTACCTCGATGACTTACCTGCCCACTCATCCAATCGATCCGATCATATTGATCACCTACGGGCGATTTTTCTTCGATGTCAGTTCTACTGTATTCGCTTGAACCCGCATAAGTGCCCTTTTGCTGTCGAATCCGGTCGACTCCTCGATTTCATTGTCTCCAAAGACGGGATCAGGGTGGATCCCTTAAAGATTAAGGCCATTCTAGCCTTACCCCCACCTACCAATTTAACCCAACTCCAAAGTTTGCAAGGCAAAGAAAACTTCCTTCGCCATTTAATCTGCAACTATGCTGAGATCACTAAAGGATTTATGCGGTTACTACAAAAGAACACCCTTTTCATCTGGGATGACTCCACCCAACTGTCATTCGATGCTCTCAACCACGCTTTGACCCACGCCCCTTTGTTACATCCTCCCGAGTATACAAAGGATTACATCCTTTACTTGGCCGCCTCCACTTCCACTATTTCAATGGTGTTAGTTCAGGAGGATCCCAACAGTGAAGAACATGTGATTTATTACCTAAGAAAGAGTCTATCTAGACCCAAACTCTGATATTCACATGTCGAGAAATTGGCTCTGGAAGCCGTCATCGTTGTCCAGAGATTCTGCCATTACATCTTATTACGCACCACCACGGTGATTGTGGACTCCAACCCCATGTACCACGTCTTGACACATCAAGTACTTGGGGGAAAATATTCTAAATGGATCGTTATCCTTCAGGAATTCAATCTTGAATTTATGAAGTCCAAAGCCAAAAAATCCCTGGTCTTTGCAGAGCTTATCTGTGCTCTCCCTCGTGCCAATGAAGACATCAAACCTAGAGATTCTCTCCCCGATGAATCTATCTTCCTCATCAGCACCTTTGATCCTTGGTACAGAGATATTATCCTTTACCTTCAAACCCAACGTTTCCAACCTAACATTTCTCGTGAAGAGCGTCGATGTATTCGTCACCACTCTCGTCGTTATCTCATCATCGGTGACACCTTGTATCGCCGTGGTATTGACACCATCCTTCGACGATGTCTAATTCACGAGGAGGATGAATGCGTTTTGAACGATTGTCACCTTGGCGCCTGTGGAAGTCACCTTTCTGGACTGGCCACAACCCAAAAAATCCTACGTGCCGACTAATTTTGGCCCTCGATTTTCAAAGATTATATCGAGGCCATCAAAAAATGCCCACCTTGCCAAATCTTTAATAAGAAGGCACGCACCCACCCTACTGCGTTGCACCCCATTATCGCCATCGGCCCCTTTTCCAAGTGGGGTATCAATTTCATGCAGTGTAAGCCTACCTCAGCTGGGGGGCACGGTTATATAATCGTCGTCATCGACTACTTCACCAAATGGGCTGAGGCTATGCCTACCTTCTTGAATGATGTTCGTACTGCAGCTCTGTTCCTTTTCAACCACATCATAACTTGTTTTGGTGTACCACATGCCATCGTCACTGATCATGGTGCACATTTCAAGAACCAGATGATGAGCGAATTACATGTCAAATTGGGTTTTCGCCATGAAAACTCATCCCCTTACTATCCTCAGGCCAACGGACAAGTTGAGGCCATCAACAAAGTCCTAAAAACCATGATTCAATGCATGGTAGGGGCAAATAAGACATTGTGGAATCTACAACTTTTCTCCGCTCTCTGGGCTTATCGCACTTCGGTGAAAACCTCAACTGGATTTACTCCTTTCCAGTTGGTGTATGGCATTGAAGCCGTTCTACCAATCGAGTGTGAGATTCCATCACTCAAACTGAAAGTAGAACTCCTGCCCCATACTTCTGTCGAAGAAGAACGCTTCTTATACCTATCCAAGCTGGATGAAACATGTCATGATGCTGCTCTCGCCAATGAGACACATCAAAAACGAATTAAGAGTCAATACGACAAATCCGTCCACCCTCGGACTTTTGCAGAAGGAGACTTAGTCCTCATTTATGACCAAGCTCATGCTAAATTGGGGACAGGAAAGTTAGAACCTATGTGACACAGTCCTTACATCGTGAAGCGTGTCCTATACAGAGGTGCCTACGAATTAGTAGATCATGATGGAATTTCCCTGGGAGAGCCCCGAAACAGGCTTTACCTTAAAAAGTACTATGCTTAGATTACCCAGCATGTGTACTTTGTACATTATTGTATTTTAGTTTGGTGTGTCTATTTCTTTCGCGTGCTCGAGTCTTTACCGTTGCCACTCATGACTGTGCTTGTGTTTTCATGCGTAGATGATGTCTTCCTTTCCTATCTTTTTCGGGTTTGCAGATGGCACTAGTCGACATACCCGGAACATTGCTTCGGCAACATGGGTTATTTACCAATTTGATGAGGTGGTGAGTTTAGGAGGTATCTCCTTAGGACTAGCAACCAACAACATGGTAGAATATCATGTTGTCATCGGACTATTGACCCAAGCCTCCTCCCTAGGTATCTCCCGTATCATTGTTTACCTAGACTCCCAACTCGTGGTCTACCAACTCAACCGTATCTACGCTATCCGTAGCCCTATCCTGCTACGTCTCCATCTACAAGTTCGTCGTCTTGAATGAATGTTCGATTACATTGAATATAGACACATTCCAAGAGAAATTAATAGTGTTTCGGATTCGTTAGCTAATTACATAATGGATCAGTATCTCGCCCACATATAAGATTTAAGGAAAGTAAAATTGTACATCACATGTAAATTAAAACACATCACAAACATCATCATGTACAAATCATTTGGCACTGTAAAAACTCAGAACTGTATATATATATATATATATATATATGGCGTGACTGAAATATTTTTGATTACATCAAAATATATAGAAGAGCAAAATGTTGGGTCTTTAAACCCCTACAATATCGCCTGACAAGGCATACAAAAATAGGATCACCAGAGAGATTCTAATCTCCCTACACTACATTGTGCTACGAGTAACACATCACTTCACGCACCACATGTCTCAGTAGAGAATTGACATTCTCTGGTACTCCCACAGTGTGCCTTTGCAGATGTAAAGGCACTTCTCCCCTCCGTAGAGGAGGAATGCCCATCGTGAGTCCTTAGAGGTTTATTTCAACCTCCCGAAGACCTATCATGGGTACTCCCGGATCCACTACAACCGGAGCACCCCCATGACGTCCTGGTATCGGTATATCATCCGGGCACACTGCTCCCTTGTCTGCATGTTGAAAACAACACATATGTTAAAAACTCTTCTATATACCCAAAAAAAATACATATACATTAAAAAACTTAAAAAAAAAAAACTAGACAAGGTATGGCTCAGTCTCTTACCTGAAACATCCCAGTCTTCCCCCACGGGTAAAATCAAATCCATGCTCCCGCGGAAATCTACCTCATCATATGGGAAGTCTTCTATCCAGAGATACTACCGCCTCATCCAGGCAAAGAAATCGCCAGTAAAATGAAACTCTGACTCCGCTACTAGCCTCGGAGATAGAATAGTCCACCTCTCCATCCTTGGTTCATCCACTGGTCGCACTACCAGTGCTATCTGAGGCTGCATCTGGGGGATGCGCTCCAGAAAAAATGAAACCAGAAAAGAGCCATAACCAAACTGTTTCTGTCCCATCTTGCACCGTGAAACCTGTTCCTTCACGTTTCGAAGGAACCCTACACTCCAGTTGAACAATGTTGGTTCCAAACACTGAAAACCATAAGCCACCTAAGATCTTGATGCCAAATGTGCGCTAGTACTTCCCGTCACGCTCGTGATGGCAAACAAAATGGACCAGAGGGGTAGCTCTCGGATATCCTTGATAGGGATTCTACCCCCTACTAGTCTTGCTCCTGGAACGCAGTAACGTGCCAGATACATGCCCACTTGTTCAGGTAACGCCCTCTGCCCAGAAAAATATATGGGAACCCCTCTCTTCGAGAGGCCAGTCAGAAAATACACGTCTTCCAACTCAATAGTCAGAAGCTGTGTGCCAATCCGGAATCCTTGCTCCGCAACATCCCATAGGCCGATCATATGCTCAAGCAACAAAATCTCCTTCTTCATTTTTTGCAATTTGAAGAATTTGAGTAAGCCACAAGCTCATAATGTGGCCCATGTCCGAGGACTTCACAAGGCAGCCAAGTCATCAATCTCATGTTCTCGTTCTTTCCACTCGATCATGGTCGCCGAAATCATCTACAAAACAAAAGAATAAAAATTTCATTATTTCAACGTTTTGGCATTTCGGCAATTTTCAAAAGCAATTTAAAAACGTGAAAATCTAATGCCCACATCATTTAAAGAGACCACACCCTCTTTTATCATCACCACACCTTCTCTTAGCCATTCAATGTTCATCACACAACAACGAAACGTTTTAAAAATGAAAACGACTTCTTTATGGTTGCGTGGGCATATGTTGGGATTTTTCATGAGTTCTTTACCAAAAAAGAACCATCCAATTAGCTATTGGGGTGTTGGCATCTTGTCCATCCCCTTCTAAAACGTTTTTGCAACAAGAATCCCCTTTTCCTATCATTTTTAAAAGAGGCCGATTTTGATCTTTTTGGGGCAACTTAGGGCTTCAATTTTTGAATTAAATGCTACTATGAAAATGAATATTGAACCATGTAATTGAAAGAAGAAGAGATGAAGACCTACCTAGTCCGAACGGAAAGAGAAACGGTCAACCGTAGCTCCGGTAGCAAGTAAAACAAGATCCACCTCCGAAATGAGAATCTCCACTACTCCAAAATCCTTGTGCAAAATGAAATGGTAAATGGAATTTTCATTGCATTGCTATTTATAAATTTCCATTTTTTATAAGGTATAGTCATTTATGGGTTTCTCTAACAATATAATGGCTTCACTAAACCTCTGGTTTGTAGTTTTGACATTGCAGGTTTCATGGCAGTTTTGATGGGTTATTTACCTTATCACACTCATGAGCATAGTCTTGGTATGTTCTCAAGCTCGAAAACATGAGAACACGCCGGATAGACTTTTATCTCTTTTTCGGACCCGCATGGACACACGAAAAAGGAACCCCCTGAAGTCATCTTTAAACAATTTTCAGACTCTCTAAATATGAAAAGATTGTCGAGTGATCTTGCTTCCTTTCACGCTCATTAAAAGGTTTGAAAGGGCGTCCTTCGAGCGATAGTTTATCTCTTTTTCGGTCTTGTTGGACTACTGTACAAAAAAGGAACTGAGAGAGTTCTCTTTTAAGTGTTTTTCCAAACTCTATAATCCTGAAAAACCTTCAAGTTTTCTGTCTTTGGACTCGCTAAAGCACACATCGATAGGCCCATACGGGATCGAACCCTTACTTCTTCCGGTTCATTAAATGAAGGAAGAGGAACTTACCAAAGGTGAGTTATATCGAGCATGCGTTATCCTCCTCGAGCTCATTAAATCAAAAAGAGGTACTCGTCTATCTGGATGGGGGAAAAATTGAAAGAAGCAAGCCGATCAGTCTTTTGAGAACATTATCAAGCAATCCTTAGAGTCACCCTTGAACACGACACTTTGTCATATGCATGCATTATAACCCGTTGAACCTCTACACTGAGCCAATCCTTTGAGTTTCTTTCACTCCTTTGGGTCACCCGACGCAATTCACAGCATCCACTACATTATCAAGTCTTGGTCCATGTCATGTTCTGCTATTGTGCCACAGTGTTCAAGGGAAGTATCTGCCTCGAGAGTCAGCCATCTCAAATATATTGCCTCAAAACCTGTGTCAATCCATGTCCATTTGATCCACCAATTACATCTCTATGTTCGTTTCACGTCGTTGATAGGGGATACATCAAGGCCCTCCTTCGACGAGCTTATTCCTATCGACCTCAACACATTATCCAGGAATTAGGCTTAGAAACCAGTTAGTACTTTGGGACCTGCATGCCTCAATGGCAGGCCTCCTCACATTCGACAGTAGGTTTACATAATTGACCTCTGATCGGATGATTCCACGGATGTTCGACTCCAGCTCATCCATTCACATTCGTTGGAATGTACTAGGGTACCTTGGGAATCATTGACATTAATGGTGATTTCCCTCGCACTTGTTAACGGTTCACACCATTGACCGGTAATCAAGTGGCTTCTGCCATGTTCGACATCAGGACATCTATTCACATGGTTAGAATCATACCACATCGGGATCGGTGAGAAGACCCTGGGTTGAGTAATCACTTTGATACATACCTTGGCCCAGGTTGCGAAGGAGTTTCTCTTGGACGAATGATGCATACGTTGTTACATAGATCCACTTTGTATTGGTCGTGGCTATGTCTTGTCACCTCATAGATCCACTGTGTATTCTTCGTGGCTACGATCAGTCTAGGTCATCAAAGTATAGATCCACATTGTATTCCCAGTGGCTATACCTTTTCATCAATACAGTTATGGATCCGCAGTGTATCTTATGGCGGCCATATCTCGCAAGTCTTGATCGCCCAAGCATAGGTATTCCTGCCTTGGGTTTTGAAATATACCATGATATTTGTTGGATGTTTTGTGTGCAGCTTCCGTCTTGTTCTCCGAGTCTATACCCTTTCTTGAAATTCTACAAATCATTTCAGTTATCAGTTCGCATCTTATAACTTCATACTTTGGGGGGCAATCTGTTACACCTCAATATTGCTCACTTCGATAAGTGTCGTAAGTGTCGCATGTTCCTCTCAACTGTCGCAAGTGTCGCATGTCATTTGCAAGTGTCGCAAACATCAAACAAAGCATACTGCCATGATGACGACACCAAGAAGACATCTAGAATAACTCAAACACTTGATTTGGAGGAAGGAGAATGATTAACTGAAGTCAAAGAACTCTTATCACCTAAAAGGAGCCCTTAAAAAGAGGTTTGGAAAGTGAGCGCTCCCCTATATCAGCCTTAGGAGTGTTGGCGCTCCCCTATAAGGTCTCAGGGAGCGTTATAACACTTCTATGCCCCTCTAAAGGAGCGCTATCCATCTTTGGAGCACTGGCGCTCCCCTCAAGCTTCCTAGGGAGCGTTATAGCACCCTGATGCCCCTTTTGAGGGAGCGTTGTCTATTCTGAGGTAGTAGTTGGACCATTGAGCAGAATAAGAGAGGATATTTCAAGTTTGGAAGGCAGTTGCATTCAAATTCTTGGTTCCATCAGGAGATCCATGATCCAAGGAGCGGATTCCTCAACTTGTTCTAAAGATAACTTAGGAGGTTAAGCCTCTCTTAACCTATATAAGCAGGCTCTATGATGGTGAGAAGGGGGGAGAATTTCTAGCATGAAACATATGATCTCATAGGAAACACACAGTTAGTTGAAGGAGAGTGATCAGTGAAGCTGCTATCATCCAGGTCGTGGATCTTCCAATCAAGGGTTAGACGAAGAGGACTTGACGAAGCTGTCGCATTCGCATCTACGATTGTAAGTACTGTTGTCGTTATTCTCATTAATATGACACGCTTGGCATGTTTCTTTCTAGTTTGTGTCTGATCTTACATGAACTTATCGTTAATAGATAGATCTGTTTTCAAGCTAACATCAATAGAGTAGGAAGTGGTCGTACTTTGTTTGTCTATAGGACTCGGTGAGGAGCGAGAGATTGGAGCTCAACTCGGAGCGTGCAGGGACAAACGTCGATAAAAAGGTACCTCTATCGTCCTTCCTTCTCATGTATTAGTTTGTGTGGATTTGAAAGGAAGTCATTGTCCACGTTAAGCATTTTCTGTCTTAGAGTTAGGGTCTAGATCTTTGAGGCAATCTACCTGTTCGCAGGAAGATTTTCGTACAACACTCTGTATATAAGTCTGTGTGATTTGTTTTCTGTATAGAATCCAGTACCATACTAAGATATTACTAGTTTCTGCCTGAGCAGTTGGCTAGGAGCCTATCTGACATTCTCTCTCTCTGGAGAAGAGGACTAAGATTAAACGCCCTACTTTCCTATGCAGAAATAGTAAGATCTATCACTATGGATTCTAGAACAATGTCTTTTAGAGAAGTGAGAAATGTTGAAGAAAGTACTCCTGAACCTGACTCTATAAATACCCTAGAGTCAATGTTTGCTTTCAATAGATCCCATTGTATAAATCATGCTAGCATAGAAGAGATAGAGATACAACCCCAAGCAGCATGGAAACTACCTCCCATTTCCCCCAGCCGTGTATATCAGGATCTAAATATGTTCCACCTAAAGGCTGTAACTCGGGTGATAGTGAAAGAATCAGTAAGTAGAATACAGAAAAATAGTGATGTCAATCAAACGATTTCACTGATCAATGCTAAAGAAATCCAAAAGGAAGCTAAGACGCATGGAGCACATTATCTTCATTTTGGATGTATAAGAATTGGAATCAGTCACTTGGTACACAAAGGAATAGACTCTTATGTTTTATGTACAGTAAGGGATCTGACCCATAACAAATTCATTGATTCCCTGATTGGAGGAATAGTTGCCCCTCTTTCTAATGGGCCTGTCTATTTTGACTGTTATCCAAATTTTTCTGTTTATACTTTTGATGAGAATATTGAAAATATTCTAAAACTTCAGCTTAGAACAACTGGATTCGACATGTGTCCTACCCGGACAAACATATCTGTTCAAGTTAAGGGATGCTTTAGACATACTAATACCCTATTCCCTGCAGTCTCACATACCCCCAGTAAAGAATCTCAATCCAGTACCTTGGTGCTAACAGACCCTTTAAACCAGAAAATGGAACATCATTTGATAAAATGGGAAAATCTCTCTTTCCCAACTGACTAGGTCATTGATACTCCCAGAGCACCAATCCCAAGAGCCATTACCTCTGCTCAAATAAAAGAAACCACAAATTCTACAGTCATTTCTTTTCCTCAATGAAACCTTCCCAAACAGGTTTCTTGTACAAAAAATAATCCAAGTTCTTCATTCTCTTCCTCATCATTCTGCTTGCATGCCTCTCTTTGGAAAACCAGGTTGGCCAAATTCCATTTACAGTAAAATGTTTTGATTGTGGAGAACTTATCACTTTGTCCACTCTTTCTGCATTCAAAGAAAATGAAAGAGTCCAGTTTGAACATGCAAACCACAATCCGAGGACAAATTTACCTCCACCAAATTCCACTGCAAAAGACCAGTGTCCTCATCCCTAGTGTTCTGACATCCCTTTCCCACATGATTCTCATGTCTTAGTTTTTCAAAATAATTCCTGTACAAAAATAGATCAGAGAAGACAAGCATATCTTCCTGAAGATATAAGGAGACCCTCTTATCCAGAAATTAAGAAATTTATTTTGCTATCTAAAGGATGCAGAAAAGATATAGGTAAAGAAGAGTGGATGAAAGAAATGCTAAATTGGGACCTATTTACCCATCCAAAAGCAGAAGCTTTTGCCAAAAATTATTCAAATACAGAAAAAAATGAGGCTAGCCTGTGAATGGAAAAAAATTATGGATTCCGAATGACTGTTCATTTCCTTTTATGAGTGGAATTCCTTTCACAAAAATTTAAGGTTAGCTTACTCAAATCCTTTATCCCCTCAAAAGGAAAAATCTATTTGTTGTCTTGTCCAAGCTCTTACTGTATCAGACCTTGGAAGAGAAATAAACAAGCTGAAAAAAGCTATCAAAGAAATTCCTGGATAGGAAGAAGACGATCGAGAACAGAATCTTCAGATTGAACATCAGAAATTTCATATTCTGATTGATTTGAAAATACAAGGGATGCCTTTCAAGTTAAAAACATTAATAGATATAGGATCAGATCTGAATATGCTGCACAAAGACATCATTCCTGTATCCTTATGGCAAAAAACCCAAGCTTTGGTTGTTGGATTAGGAAATATCCCAAATGACATCTCATTCCAAATACCAGAAGCAGTCCTTTGCTTTCAAGATTATTGTTTAAAATTGAAGTTTTTCTTGGCAAACATTCCTATTGCCTGCATCCTTGGTACTCCTTTCCTTGCAGCAGTAGCCCCTCATGGGTCTACAATGGTAACTCCAGATAAACCAGGATATTTTATCAACATTCCTTCCCCACAAGGGAAATTTGTTATAAAACTTCCATTTGTTTCTACCCCACGAATCTCAGATATGGTTCAATTAACAATAAGGAAAAATCTGAAAATAGAAGAATTAAAATATTTTCAATCTGGTGTACGAATCAAAGATCAGTTGGAGAAAACCCAAATCCAAGAAAAGATTTCTCTGTTGAAACAAGAATTTATTGATACAGTCTGCTCAGAAAACCCTATAGCTTTTTGGAAGCAAAGAAAGCATGAAGTTTCTCTTCCTTACAAGGAAGAATATCAAGGGAAACCTTGCAGAAGTAGGGCTATACCTATGAATGATGAGTATCAGAAGCTATGTGCAGAAGAGATTAAGGGTTTACTTAGCAAAGATCTTATCAGAGAATCTACTAGTCCATGGAACTGTTATGGATTTTATGTAAATAAACATTCGAAACAGATAAGAGGAGTTCCTAGACTAGTAGTAAAATACAAACCCTTAAATAAGGTATTGGCTGATGATACTTATCCAATCCCAAATAAAAGCAGTCTGGTCACTAGAATTGCAGGAGCTAATATCTTCTCAAAATTTGATTTAAAGTCAGGATTTTGGCAGGTTGCAATCAAAGAAGATGATAAATTCAAAACATGCGCTCATCATGATCTTGCTTATTTGCCTGTATTTGCAATCGATGTTCCTTGGTACTGTCTGATATAGTTCACTCATCCAGATAATAAGGTTCACTGGTAGTCTGGTATAAAGCGACGACCGAGCACTGGTAGTAAGTCCCGCGAAGGCAGGAGGCCACTAAAGGGAAGTTGTAGGTGCAGAGGGTCATGGAAATACCGGCTATATTGTTCACATAAAACTACAAAATCCCGATGGACTCCAGGTGGTGGGGTTCATAGTTCGGACAGAGTAAAGAGGTTAACTCGACGATATTGGTTCTGTCGAGAGTAGCAGAAATCAGAAGACCAGATGGCAAGAGGAGATAGCGCATGAGACAAGAATGTGATCAGTCAAGCTTCAATCTCCGACAAAGGAGGCCTCTGACGAGATGTTCATGTGGATCAACCAACATGCTCCTTTTGAAAATCCAAAATCAATAATACAAGGGCAAACAACAGCCCAAATGCAAGGACTTGTAGGAATGAAAATTATGGCTATCAGATACCAGAAATACTATGTCAAGGTCAAATTGGAAATAAACAGAGAAGTATTCATGCTAACTGCAATCTTAGACACTGGATCTGATATGAATCTGATTAAAAAAGAGTCGATCCCTGCTAAATATTGGCTTCCTAGTTGTGGTTCTGTCATTGGACTAGGAAATATAAATACTGATTTCAATTTTGAAATTCCTAAAGGCACTTTGATATTTGGAGAATATGCTTTAGGAATGAAATACATGATTTCTGAATTACCAGTAGACTGCATCCTTGGCACACCTTTTTTGTCTACAGTTGAACCCCATGGTTCTTGCAAATGCTCTTCAGGAGAACCAGGGTATTTTATTACTCTACCAAGTATTGAAGACTATCCTCCTAAAAGGATAGAACTACCATTCATCTCAGAACCTCATGCTCAACTTGCTTACTATAAAAAGAACATGGTAATCATAAATGCATGGGATGATCAAAGAAATGGTCCAGTCACCCATTATATGGATGATAATATCCCGTGGGAAGTATATAAAGAACATTGGATACCAGGGTGGAAACTAAGATCATCTAAAGGAATTGAGTTTGGATTACCAGGATACTCAAGAAATATTAGCATTCATGTAATCCCTCCCCAACACATAATTGGAAGAATGCATCATGCTTCAACAATTGCATCCAGACAAAAGTTGGTTGAAATGGGTGATCTTAGCAAAATTAGATCTGCTAACAGAGAATGGTTTGACCAGCAAACCCAAACATGGGAAGAAACTCCTGCTTGGAATTTCTTCCAAATCAATAGAATGAGATCTCTGCAAACCTGGCCAAATCAGGATCCTAATGAAAGATTGTTTGACATAAACTATGACCAATACAAGGCAATGTGGTACAACGTCTGTCTTTGGACTGATAGATACAAGTATTATTATTGCATGATTAAATTCTCTGTATCTTTCATTATTTTTCCTGAACCAGAATGGCTAATAGATTGGTGGCAAAAGTTTGGGCTAAATCCAACCAGAATAGATCCCGAGGTGACAGAAGTCGCTCGAATGTTCCTCTTTCCAAACAGGGACCTACAAAGTATTAGTGATCTCTATTCTGAAGAAGAATATAAAATGTTGTTTATAAGAGAAAGACATCCATGGATTATCAGGACTAAATATGTGCAGCAACAAGACGAACACAGTAATGAAGATCCAACACTACACAGAGAAGTATACACTCAGCACTAGTATCCTTACAGATTCCGTCACTTCCATGATTATCCAATGGAATAATTATTAGCTGAAGCTAATCGGTTTTCGTGGGTTGACGTAACTAACTCCACAGTGTAATCACGAGGATTCATGTCTAAATGGACGACAGTGGTGCCATTCGAATTTCGTGGGTTGCCATAACTAACCTCCACTCTGTAATTATTGTCCTTATGTAATAATGAGAATCTTGGAAACTCGAAGCACTTCTCCGACTTTTGGTGCGGATTGACCCACATTTCCAAGATGCTCTACTTTATGTCATGTGTGAATGTCCTCTGGTCGGGGAATC
This sequence comes from Picea engelmannii, assembly GCA_009831015.1. Classification (NCBI taxonomy): domain Eukaryota; kingdom Viridiplantae; phylum Streptophyta; class Pinopsida; order Pinales; family Pinaceae; genus Picea; species Picea engelmannii. The sequence goes on from ML785473.1 coordinate 64,771, forward strand.
CTGCACAACTACCTCGCCAGATCTATTGTTCCATTTGCTTTCGGTGGATATGAAATAAAGCTATGATTTGGTCGAAGGATCTTGCACGATATCTACCGCCAAATCCTAAAAGTAAAGATTCGGTGGTAGACACATAAGGCCACTTGTCTATTCGAGTCTTTTCTTCATAATGACTCTTCCCTCACAAACTTGTATAAAAGAAGGATGAAAGCTCATTCTCAGGCATCCGAGTCTAGAGTATTGTGAGAAGTCAGTCCGAGTCTCTAAGCTTCCCTTCTGTCTGAAGCTTCATGTCTTTCTGGAGTCCAGAGTCTGTCATTAAGTTTGGTGAGCAAAGAGCATTCTGCTCTCAGTCTGTGCATCTGGCAAAAAGCTTGTAATACCCGTGGCTTATGCTCTGATTAATATAAAAGAAGTCTTCCGCATATATGTGTTTATCTCTGAAGTTTTACTCATTGTCTATGTAACATGCGCTCATTATGATCTTGTTTATTTGCCTGTATTTGCAATTGATGTTCCTTGGTACTGTCTGATATAGGTCACTCATCCAGATAATAAGGTTCACTGGTAGTCTGGTATAAAGCGATGGTCGAGCACTGGTAGTAAGTACCGCGAAGGCAGGAGGCCGCTAAAGGGCAGTTGTAGGTGTGGAGGGTCGTGGAAAGACCGGCTATAGGGTTCACATAAAACTGCAAAATCCTGGTGGACTCCAGGTGGTGGGGTTCATAGTTCAGACAGAGTAAAGCGGTTAACCCGGCGATATTGGTTATGTCGAGAGTAGCAGAAATCAGAAGACCAGATGGAAAGAGGAGACAGCGCATGAGACAAGAGTGTGATCAGTCAAGCTTCAATCTCTGACAGAGGAGGCCTCTGACGAGTTGTTCATGGAGATCAGCCAACAAATGGTATCAGAGCCAGTCGCCTTCATTTTCTCCCGTGTATGATATCAGACTCTTCGATCTGATAAAGCTAGTCGCTCTGTATAGAAGTCTGTGTGATTTATTTTCTGTATAGAATCCAGTACCGTACTAAGAGATTACTAGTTTCTGCCTGAGCAGTCGGCCAGGAGCCTATCTGACATTCTCTCTCTCTGGAGTAGAGGACTAAGATTAAAACGCCCTGCTTTCCTGTGCAGAAATAGTAAATCTCTACTACATCCATGGATTCTTCAGCCTGTGTTCGTACTATACATAACACTGTAGACAACACTGTTTCTACTTCTGAACATGCTTTTTGCTTTATGATTCATTACATGCCCACTATAGAAACATTAGACCCTAGGATCCAAGACATATATAAGGGCATGAGACCTCCTGGTACTCCAAGATATGGGTTAGGATACATAGAACAATGTGACAAAGTTATACCAGACTGTAGATTTTCTAATCCTTTACCCAGTGACATTTCAAGACCCTCTGTAGAATAAATGCAAAAATTCCATACAGTCATGAGAGGATGAAAAAAGGGGTCCATAAATGAAGAATGGATCAAAAGGATGCTTAACTGGGATTTATTTACAAATCCCGAGACAAATGAATTTAATACAGCCGTGTCAGATCCTGAAAAACTTAAATTTTCTAAAGATTGGCAGAAGTATATATCTGACAATAACCTATGGATTTCTTTCTTCGAATGGAGAAAATTAAATCAAAAGTTTGTAGTACAAATGATGGGAGAAACCTCTGAGATTTCTCCTAAGCATAAGTGGAAAAGCATTGACGGGCAAACTTTAGAATCTAAGTCTACTTTTCCACCTTTTAAAGGCATTGTCTTAGAAGACAACAACAAACAAGTCAAAGAAGTTCCCTTACTACTTTCTGAAGAGGCCATCCAGCTATCAGGAATTGATAAAAGAGTCTAGTCAGTCTCTGAACAAATCAATTGGACCAACACTACCTTGAGAGGCATGGCCACCCACACCTTCGTGACTAATGATTATGCTTGGAAAATCCAAATTATAGATCTGCAAGTATCTACAAACACTATTGTACAGTCTATCGATCAAATTCAAGACAAGGTCACAGAAGTAAAAGAAAAAATGGACTCTGCTCTGACTGAAATTTCTTATAGATCCATAGAGTCCACAAGAAACCATGAAGAAATGATGGAAGGATTAGGACATGCTTTCTCTAATATGGGAAAGACTTTGACAGAAATAAGACAGAAGGATAACCACCCAGATAAGCCTATCCCTGATTCGTTCATCCTTCCAGGCTCACAAATCTCTATACTATCTCCTGTATATAAGCCTTCTGAGACAGTAATCCTGAAAAAATTCCCACATCACTTCCCAGAAGAAGAAAAACCAGAATCTTCTTCAAGAGATCGTCATTCTCTAGTAACTATCTGAAATCCTGCCTATGAGAACCTTCCACAACACTCCACTAGACCTGCAACCCCTGACTTAATTGGAAAAGGTAGACTGCCAGATACACAAACATTTGCTGAAGACTGGTTCCAAGAATGGAACATTGACAGTCTGTGTCTATAGCACAGATTAGACAAATGATTGATAGGATGTATGTCTCCTATAAGATTATGTGCATGAAAGGGAGAACGGAGATTGAGGCCTGCAAAACTATTATCCAGTGTTTTACAGGTACTCTCAGCAAATGGTGGGAAGTAATTTCTTCTCCTGTAATGATTGGCAAAATGGAGGCTGAAGTTCTGAGAGATAAACAGGGAGATATTTTGTATCATACTGATGGATCTCCCCAGAATAATATGATTGGTGCTCTTACTACTGCAATTCTTGAGCATTGGTGTGGTACAAAAGCTGAAATTGTTGATAAACATGAGATAATTCTCATGAATATGAAATGCAGGAAGATGTCCGAGTATGAAGAATTCCATATGGATTGGACACAAAGAATATTTGAAGTACAAGATAGTCAAAACCTCCTCTGGAAACAGGTATACTTGGAAGCACTACCAAGCAAATTTGTTGAATACCTAAAAATCCAGGAAGTGTTTAAACTTCCTTACGAAATGTATACCTGGGGAGAAATCTATTCCCTAATCACTAAGGCCTTAATTGGACTTTGCACCAGTATGAAAGTCCAAAACTCTGTATCAAAGTCTACTTATCTCCCTGATCAAAAATCCATTTGTGAGAAATATGGCCTATATATCACAAATCCAGTTAGAAAAAGAAAGAAAAAGAAAAGAGAATCCAGAGAAGAAAAAGGGAAAAGCCCAAATACAGATATACATATCAGCCTAAAACTCACTATTATGAGCCTGAGGACATCAAACTGAAAACTCATACCCATCAGGCTAGACAACAAGCTCATTGCTAGATATGTGGAAAATCAGGGCATCTAGCCTATAACTGTCTAGAAAACATAGCCTCTAGAAAATCCAAAGGCAAATTCTCTGAACAAAAGGCAAAAGAGGCTCAAGAGAAAAAACAATTAGCCTTGAAAATACATTGTAATAGATGTGGAGCAAATGACCATGAAACTAATCAATGCCCTTACAATCCATTTACACGAGAAGAGGTTCATCTTCTCCAAGAAGGATGCTGCTCCAGTTCTAATAGTACTTCTGAGTTCCAATATAACTCAGAAGAAGAAATATTAATCAACCAAGATTGCAATTGTAGAAATCCAAATTTCTGCTCTTGCAAAAGTAGTACAGACAGTTATGAATCTGAATCAGAGCCAGAAACTCAACAGAAACTCAAAGTTTGTATGTTCCACAATACCGGAGATCAAGAAGCACAGATGCTAGCCCAAATCAAAAGCCTACCTGAAGGTGATATGAAGAAATCTCTTCTTGATACTTTTGTAAAAACTGTAAAGTCTGAACAAAGGAACAAAATTGTTGAGTTACCTAAAAGAGAACCTTTGTTTATTGATGCTTCCTTTGATAAAAATACAAATACCTTCATCAAGTTTAACAGGGAAGAAAAATTACAGAATACTTATGTAACAGACTTGGCCAAAGAAGTACTTTTAATGAAAAAGGAGATCTCTGAATTAAAAGAGAAAATCAAACTATCACTACCACAATCACTACTATTGTCAACCTGTCACTATATCCAACCTATCACATCAACCTATCCAACCTGTCCAACCTGTCATTGTCACCAATACTCAACTAAATACTCTCAAATGGATCATATACCAAGGACACCTCTCAACTAAGTGTCCAACATCACAAACACATGCCTCTACCAAGCATGTACCAAGATCACCAACACACCATCAACCATGTACCGAACCATCAACCTATACCATCCCAAGTACTAATCATATACCACAACCTATACCACAACAAGTGCATCAACCATGAACCAACACCTGTACTGAATCATGCATCAACCATGCACCGACACCTGTACCAAACCGTGTACCATACCATGTGCCAACCATGCACATCAACCATATCAAGTGTCTCAACCATATACCATATCACTCTCAATCATGCCATGTAGCATAAGATAAGCCTCAAGTATACATCATATCATGTAACCAAACCATACACCAAGATAGTCAATAATGATTCTAATCAATGTACCATAACATCACCAAGATGTACCATATCACATACTATCATCACCATGCATGCACCATAACCATAACCCTTACAACTTACCTTTGATCCTATAGATGACTTGTTGTACTATAAATTGACCTGTAACTCTTCCACGGTCCTCAAAAACCTGGTACCAACATCCCTTCACAACCTTTCACAATCCCTTTTACATATACGTGACTTGCTCTTCTACTGACCGCGTGTATAAGAAATTCCCTACACTACAACTCACATATGTCCATGTTTCTATATGCTTGCGGCCCGCAGATGTACGCGACCTGTCTTTCTTCAGCCCACGGGTGTAGCTTACATGTCCTTCTTCAACACATGTATGTACCTGATCTCTCCTTTTGTAGCCCGTGTATAACCTTAAATAACTAGGGTTGCCTAGTTTTTTTCAACTCCAAATTTTTTTTCTCCTTCAGACCTTAGTTGCCTCGAACTTGATATGTTAGATTCAACCTCAGATTCACTAATAGATTTTCCAAAAGATAAACCATAACATCCACAAGATAGATATTCAATGTAAGTGTGTGTGTTAAAATGAGAGAGTCTTTGAGGTGTATTTATAATTTTTCTAAGTAACCTCTTTCCTTATTTTAGGGGTTTCACTAAATTGTTATACATTATTTTGGTCATCTTAGTGATCCATTGACAACATGTGTTCATGTTCCCAAAAAGAGCCTTTCTTCATGAGGAGAGTGACTGGATTTCTCTTCTAAAAAAACCTATTAAGGAAGGTCATCACAGGCTGCATCATAAGCAAGGTGCGACGATGCCTAGTCATCGCAATATGCCCTAAAGCTGGTTTGCGACGTCTCCATAGGCTTATCTACAACTAGGGTGTGACGATGTAAAAAGGCTAAGAAAAGGTCAAGTTTCATGAAAGTTCTAGAAGGGGGTATTCTAGAAGATGAGGTGGCGTCCATATGGTTGGGATCTTACTCACTTCTATGATTTGGTGGGATCATCCCAATCTCTTCAACCATCTCTCTCTCCCTTATATAAAGAAACAATTCTCATGGAAAAGGCTAAGGTTAATGAGGGTTGAATTGGCTAAGATTGTATGGAGAATTCTGCATTGGATCGTTCTTGAGAGCCTCATTTCAGTTCATCAAGTCATTGTGGATCTTCTTCATTCAATATTGGATCAAGTGTCTGTGTTGGAGCAAAGGGTCATCGGAAGGGGACCTTGCAACATCAAGGCTTTGGTTGTAATCTCCACTTTCAATTCAATATAATACAGTGATATGTTTCTTTCCCATAAAACTTTCTTTGTTTTATTGTATGATTCCTTGATCACGTGCATAAGTTCTCATTGAGTATATTATATTGCTTTAACTTTGGTCAGCTTGTGTTCTCTCGTAGATTCAATATCACAGGAGAACTGGAGTGGTGCTAGGATGACAACGACAAGAGGAAGCGATATTTAAACGATATGTTGCTCATCTCTTGTTAAGTAGTAAACTCAATGATTAGAGCTTAGGGAAAGCGCCATATCCTGTCTCGTTTTGTTCTATATCTAGGTGGATCTAGGGAGATATGTTTATGTCCGCATTTACCGATAAGTTCCATAACACACTTTACCCTTTGACCAAGAATTTTAACCAACTAGGGGATTCTTGACCATTCTTTGGGGCTTCCAACTTTACAAGGCCATATCTCCCTAATCAAGAGGAACCACATGGAATTCCACATATCAAAAAAAAAAAAATGATGAGTACTATCCATATATGAGGGTCTTGCCTATGTTTACACTGTACTTCATGTACATATTTCTTATTCAACTTCGGGTACCAAAACCACACCGTCAGGGTGTTATGTAGGATTCTTCAGATGTGCCCAACTAACTCACCATAAATCTCGATCATACAAATTAAAATCCATTGTCCAACAATCTCATCGACATCTCTGGACCTCTCTAAGGGTTGACATCAATGCCAACCAACTATCCAAACCAACTGTCCAACAACCTTAACGTAGCAACTCTTATCCCAGAGGGAAATTTTATCTCTTCTAACATATTCCAAGGGTTGGTCCTAGGCACAATGTCAAAATCTGTCCTAAAGTCAATGAAACAACAAAGGAGTTTGGTTTTATTGTTGTGAGACTCCTCTACAGTTATCCTAAGTGTGATAAGATGGTCCATAGTTGAATGATAACCTTTAAACCCAGCTTGGCCTTTAGCTTTTTTATGTGGATTTCTAGCCGCATGCTTATCTTCTCTTCCAAGATACTTCCATATATCTTGAACCAAATGAGGATAATCATAATGGTCCTATAATTAGAGGGATTTCTTTTATCTCCACTTTTAAAAATAGGTACAATGAGGCTTTGAGTCCAATGTTTAGGGAAGGCTTGCCTAACTACTAAATTGAATATATTTTGTATGCGAGGGATCATAATAGGCCCTTCAATTTTCAATATTTCAGCTTGGTATCCCTCGATGTCCGTAGCTTTCCCGTTTGCAAGTCACTTAACCCAAAACTTTATGTCTTCTATAGAAAAAATATCATCTTCTATAGAAAGTGTTGGAATTTTTTCTAGGACATTATGAGGTTCGTAAAGATTTTTAAGGTAGGAATTCCAATATGTCGAGGGAATCATAGCATTTTATTTAGTTTTATGAGTTACAATTTGCCTCCAAAATTTATTTGGATTAGCTTAGAAAGGTGCTAAAGATTCTCTTTCTTTCTATTTATGTTGTGTATTTTTTTCATTTTATTTGGGGCTTTGTATCTATTAATCTTATCATATTTCAAAGACTCATTATAGGTATCCCTAATGGATTTTCTAGCAAGTTTACACTCATTATCATACCAAGGGTTAGAAATTCTATTCTTCTTTTTACACAACACTTCGATAGAGAATGTTTTTTATGGAGGTAGAGAGGATTGTTGTAAAATTATGATAGATGTCTTCAATATTGTTTTTATATGGTAGAAGATTTAATTTGGTGTTTAAGTCCTTTAAAACGAGATCAA
>ML785473.1:72832-88187 GCA_009831015.1 Picea engelmannii
AATCTTCGAGAAGAATGAGTTGGCTAACGAATGGTTGTTCAAGTACTGGCATTCCAGATATCTTGGGATCATTTTCTATCCAAGTAACTAAGTTATCTTCTCCTATATATTGAGGAGATTGCTCATGGAAAAAGTTACAACAACAAGCAAGCTAGCAAGAGATTGATTGGAGAATTGTTGGAAGCCTGTATGAAGGATTGATGCTACAGCAGCAAGAGACTACAGCAAGGTCATCACAAGTGGTTGATTTTCTTCGTGCATGAGCAAGTGTGTGTGTCAGAGCTAGGAGCCATCGAAAGGAGACCTACAACATCAAGGCTCAGGTTGTAAGTTTCACTTTCAATTAATTCAATACAATAATATGTCCCTTTCCCATAAAGATGATGTCACTTTATCACATGATTCCTTGATCACATGTATAGACTAGATATTGAATATATTAATCTGCCTTTACTTCGATTGGTTTGTGTTGTTGTGATATGAATGGTGCAAGAGCATTGGAGCGAAGCTTGGAACAACAGAGACCCAAGGAAAGCGTTCATAAGGTATGTCCATAACCCTTATCTCTTAGTTCACTCAATAGGCTAGATCTAGGGAAAGAGTAATATTCTGTCATGTTTTGTTCTAGATCCAGGTGGATCTAGGGAGATCGGTTCGTGTCCGCACTTACGGATTAATCCTGAAACAACTAGGGATATCTAGTATCACATAGTCCACAACACTACTACCCAACTCATGGATACAATTCATTTGTCTATATTTTGGTCACTTCATTAGACCATTGCAAATACTTTTCAAATGATTAATTAAAATTACAAAATTATTTCCAAATGAATAACTAAACTTATCATTACAAACATTCCTAAAAAATGCAACAGTTGTTGGAAATCGGTTGTCATTGATGTCAACCTTAGAAGAAGCCCTAAATCAAAGCCCAGAAGCCCTTAAAAGTGATGATGATATGTCCACTTGAAGAATCCCTAAAGAGTCTTGAAGGATCCTTGGCATAAGCGTATATAACTCCAAAGTAGTCCCCTTATGGTGTAGATTTTAATCATGGTCTCATAGGATGAGATAACATGTGGTTGTTTCCACCTGCCCACTTTGATTTGTACACAAATGGAGCCTTGAAGAATCCCTAAAACCAATTGAATAAGCCCCTAAAGTTAAGTGAAGAATCCCCTAAAACCAAGAGAAGAAGCCCCTAAATCCAAGTGAAGAAGCCCATAAATCCAAGAGAATAAGCCCCTAAATCCAAGAGAATAAGCCCCTAAAGTAAAGTAAAGACACCCTTAAGGTTGGTCATCCTTAAGGAAGTTGTGTGACCCTTGATCGCACCCCCTCATGTGGAGAAGACTCGTATAAATAAGAGGAGACTCATTTGGAATTTGGATCACACCAATTCGACCTAGCCAAGGAAGAGGAGTGAATTTCAGCCTAGAGGAGTGAATTTCCAAGGGAAGATGAAGTGAAGAAAGGAGAAATTCCAAGGGAATATGAAGTCTTGTGATGATTTGTTCTAGGGTTTTCTTTGATTGTTATCTTGGAATTTTTGATATAATTTTTTTTATAAAAAGATTCAGATAGAAAAAAATGGAGGGGTTTCAAAAGAGATAATGAAAAATATTGGTTACGAATTTCAGGTGTCAAATCATTACATGTTTGGATTTATACTCAGTGGAAGTTGAGGTTTTTAAAACTAGGGTTTTCTTCTTCAAAACAAGTCATCTTTCCATTTTCACTATAAACATTTTTTGGGGATGAGTCAAGGAGAAAAACATGGAATAATTTTAGGGAATATGTAGAAGAATATTGGGTACAAGTTTCAGATCCCGATTCATTACATGTACAGATTTATACTTGTAGGAAGTTAGGTTTTGTGACTAATCCAGAAACTAGTCTTAAACAAGTGTTTGAGATAAAACGATTATATCTGAAGCTTGGTAGGTCCAAATTGAATTCCACGTATTTCATTAGAAGGAGAACATATCACAATATTTGAGGTCCAAGTTTGATAATTAGAAACGAAAAATTGGGCTCATGGTGAATCTTACAAGTTTGTAGATTTGAGGTACAATTCTGAGCAGTTTTGTATGCAGATTTAAAAAGTGATTTTGAGATTGTATTTGAAGATTGATACTGTATCATCATTTAAAATATTCCAAGGGGATTGGTGTCTCTTTCCAATAGGTGCTGGAAAACTTAGGGAGTGGGTGCTTCCTTCAAGTTGGTGCTTGCAAAATATTGAAACTACTTAAGAGAATTTTTTGTGGTTTTCTCCCAGTTGAGTTTCCACGTAAACATTTATGTGCAATGTGTATGAGTTTATATGATGATGAATGACATGATTAATGGTTAATGTTTATGTAGTTATTGAAGGTTAAAATTGTTGAAATAACTCTATACTAATTTATGCTCCCCCTCCCCCCTCTCAGTACTCTTGAATATTATAACAACAACTCTTACCAATTAAAATTTTCCAATAAACTACATTTAAAATTTAATATATTTCAATGTTTTAATCCAATTCCATATATCATAGGAAACTAAATAACTCACAATTTCATAATGATCTCAATAACCATAAATATGTATCATCCTTTTCAAATTAAATAAAAAAAAGCAACTTAATCAACCTAATATTTTTAATGCAAAATATTTCAAAATATTTAAACAACATATCTTAGATCTTGTCTTAGATCTTAATGAGTATTCTCTTAAAAAAAATATTGTATCAAGTGAATCAATAATTTTCATGCTTTTAAAAGTGGTAAGGTTTATGCTCTTTTTAACTTTTATATATGGAATGTTCTATCAATATTCCAAACATATACGTTCTACAAGACCCTGAAATGGTCTAAACTCATGCTGCATCTTTGTCAAATCTACCAAATATATATATTTTTTACCAAATCATGAAATTGTATAAACTCGCGTTGCATCTTTGGTCAAATCTATTTATGTTGTGAGGAGGGGATAAGAACATTGTAATATTACCCTCCCTCGGTCAAATCTATTTATGTTATGAGGAGGGGATAAGAACATTGTAATATTACCCTCCCTCATAATGTAGTAAGGAAATCATTCTTCTTACCTTTATCTATTTTTTTTGTTTTCATGGCATTTTTTGTTTTTATTAAAAAATAAATTATTAAATTATTTTTCATACTTAATTTTTTATTAAATTATTTTTCATATCCTTGATAAGTAATTTTTATAAAAGTCTTTTGGTTTTTATACAAACTTTATTAATTTGTTTTTATGTACCTTAGTCATTTTTTCCATACATAATTAAGTTTTTTTTGTTTAAACTAATCGATAACCATTTTTATGTTTATTTGATTTCTATGACAAGTTTCCTTTCCATTTATTGAGGTTTTCCTTACCTACTTGATCCACTAAATAACACTAGGGGATAAAGGATTTATTGAGGTTTTCCTTACTTACTTAATCTACTAAATAACACTAAGGGATAAAGGATTTAACAAATTAAGTTTCCTTTCCATTTATTGAGGTTTTCCTTACCTACTTATCCACTAAATAACATTGTTTTCCTTACCTACTTAATCTACTAAATAACACTAGGGAATAAAGGATTTAACAAATTAATCTACATAAGGCTTTTTTTTTCCAAAACTTTTAATCTTAAATAATATGTATTCTTCATTATTATGAAGAGTTTGTTAATGTAAAATAAAATATTATTGATAAAGTATTCATTTATTAAGTTGATATAAATTACTATTAATACAAATATAAATTTATTTTAATTTCAAATTTATTAAAATTTTATAAGAATAACAAACATTAAACTTCTTATGCCCTAAAAAGTTATATATATAACAAACATTCAAATGCAAACTTCCCGTGGTATAAAAAATCTATAATTAAGATAGTAATTTTCTTTTAAATTATATATTACATGTCAGTTTGTTTATTGTAATTTATTATCATTATTTATAATTATCTCAAATATCTTATACCTTGGGTTGTATAATACACTTTATTACACTTTCATTAAATAAGCAATCTTCTTATTAAATATGTGTGTGTTTTCAATGTTGTAAATGTAATTGATATAGTTGTGAATTTTAAAGGTTTATATTTTTCAACAATAAGTTACCTTCAATATTATACAAGATCCATTTCACATTGACCATACCTTCATAAAAATTATCCAATACTATGATCTATCACACAATTTCAAACAATCCATAAATTGCACGTATAAGTAAGTAACATTCAAAATTAATTGAATACAAATCTCCATGATAAATAAAAATATATAAATATATAAAATATAAAAATATTCAACTCTAAAGTTTTAGAGTAAAAATAATGTGAAAATTCATTGTGAAATAAATGATTTTCCACTCAACCATAGATATTCCTACTCAAATACCACTATAAAATGAGATCAATGACATAACAAGATGACAATTGCATAATAGTGAGTCACTTAATGTCTCAATATACTTGAAATCTTGATTGACTAGTTACTATCTCCAATAATTCAACCCTCATTATCCTCTCACTACAAAATAAATCTAAAAACTAGGTCAATTATTACATTTTTTACACTAAAACCATAAAAGTACAAAATATCCATAATAACAAACATTTCATCAACCCTTGCATTAAAAAAAAGGATTGCAATAACATTTCATCAACCCTTGCACTTGCATTAGGGATGAAGGAACACTTTTATGAATGTCATCTTCCATTGTCACCCCCTTTCATGAGTGTGCACAACATTTGCATGTACATAATTGGTTATGATAGATAACCAATATCATAAGGTCATGGTCACCCACACAAAACACTAGTCATAATGTTACATGCAATAAATACATATTACCTTGATCCACTTTTGAGGCTTTATAGATATATGTTGATCTACATATAATTTTGGAGAATAAATACCAAAATAAAGTATTTTCACTTGAAAGAATTGTTATAATTGCAAATTCGGAATACACAATTCACATAAGACAATCAACAATCACGCAGATTAAAAACACAGAGATTTCACGTGGTTCACCCAAACGTTGGGCTACGTCCACCAAGCAGAGGTATCAGTTGTCTTATTATTCAGATCATGGAGATTTACAACACTTCACCCATACGTCTCTATCATCCTCTACGAGCATACACAAATTTATAACAATTTACACAAGAAACTAATTCATTGAATGCGCTCATATCCTTGGTCTTATTTAGTTAAAACCAATTCAGAATAATAGGATCTAAAAAACTATTCTTGGGAATTCATTGTCACCAAATTCCAACAATCTCCACCTTGACAACAATTAACCTGATACCTTGCTCCTTCCTTTTGTTCATCACCTTTTCTGCAAGCCAGGATAAGCCAATCACCATCGTAGCTTCTCTAAAAGTACTGGTTTTGTGAACATGTATGCGCAGTTCTATTTTGTATGCACTTTCTCAAGAGAGACTCCACGTTCATCGATGACCTGTCTTACAAAATGGTACTTGATAGGTATATGTTTTGTTTTACTGTGGTAGACTGGATTCTTAGCCAAGTGAATAGCAATTTGACTATCACAAAGTAACTTTACTTTGTCCTGCATCCTTCCAAACTCACCAAACAAACCTTTCAACCAAATTGCCTCTTTGCAAGCATGTGAATAAACTACGTATTCTGCTTCTGTAGTGAATAAAAAAACAATGTTCTATAACTTTGACATCCAACTAATAGCTCCACCTGCAAAAGTAAAGACATACCATGAAGTCGACCTTCTCTTGTCCAAATCACCTGCAAAATCAGAATCAACATATCCACAAACTAATTCACAACCACTGTTATAAGTGATACAATAATCACTCGTGCCTCTCAAATACCGAAGCACCCATTTCACTGCTTCCCAGTGCTCTTTACCTGGATTTTCCAAATACCTGCTGACAACCCCAACTGCATGTGAAATGTCTGGCCTTGTACTAACCATCACATACATTAGACTTCCTACTGCATTATCATATGGTATTCGAGACATATATTCCTTTTCTTCTTTTGTACTAGGACATAAAAATGAAAAAAGATTAAAATGGGAAGCCAAAGGGACTGAAAATGGTTTCACATCGTTCATACCAAACCTCAAAAGTATCTTCTCAACATACTTTTGTTGTGACAACCAAAGCTTACCATTCCTCCTATCTCTGAATATCTCCAATCCCAAAATCTACCTTGTTGCTCCTAGATCTTTCATATTGAACATCCTAGCCATCTGATCCTTTAACATGTTGATCCCAACTATGCTTTTGCTTGCAAAAAGCATATCGACAACATACAACACTAATATAATGAATATGCCATTATTCAATTTCTTAAAGTAGACACAATGATCATACTCAGTCCTTGTATAATTCTGGCTCACCATGAAAGAGTCAAATTTCTTGTACCATTGTCTGGGTGACTGCCTCAGACCATACACTGATTTCTTGAGCCTACAAACAAATTTCTTGCTGCTATTCTGAATGAACCCTCCAGGTTGTTCCATGTAAATTTCCTCATCCAAATCTCCATGTAAGAAGGCAGTTTTAACATCTAGCTTCTCCAACTCCAAATCAAGTAATGCAACTAATGCTAACACAATTCGAATTGAAACAAAATTAACAAATGGTGAAAAAATCTCATGAAAGTCAATACCTTACTTATGAGAATATCCTTTCACAACCAACCTTGCTTTGTACCTTTCCACTTTATCATCAACACCCTTCTTCAGCTTGTAGACCCACTTGCAACCTACCGTTTTTCTGTCTCTTGGAAGTTCTACCAGGTCCCATGTGGCGTTCCTCTCTAATGCCTTCATTTCATCCTTCATTGCTTCTTTCCATTTATCATTGTTATAACCCTTCACAACTTCCTGATAGCACGAAGGCTCATCATCATTAGTACTTAAAGAAACTGACGAAACAAAATCATCATACCTTCTTAGAGGAACTCTGACCCACGTAGACCTCCTTAGGGAAGTTTGTGGCTTATCCACATTCTGTTGATTGTTATCATCAACCATGTCTTCCTCTGCAGGAAACTCTCCATGAACATCTTCAGAAACTTGTTCATGTTCACTTTCATTTGTATTTGAACTGGTTTCAAACTGAATCTGTTGATACTTAGGTACTTCTTCCTGTTTCATTTGAACATCTATATCTGATTTGATGAGAGATGATTCATCAAATATTACATCTCTGTTAATGGTGATCTTGTGGGCAGTAGGATCCCACAACGTGTACCCCTTAATACCATCACAATATCCAACAAAGATAAGCCTTTTTTTATTTTGGATCTAATTTAGAACGTTGATGTTTCAGAATTAGAGCATAGGCTTCACAACCAAAAACTTTAAGATTAGAATAATTACAAGGGTTACCTTTCCATACCTCTTCAGGAATCTTGCACTCTATTGTTGTTGATGGTGATCGATTCACCAAATAACAAGTTGTAGTTACTTCTTATGCCCATAGTTCCTGCTGCAAGTTGGCGTTACTTAGCATACTCCTTGCTCTTTCTAGAAGAGTCTTGTTCATGCGTTCAACAACTCCATTCTGTTGAGGAGTATAGGAAGTGGTTTTATGCCCATCAATCCCAAACTCCTTGCAATAGTTCTCAAATTCCATTGACGTAAATTCACCACCATTATCAGTTCTTAAACATTTAATGGATCTACCAGTGCTCTTTTCCACTAAATCTCTAAACTGCTTGAAGACAGTAAATACATCATCCTTTCCTTTCAACATATAGACCCAAACCTTCTTAGAGAAATCATCTATAAAAGTTACAAAATATGATGATCCTCCATATGAAATAGTAGGGGATGGTACCCAAACATTAGAATGGATATAGTCAAGGATTCCTTCACTGGTGTGTCTTTTGGTTTTAAATTTCTGCCTATTTTGTTTTCCATAAATACAGTGTTTGCAAAAATCTAACTTTAAAGACTTTAGACTAGGAAGTAACTTGCGATCGATTAATACCTTTAATCCTTGTTCACTCATATGGCCCAACTATTGATGCCACAGTCGAACAGAATCACTATCATTCTCAGATACCACTGTCGCATGATCTAACTTAGTTCTTCCTTCTAACATAAACAGGTTACCAACCTTCTTCTCTTTCATAACCAATAGGATTTCTTTGTATACATTCATAAGTCCACCTTGAACAATACTCTTATATCCTCCAGTGTCTAAGACTCCCAAATAAATTAGGTTCTTCCTAAAATCAGGTACATATCTCACATCAGTTAGTATTTTAACAGTTCCATAAAAACATCTTAATTCAAATGCTACCAATTCCCACAACTTTACACGATATATCATTTCCCATGTAAACTATTCCATTATCTATAGATTGGTAAGTAACAAACCAATGTCTATGAAGACACGTGTGATTTGAAGCACCAGAATCTAATAACCATTGTTGATCATGACGTGAACCAATACTAATTGATAAAACTTCATCAGGCATACCTAAACCTGTTACTGAACCTGTTTCAGTTGCGTTCGCTTTCTTCATTTCTTTTGGAGGGTCGTCTTTGGAGGCTTGTTGTCACTTCCAATAGTCCTTCTTCAGGTGTCCTGATTTTCCACAAAACCAACACTTAAGCTTGCTCTTTTTTCCCTTCGACTTTGACCAAGAGAAATCCCTCTGACCCTGTCCTCTTTCTTTAGGTCTGCCTCTGACCATCATCGCCTCAGATGTAGAGGTTTCTGAATTGGTTTTCTTCCTTGTTTCCTCAGACAACAGTGCTCCAACAATAACATCAAACTCAATACTTTCTGTTGTGCTGAAACTAATAGAGGTAACAAAGTGATCCCATGACGTGGGCAAATAACACAATAATGTAATTGATTTGTCTTCAGAATCGAATTTCACTCCCATGATAGTCAACTAGACTAAAAGAGTATTAAAAGTATTTAAATGATCAACTATTTTCGTACCTTCCTTCATGCGCAAACTGTACAATTGTATTTTCAGGAAGATCTTGTTCGTCAAGGATTTCGTCATATATAGGCTTTCCAGCTTCGTCCATAAACCGACTGTTGTTTTCTCCATGACAATGTTGAACAAAATATCATCGACAAAACACAGAGGTATGGAACTAAGTGCTCTCGCATCGATCTCATCCCAGTCTTCATCTGTTATGGTCATGGGTTGTTTTGTTTTTCCCAAAAGCGCCTTCACCATGCCTTGTTGCACGAGCATATCGTGCATATTAACCTTCCAGATCTCAAAATTGTTTTTTCCATTGAACTTCTCGATTTCAAACTTAGCACTTTGAGTTTTCGTCATTGGAAGAAGAAAAAAATTCCAAAACCACTGCTTATAATAACCAAGCCCTTTAAAATGTGGAGAAATGATGATATAAAATCCAAAAGATTTAATTAAAAAAAGTTTAATAAAAAACCTTTTTACTAACCTCAACTTTTATTAAAAAAATATTCACCTTTTAAAGCATCCACCCACTTTAAAAAGAAAATTCACTTTTGAGATAATTAAAATTCACTTTTTAATTCCTCGACCTTTTTTTTTAATGCATACAATATTTAATTACAAGTATTTTGTGAGATCGACGCTCCCTTTCATACCTTTAAAAACCATGCAAATATTGTATTGGATTTTCGACACTCCCATCCAGCATCGAGTAGCGTTTGTTTTGAAGAAGCGAAATTCATGAAGGTCACTACTAAATTGACGCTCCCCTCTAGCAGGAACCCTAGCGCTGATGCAAAAAATTAGCGCTCCCACAAAGAAATGAAATCGCACCCTCTCAACACGCGCACTTCAGCACGCTGATGTAAACCAACAGAGCTCCTTCACCCTTCTCAGTCTATGCGCACCAATCGTCTGTCGATGATTGTCGATGATTTACGTTCACGCAACAACGATTTTCTTCCACAACCAAAATGAATGATTTCCCGAGCTCTGATACTAATTGTTAGAATTGAAAATGCGGAATACACAATTCACATAAGACAATAAAAAATCACGCATTAAAAATACATAGATTTCACGTGGTTCATCCAAACGTTGGGCTACGTCAATAATAACTGCTAAAAAGGAGAGGACACCTCTATGAGAACCCAAAGGAGGAGAGTGTTATATTATTATTGGGGAAGGACAGCATTTAAATCTCATTAATTCTTTATATGAAGTATAAATACCAATCCTAGAAATAAGTTTGGATTTGACATTGTTTCTCTATTATCCTAGCCTTGCATTCTATTCAATCACTTCACACCCTTCAAATTAAAAAAAATATAATATATCATCATTTGGTTATTATGTTGGTTGTGGACCCTAATTATCTTTCTGATTCAGAGGTCTTTGTTTTCAGCCATGTTTATACCCTATGAAGATTGTACACCCCTCCACATGGGGCGGTTGCAGGGGGGGCTTTCCCCCCTTCCGGGGTCCGGAGGCAAGCGGACCCCCAACGGGGGTTCTAGGGCGAAGCCCCTGAAGGAAAAATTGCCTTGTAAATGCATATTGTAATTTCATAGTAAATCTGGACTGTTCATTTTAAGGTCGCAGATATGACGGTAGAAGTTATGTTAGGGTTTTTTGCCCTAGAAGGAAACACTCTTTTATGAGGGAATTGTATTGTGGATGTGTATTATTGCAAATATTGTATTCTGAGAGAGGATACTGTGAGAGAAAGAAGAGGAAGTTACAACGGGTGTGTTGTAGGTTGTATCCCTTCATTTGCTAGATAATAATAAATGAAGGACCTGAGAATTTCTCTAGTGGATGTAGCCCACATTGGGTGAACCATGTATATCTGTGTCTCTATTGTATTGTGTATCTTTTGTGTTTTATTTCCGCATTTGTCTTATTTTATTGCTCTATGATCCTATTCTTCTAACATATTCATTTTTTATTCATTATTAGAGATGTTACAAATTATGAAACATTATTACTACAATTTTTGGTGCATGTAATTTTCTTTAACGAAAAATAACATAGGAATGTTTATCTTCAAGAGTTTCTTGAATATAATTGATTTTTTTTTTATTTTCTTTTCATATATCTCGAGGAAAACCCTCAAGAACTTCCCCTCATTATGAGGATGGTACACAAGGTAAACCCTAGATTCTTTAAGTCACGACGTCATGTCAAGGACAAGGATTGAAATTGTTACAACAATAAACTTGTCAAGAGCTCAACATGTCACTTGTGGGAATTGAACTTGGGTTGGGAGGATAATGCTCATCCTCTCAACCACCTGAGCTAGACCCAATTGAATAATTTTAATTTTAATTATCGACAAATATTTATATAAATATAGATTGGGTCTGTCAATTGAGTCTAGCTTAGGTGTTTAAGAGGAGAAGCTATTATCCTCCCTGCCCATGTTTAAATATTGCTTATGTCATGTTTGTACCTCATGGGCCAATTGGGGCTTGCAAGGTACTAGCAATATCACTCTCACTTAAGTGCTTGAGGGTAGTGTTATTTTTCGAGGTTATTCTGAAAATGTTTACACCATGCTTAGGGGTACTTCATGTGATGTGAGGTGCATGGTGTGTTGATAATCCTTGGTTGTACTATGATATACATACATGTTGGAGATAGCTTTCTAATTAATTTCCATGTATTGAATTGATTCTTATGTGGCGCACTTCTTTAGGAGGTTGGATACTTATGTATCTATGTGACCTCTTCATGAGGCACACAATTGGAGGTTGGTTTCTTTCTTGGAAGGATGACTCACCTTGGAGGGGGAGTGTTGGGAATCTTGGAGGAGGATGGTGAGCCCTAGATGGCATGGGGAGACTGGGTTCCTTGCATGGAGGCTTGTACTCGACTTGAGGATGCTTGAGTTGAGAAGGGATTATGTAGGTGTGTGTACCTAGAGATAGACATGGCATATGATGGAGCATTGGATAATTCAAGGACTTTGGAGGAGGAGCACTAGATCTTTATTGAGGGGAACTTAGCATTGGACCATTTTTTGTCGGATGTGCATTCATTGGAGCTTGGCATGTGTCACTTAGAGTTGGAGTGCTTCACATGGACTATCTATTGTTTAGTTAGGTTTCTTGTTGCGACTAGGCCCACTTGTTATTGTTGTTCTCGCTCACCTTTCATATAAACAAAGGGAGGGATGGATAAAACTAGTCTCTTTGTACATTTCTTCATTGCATTTGTTCTCTTTTGTCTTGATCTCTAGGAATCTTGAGGAAATTCAAGGAAATATTAGGGTTATAGTTTTTCCCTTAGAAGAAAATGGAGTCTATGGTTTGAGATAAAACCTCAAGGAGAAAAGGGGCCACTTTATCTAGTAGTTCTTATTAGAGAAGAAGATTAGGGATTTGTGGAATTTGGAAACCCTAGTACTACTTGGAGTGATGGATGTGGAGTAGATATAAGGAGATTATATTGTAGGATTTTTTTATGCAAACTATGAAGGTGCCGAGGAGGACTTGTTGGTGTGTTATACATAGTTGTTGTGGATCTTTGGTGGAGTGATTAGCTCTAGTTCAAAGGGATTCCTAGCTAGGAGGAGTTGGTGGGTAGTCTCTATTTTGGTAAATGCCCTAGCTAGGGTTAGAAGAGCTTGACCTGCACCAACTTGAATGAGATTTGATATGTATTTGTACTCCATATTATCAATATATATGATTTTTTCGAGCTATCAAAACTTTTTGTACTTGCATATTTACATTTCAACTTATATTATATTCATCATTAAGTATATTTTGTTGCTAGTTATGCATGTTGAGTAGAAATAACATTGAGAATAATTTTTAAGTGAATTAAAATACATATAGAAGGTAAAGGGGAATATTTAATGCAACAATAATATGTTTTAATAATTCATTTTCAATTATGTAATTTGCTTGGGCAGTGTACCCTAAGGGATGAAACATTGTTGCATTGAACATTTGATTGGTTTTATTGTTGGGTTGCCTTATGATTTCGGTTGAAGAGATGGGAAATGTTTGTTATCAAGATTTAATTTTTCAGATTCATCCAAAGGAAAATTTTTCATGGTAAATAGATTTGAGAAACCTCAAGGTCGAGGTGAAATTTTTGAAATTGCAATAAAAGTCAAATTCTCAAAATTCAACATGATATCAGACCTGATTTGATGGAAATTTCTCTCTTGTTGAAGAAGGAGATGGGTATTTTAGTTTTTCCATACTTGGTATAGGTGCTTGAACATTTACATATTTTTGGATATAAAACCATAGTGTGCTTAAGAGAAGTGCTTAAATCATACAAGGGTTGTTCTACTTGTTTTCTTGTTGATTTTTCTTTGTAGTGTCTTTCATATTTCCAAGGATGACTAATTTTTGTCTTAGAGACTATGACAAGTTGAATGGTGCTTCCGATTTTGCACCTTTTCAATGTAGGATACAAATTCTTTTGAATGAGGCTAGGATTTGGGATCATATTGAGGAAGATATCATTACACCTATCAATCTAACACCATTGGTCATTTATGATAAGAAGGAGGCCAAATAAAATAGAATCGTTCTTGATTCAGTGAAGGATCTCTCACATTGAAAAGATGATGATTAGTTAGTTGATGTATGAGGCTTTAGTTGGTTTATACTAGAGTTCCAATGTCTCTAGACAAATGATCTTGAGAAACAAACTTTCATTGATCTATGTGAATAACATAGATAAAGTGGTGGGCTATCTGGTTGGGATCACATAGTCGAGAGATCAATTGGTTTCCACAGGGATATGAGTGGAGGATAATGAGTGATTTTAATTACCTTGAATGTAATTTATTCATCTTGAAAATATTTTTTCCATGATGTTCATGCTCATGAGAATTTTCCTAATTATGAGGATTTTGGATAACCTTGTCTAGGAAAAGATCAAATTGGATTCCTATTCAACAAAGAAAAATGAAGTAGAAGACCTATCCCTAACTTAGAGGATGAGGAAGGGAAGAAAGAAAGGATACAATAAGGGTAAGAATAAAGAATCTAGCCAAGGTAAAGTGGATTTGAGTAAGAAAAAATGTTTTAGGTGTCACCAATTGTGACAATATGCTAGTCAATGCCTAGCCAAGAAGAAGGGGAAATCCAAGCAACATAAACAAGTGACAAGGAATTCAAGTACTATAGAAGGAGTGGATGAGTTGTCATCCTAGCTTGATACCACCTTATCCATGGTCTCTTTTTTATTTTCTAACTCTGTTTCAAGTGTTGGATGATCAATATATATGTCTTATGACAAGAAAATATTTACTAGGTTTAAGGAGAAACAAGGAGGAATGGGAGTTTATTTGGGTGATGATCCTACATATCCTATGAAAGAAAATGAATAGATTTCCTTCTAGACGCCATAAGGTGTTGTTATTGAGATGAATGATGCTTTGTGTGTTCTTCGTTTGGAAAAGAATCTTGTTTAGTATCTTGTATGGAAGATCATCAATGTAGAGTTGCATTTGAATGACACCAATGTAGAGTTGCATTTGAACAATGTCAATGCACTAATAGTGATTGTAGTCCAGCATGTCCAAGGAATTTGGATAGAGTTGTGTGGGATAGTGGCCTTTATAGGTTACTTGTTGATCTTTGTAGTACTTGTACATACCAATGGGAAGCTAAGTGAGTCCTCTAGTTTTATGGAGACATATGTAGAGCATGTATGGAGGGATGCCATGGATATAGGTTAAAAAATATTGTGGAATTAGTGACTGATTCCAAGTTTGTAGTTGATATAAGCATTGAAGAGTAATAGGACAAGGTTTTTGGATTTTCTTAGAAATAGGGAGTTGACCTTGATGATACTCTTGCTCTAGTTACTAGAATATCCTCTCAAGAAGAGGGAGTTGACCATGTTGAATGTTTTTCTTTAGTTTCCAAATGTTTTGAAGTGCATGGGCCAGATACCCATGTTTATATTTTGTTGGAGGCCCTATGTGGGTAGATGGATAATATTTCTGCTTTTTTTTATAGATATAATCCACCTATCTTGGTCTTGTATGGAGATGTGATCATATTTATAGTATGTCTTGAAAAAATCATGATATGGCATCTGAATAGTTTGGCTTGTGAACTTGATATGAAGGATGTTGGAGTTTGGCAGGTTGTTGATGATCCAAGGTTATGTTCCTTCAAATTTAGAAGTGGTTAAGCCCCTAGTAGAGGGAAGTTTTGAGATGTTGTGATAGGAACATTTTCTGTTAGATACAATGAGACTTATAAATCTTACAAAATCCACATTCCATCATAATGAAACACTATGACGAATCAATATGTGAAGTTTGATGAGGATATGAGGTCTTCTAGACCATAGGTATCTCCATCAACGAATAAAGGGGGTGAGGAGGTTTATGTTCCAAAGGATGATTCAGAGGATAGAGAAAAA
>ML785473.1:92426-108465 GCA_009831015.1 Picea engelmannii
CTACACATGCATTTCTTGTACATATACACTAGTATGTATGAGTTTTCTTGACTTACTTACTGATAATGTCGGTTAATTGTTATGAATGTGTGAACCATGTTTCTTTTCCTTTGTACCATAAGATACCTTAACTTTGGGATGAAATTTCCTGAAGGGTGGGTGTATGTAACAACCCTAGTTGAAAATATGCTTAGGGATTATTAAGGAAAATTAATTAGGTGATTAATTGTCTTAACATGGTTTTAACTAAACAAAGATTGGCATAATAATATTAATTAAATATTTATTAGTTAATTAATTGTTATAATTTTGATTAATTAATTAATTAAATTAATTACCTATCACATTGAATGAACAGGGTAATAAATTTAATAGGGTTAATAAATTATATTGTTTAAATTAAAGATTACGTATACGGAGGGGATAAGGGGCATTAATAAATGGATAAGGAACATGAATAATTGGATAAGGGGCATTAACTATGTGGATAAGGTAATGAATGCAGAGATAAGGAAATAAATGAGGAGAAAGGACAATGAAGGAGGGATATGAGCAGAGGAGGTTTACGAAAGAAGGGGGGGATCATTATACTTGTTTTGGAGAGGATCATTTTTTGGGGGGAGGGTTCTCTTGAATTTGGGGAGGGGAGTTGAGTTCTGTAGTCGGGAAGGATTAGTACAGGGGGCAGAGGTTTGCTGGAGGTTTTGGGCACGGGGGTCATGATATCCATATGGTATCCTGGAACTAGGAAGATGTCCTAGTTGGCAGGGTGGAAACTCGGTTTGGTCAGAGTTGGGCAGCGCATTAGGCAACAACAAAGCAACGGGCTGGACAACCGGGTCAGCAGAGAAACTAGCATCAGGAAGAAATAAAATTGTTTTATTCTGTTATGAAATTATTATGGTAAAATTGTTTTATTCTGTTATGAATTTTATTATTCGTTGATAAATTTATATGCATATGTGCTGAATTTATAAGAAATTACTGAGTTTCATAAATCAAGTAGAAGTTACTATTTTGTTTATGGAATTAATTGATGTTAAATTAATAAGGTTACTACAATTCTCCACCATTATCGCTCCTTACTTGCTTCCCCAACTCTTTCTCCACCAATTCTTTAAACTCACGGAACTTTGAGAATGTTTGATCCTTCTTTTGCATGAAGAATATCCAACATTTACGATAAAAGTCATAAAAAAAAATAACATAATACCTATGTTTTGTTGTTGAAGCAATCGAGAATGGTCCACACACGTCCGTGTGAATTCTCTCCAGGATTACCGAAGCACGGTTCTCCTTTTCATGAAAGGTGGACTTTACATACTTCCCTAGGGTGCACCCCTTGCACTGATCTGACTGAGCAAGTGTTCCCCTTAGAAGTCCAGTAGATATTTGTTGCATGATCTTCAAGGCTCCATGATGAAGATGGCCCAATCTCCTGTGCCATAATTCTCCCTCATCCTGGCTCACCACTTTTTATGCCATGCCTATCATGGAATTGCAACCATATACCTCCAACATGTAGAGATTCTTAACTCGAATCCCTATCTTCTTGACTTGACCCATTAGTTTATGTCACAGGTAGGCTTTACCACTGGTAAAAACAACCTCATAGCCTCTATCCTCCAACGTTGCGACTGAGACCAAGTTTTTCTTCAGACCTGGAACATGCATAACATTTTTCAATTGAAATGGTTTCCCTGAATCCCTCTGAAAGGTAATGGTACCAATACCAGTTGCACTATATCATCCATCGTCGCCCATCTCTATATGCATTCTGAGATCTTTCTCCTACAAGTCAATGAAAGACTCTTTATCTCTTGTCATGTGGAAGGAAGCGCCACTATCCAAATACCACACTGATCTCGATGCACTTGAAGCCATGCATGCAATCAAAGAAAAATCAAGCTCAAATTGTGAGACAAGAGCCTCACCAGTTGTAGATCCAGCGACCATCTTGTTCTTCTTCTTCTGTGGACAGTTAGTAGCGAGATGCCCATGTTCGTGACAGTGAAAACACTTCACTTCTGACAAATCCAACTTCTTGACTTTAGACTCAGATTTTGATTGGAATTTCTTCCCTTAACCTTTCCTTGCCTTGGCAGTCAAAGAAAAATCCTCTTCATCATCACGCTCTGATGAAGATCCATCTCTGGTGTTCCTCTTGAACTCCTCTTTCACCAGATCCGACCATGGTCGTTCCCAATCCGGTAATTTTTCCCTTCCATTGACAGAGTCTTGATAACTGTGCCAACTCTTAGGAAGCCCTAGGAGTGCCAAGCTCACCAAATCATCAACAATGATTGTTATTCCCACACTTCCAAGATCATCCCGACATTGGACAAACTTTGTGAGATATTTTGGAATGGTGTCATATTTCTCCATCTTGGTCTTCCTAAGTTTATCTTTGAGCACCAATTTCCTATGGTCGCTACTGTTTTGGAACAGATCTGTCAAAACCTTCCACATTGCATATGGTGTGGTTTTCCCATGGGGACTTGAGACAATGTGGTCTCGTACTCCCTCCAACAGAATCCTCCTCGCCTTCACCACTTTCTTTTTCCATGCATCAAGATTTGCAGTATATGTCGCATCCGGCTTAGGAACATCTGCGTCAATGTAACCCTTCAAGCCATTGTCTTTAAGAACTACTTCCATCCTGTCCTTCCAAGCAATGTAGTTCGAGCTGCCCTCGAGTGAATACTCCAACCTCAAGCCATTGAAAGACATTTTCGATCTTGAATCAAGTGTTGCACCAAGAAAATATTGCAAATTCGAATGTTATCCAACCCAAAACTCAACTCCTGCACTTTCCTCTTGCCTTGGGAGGTTTGTACCCCACCTGAGTGAAACCTGAGGGAAGTTCACACCCTGCTTGTGTGTAGCCTATGAACTTGCCTGGGATGTTCGCACCCTGCTCCACTGTAGCCTGCAAGAATTCTCAAGAAGTTCACACCCTGCTCCACTGTTAGGGTGAGGGAAGTTCGCACCCTGCTCCACTGTAGCCTATGAGAATGCTCAGTGAAGTTTTCACCCTACCTTTGTCTAGGGTGTGAGAATTATTGTTCTTGAAAACACTAGAAGTTTTCAGTACTAGGGTTCGCACCCTGCTAGAGACGAGACCTGTGAGAATGCAATTATGTTCGCACCTCACTTCCGTAGCTCCGTGGCCTCCATGGCTCTGATACCATGTAGAAATTTCGATACAAATTAATGTATTCCTATGATTCTCCTGGTCTAACAATTTTCGCCACTTGTTAAATACAAAATCGCTTCTACTATTATTATTACGGAAGTAATTAAACCACGATCACAACCACAATGCACAAAGTGAAATATCAATAACACACAACACAAAAGTTTTACCGGGAAAGCGTAAAGCTAAAACCCCAACTATCATATATTATGTATATCATGAATCATGAAACAATCTCATACAAAACTCTAATCCAAGAGCTCTCAATACAATACAATCGTCTCACACTGTCATACACAAATTAGCAAATACATGTGCCAATTCCTGTGTCCAGACAACCTGCCTCCTCTGCACAAACTCTGCAATCCGAATTCTCACAATGAATCAAATGAATACAGTTGCCTAGTTTGCACATGCTCATAAGCATATCCAATGCATGTGTGAACAAATCACAACTGATAGCCAACTGTCCCTTTCACCTGTTATCTCAACTGAGTCTCCACTGGATTTGACATGCATGTAGTTAACCGTGGCAAATATTTAGTTGCATGTGAGTTCACTGAATAAATGAACTCTCACTAGTTCATGTTTAGTTACAAGTAGTACAACTGATCTTAACTCACTTAACTACACTTATAATTCTGTTACAAATCCAACTCGCTCAGTTATGAATGAAATAATAGATTAATATTTATTGTCTAATTTAATTAAGGGAAAAGTAAATTAGACACATGTTTCTTGTTGACTTTTCAACAGTATACAATGAATCAAAGGAAAAACCAATTTGATTGTCAGTAAGAACCTTTTCAATAGATTCTACCTCCCTTGCTTGTTCAAATTTTTTGGATGGATTCCTCTCATCCCGCGAACAAAATTCTTCTCGCAATTGAGTGATAGGATTTGCATCCAATTCATCATTCGTGATTGAATGTGATTGGATTAAAGGGACACAAGAATCATAGAGAAGATTTAGTACAAATGACATGTCATCAAGATTAAATTTATAGAGAACATGATGGATTCTTGTTGAAAATCCTTCTGGAGATGAATTGCCATTGATTAGTAAAGTCTGAAATTCTTCACACAATTGATTGTAATTATATTTTTCAAAAGCATATAAAAATTCATCTACAAACTGAAACCAATCAATAATGTGATATGCTGGAAAAGACTCAAACTAATGTTTAATCTGCCCCCTGAAAGTGAAAGAAAACAATTTGCATAAAACCTTTAAATCAAAAATATCATGCTTGATGCATTTACACCAAAACTTGTTAAGATGGTCTTTTGCAGATACATCCCCCCACCATCAAAGGTGAGTTTGGACAAGAGAGATATTGTCTCGTTGGGAATATCAGGTAATGAGAAGTGGAAAGCATGTTCCAACACAGTGATTTGGGGAGCCATGGGGAATTAAATACATTCAAAACAAAGAATCCTACAAGGTCAGTTTGTCGGTCTGGACTGCCTTTTAGTGCATTTCAAGATGACACAGAAGAAAAGTTTATAAATCTAGAATTATGAAAGGCTGAGGGGTAAAACATTTAATCATTAAATTTACCTCGACCCTCCTTCTAGTGCCATTTGTTAACGGACAAATTTGACATACCATTAACTGGAAGAATAGATATGGTCCGAGGTTGTCTAAATAACCCAAGTCGTTTCATGTAACCTATTCTGATCGATTTAATGGTTCCATTAGCCAACTAAAGTACTAAAAATAATAAAATAAATGAAACTAACCTAAATTCTATGATTCTAACAAATGACATATTACTGACTAATGTTTATTAAAAAGAAATGTGAATATAAACAATCTATATACTAGTTACAAGGTTTCATGAAATCTTGCGAAAATGATTGTTTGATAAGGTTTCTGAATCAAATATGAACACCACTTCTTTTTGTTTTTTTTTAAAGATATTAAACAAATAAATACTAAATGAATACGATTGAAATAGTGACACAAAACCAATCAAATCTAAATAAGGTAATCATTGTTTCATTCATAAACATCTCTAAATAAAAGAAAAGAATGCATCTACTAACCTCTAACTAATCAGTCAACTGAGTTTATCTTCCTATGTTGTATGAGCTCTTGCTTGTACTGTTGTTAAGGGAAACCTATAACAGAACAATACTAGCACTTCCAGAATACATTCAAAGAAGCATTTGAAATTGGAGTAAATTAATAACAACAGAAAGACATATAATTAAAAATCCTATGGTCTTAGGATGATCAATATTTAAGAATGAGAGAAAACTCAGATCTGAATATTGATGTTATCCAACATTTAACATTAAGAATAAATTCAAAAATGATCAAATGATAGATCAATCACACATAAAAAATGAAATAAGAAATTATGGGCATCATATAACATTTAACAGTATGAAAACACCATATGATGACAAGCTAAAGCTAAAATCAACCATAATAACATTTTCATAATACAACAGTAATGAAAGAACGAAATGGAATAAGTATCACACATGTCTAAAGTGAAAGATGAATTGCTTTCCCATAATCTTTCTCAAAATCACATGCCCATACTGTAGTCCGAGAAGAATTTTTGGGATAATAGACTCTTAAAGATTGAAAAAATTAATATATAAATGATAGAAATTAACCATGTATTGATAAAATACACTAAAGCTAATTTAAATCAATGCATAATCAATTATTCAAAGAATATGAAGATATTATAATTAAAATAAAACCATTTTACTCACAGGACAAAAACCATTAAGCAACCTGGAATTCCATATTCTTCTTTGAAAATACGTGTCCATTCTCTCAAAGATTCCAACCATCCATTACTCCATTTGAAAAGAAAAAAAAAATTTACAAAATAAATAATATACAAAAGAGAAAGGATAAAAATCCTCCTCTCAATCTCCTACTTGTCCATGGCTCTGAACTTTCTCATATATTTATACAATGAATGAATAGTCTGGGCGTCACTAATAATTTTCGCCACCTAAAATTTTCCTCGTAAAGAGACACAAATATCTCTCAAATCGTGCATTTGTTTGGGAAAACTCTTAAGCTGAAGCTAAATGGATTCATTTGAGAGATGGGTTTTCAACCGTTTCTTCAAATTCCTCAAGGTTGGGCTACAATCAGTCCTGCAAAATCGTCTATCTGATTTTAACGCCTTACCAAATTTTATCTGTTGTTGCTCATAAAATTATTTGTAGCAATCCAATATTATTTTTGGATCAATCATCTTGAACTTATTTAGATAATAAAATTAAGCCATGATCATATCCATACCAAATAACTGATAATAGAAACCTGTAAAACAAAAAGAAACCTAAAAATTGTGAATAAAACAAAATCTAGAACAATAAAATAAAAAATGAATTTAAACTAACTATAAGTTCTAAACAAACATTGTTTATAATTTCCTTTCAAATATGATCTTAAAATTATACAAGATTCAAGTTAATGGAGAAGAGAAAAATATTAATTTTGGTTTTTTACAAAATCAAACAAATGATAGATAATTCTTTTATTATTATTATTATTATTTTTATTTTGAAATGAGATGCAAAATGATTTTTTTTTAATTAATTAATATCACCAAATGATTTTATGAAAATGAGAAACCAACCAAGATATTATTTGATGAAGTATTGAACACATTATTCAAAATAGTCAAACTTGCTAATGAGCAAAAGAAAGAACACATAATCATAATTTAAACGAAAGTAAACAATTGATAAAAATTAACGTTTTTGTTTAAATTGAGATTTTTATGCTCATTTCTAAATTTTGACATATACTCTTGTAAGGAATATCTCATACTATAGTGAATCTCTTAAGTTTGTCTCAAAGCAAGCCAAGGTATGGAACTATTTGAAAAGGTTGATTCTGTAGCTCATTATAATTATCAAGATTCTAATGGGGGCCCTTTAAATTTTGTAAAAATTTAGGGGGATTTGTTGGGGCCCAACAGGGCCACATAAGCTTTTATTTCTTGAACATTTATTGCATAAGTCCTGCACTCTACAACCTTATGTCCAAATTTAGTACAATAAAAATAATTACCATAAAAGAAATTTACATACCTGGGAGTGAATGATATTTTTTGTTGTGTAGTCCTTCTGAATTTCTGCCTTCGTTGATCATGATCTTTTCTTCTGTGGATCTCTTCATCATGGTTGAAGCTTCTTTGTTTCCTGAATCTCGTAGGTATTGTTGAAGCTGTATATCTATTATACTCTTTCTTCTTGGATTCTTGTTGTCCATGATTCTTTCCTTTGAGTGCTTCTGCATAATTCTTACTCTTTTCTTCATTCTTATTTTCTAGTGACATGGAGGGATTCTGTTCAACATTATATACTGATGAGGTGGATGTTTCTGTCTCTTCATCGTTCTTGTTGAGATTGACAATTTTAAATCTCAATGTGAAAACTTCTTCTTCAATATTCTCAACCTCTTCTCCTTTCTTCATCGTCTGAATCTTCATGACTTCATCTATTCTCTTTACTTCTTCAAGTTGGATCTTCAAGGAGATGATTTATTTTTCAATTCTTCTCTCTTCTTGACCAAATTAGTCTTCAAGATGATTTAATTCGCCAGTTCTTTCCTTAAGATGATTTGTCAATATCTTCTCTCTCTTTTCTGCTTCTTTCTTCTGTGTTGTTATTTTGATTTCCAGACACTGATTCTGATCCTTGAGAGTTTCTTCAATCCTTATAGCTTATTCTAGTTGACCCTTTAACGTCATGATCATCTTCTTGAATTGTTTGGAGTTTGCATTATGAGATTCATCTTTATTCAATATCTGATTCCTCGTGACTTCTTACGTTCACTTTCCTTCTTCAAGTTGGATCTTCAATGTGATTATTTCATCTTCAAGTTCTCTTTCTCATTTACTGAAATATACTTCATGATTCTTTTTCTTTTCAATCCCAAGATTGTCTTCTATTTCATTGGTATTTTATGTCTCATCACTTTAAATATTAAAATAATGGCATTCAATTTCAATATGTCCACGCTCTTCCGAATTAAAGAAAAATAACTCACTTTTGTTGACTACACACTCTTCTTCTTCTGAATTTGTCTGACATGATGAGAAACTTACCTCTTGTTCTGTACCTACATATTTTTTAGAAATATTTTTGTCTGTGATGGGAGAAGAATAGATATTATGTAGCTTATCCCAAATTTCTTTAGCCGATGAACATTTTTCCACTTTGTCCTTTACTAAATCATATACTCCTTCCATGATGAAATCCATTGTTGTTTTGTTGTTCTTCTTCAATTCCTTCTTGGATGTAGTCTTTGGTTTCTTTGAACCATTATATCCTGTAACAAATGAATACCAAATATCATATCCCTGTGCCTGCAAAAAAATTTTCGTTCTTTTGATCCATATCTCATACACTAGACCACTCCGACCATCAAACATTGGTACTCCATTCTCAGTATATTCCATGATCTCCTTCTAGTGGTTAGACTGCTTCATGAAGGACCCACTTGTCAGGCTGCTAAATTGAAGATTTGAATGACCTGAAACACTAAATTTTCAAACCAGGGTTGGTAAACTTTGAGCTGCTACACTGTATGTGCGGGTAAGGCTCTAATCTCTATCTGAATGTTATCCTTAGAAGAAAACACAAACTCACTCTGAGAACCTGAATCTTAATGATTATCTTGAAACTTAGCATTTCCTATTTAAGTCATCAACAGAAAACAGTCCTATGCTTAAATGTTGGTGCTTCTATTTCCATTCAGAAGTGTGATTTCACAAGATTATTCCACCACTACTTTTAATCATCTATCATCACCATTTCTATTCAAGCCACGACAAAAAGAGTGTTTCCTAAAATGCATTTAATTTGAACATTACAAATGAATCTAAATCTGTCCATAGGGAAACAAAGGGATATCCTACTTACCCTACTGGTACCAGAAGCTTCCTTTAATTTAACTGCAATCTAACTATCCTAACTAAGCAGGGTAACTAACTATCTGACAAAGAAAAGTTCATTCCAATTCTAAGTCATATTCGAATTGAAAACTAGAGACTAAACAAACCTAGTTCATGTTCCAAACCCTACAGGCATCAGTAATGCGTTTAATACTCATCAACGTAAAAGATATCAGTATGAGGGAAACGATTCTGTTGAAGAACAATTAAACACGACTCTGAAACAGTTAATCTTTAAACTTTAAGCTATCCTGTATGCGAATTCCAAAACACTGAAATGAACTAAATCTAAGACAGAGTAACGCAGCAACTTGAACCTGTTTGGCGGGCCCAACCAAAAGGTGAAAACGCTGAAAGAAACAACCAGAACTACTCAATCATGCTACGCAAATATTGTGTAAACTTCACGCTCCATTAACTCAGAAGAAAATACTCAAATCATATACCAGGGCAATAACATAACGCACAGCAGTTTGTATTCAGAAATGTGTTTCATAACATAACATAATCCAACCGTTTATTAGGAGTGATCCTCTGGTTATATATAGATCCTCCTCCATAACAGTCTAAAGCAAAAATACATAAGTCCAAACGGATCCCAGATCTGAAAATAGCATGCAATCAAGTTTAAAACATTCTTCACATCTTCGTGACACGTAGTGTCACGAAGTGTGAACCATGAAATAGTAACGACTTAGTTCTATCATTGTGCCTTCAATCATCGTATGAGCGATGACTCCATCTGTCATGTAAACCTCGTTGTCTCCCCCTCTGTCCATAACGCGTGAATCTGTAGCAGCTTTGTTAGTGTCTCCACAGGGTGCGAGCTGGCACCTAGTACTGGCAATCCTGTTCCAAAAATAGAAGTGGTACCTAACCCAAGAGACATTAGTTTCAATATCAATTTAAAGCATCAAAATGCATAAAAATAGCTTGAAACATAAAGATACCTTAAGTAGCCCCATTGAGTGGTAGGGAGATGTCAATTATGTCAAAACAAGGCCAAAAGGGGTGGTACTGGGTATGGAGATGGAGGTCTTTGGAATATAATATAGGAAAAAACATGATCAAAACTGGAGACCAACATGCCCCCATACTGAAGTCTTCGCCTGTCCTCAGGCAACAAAATTCAAAGACTGGTAGCAATCAGAGGGTTGCAGCAGATGCAACTAGCATTTGTAGCCTCTCTTGTTTCTTCAGATTCATGATTTATTTCTTGAGGACTCTATTGATTATAATATGCTTTCTGGTAGTCTTCTGACGTTGCCTGTTCCTTTTGAAAATGCCTTTATTCCTCTGTTTTAACCTTTCAATTTTGGACAAGAGGTGGGTTACCCTGAGTTTCATGAGTTCATTCTCAGTTTTAATATGTCTATCCAATACAATGTACTCATGCAACTTCTCCTTCAATCTGTTATTCTTTCTTTCTAGTTTTGCCACCATTGGTTTTAAGGATCGACTAGAGGAAATCTCGCAGTGGGTTTCAAATGTTTGATCTTGTCCTGGTTGTGCTTGAGGGCTAGACGCATGAGTAAATTCGTCTGGACTCTGAGCAGGGGTGTGAACTCTATCGAAATTATGATTTGGATTGAGTTCAGGAGTGAACTCATTTGGGCTGCATTCATAAGTGTCAATTGGATCAAAATTATGATCTGGACTGAGTTCTGAGGTGTCGACTGGATCGGGTTCAGGAGTGAACTCTCTTTGTATCCGAGCAGGGGTATCTATTGGTACTTGAATTGGCTCACTCTGCTCAATTTCTTTGGCAGTATCCTGTCGATCCATTTTACGGGTCTTTCGAATTAATTGAGACAAAGTCCAAGTCATTTCGGAGGGCTCTGGGGCCTCCTCGTGACCATCCACATTCTCCAACCTCTCTTGTGGTGGGTAACTGGGCACCGAGTTGTCCATTCCTAACAGTATGATTTTACACTTCCTTTTTGGATTCCTCCTAGGCCTGTCAGTCAACTCTGCTAGTTCCTCTATGTCAATTATGTTCTCAGAAGCTAGGGAAGAACTCAGGATTTCAATGTTAGCCTCTGTAGGTGTGGTGTCCTTCACAATTTCAGTATTGGTTTCTGCTTTGTTATCAATTGGAGGTTCTGAATCAGGGTCCCCAGCACAGTCTTTGGTCGAGGCTCTAACCCTCTTTTTTCTGGAGTTCAATTTTTTGTGTGGGGGAACAGGTTTCACACTCTTATCTTTAGACTAGGCACCGGCGAGGGTTTTTACAGTGAATAGATCCCAAGTCTCTTGCTTCTTCGACAGTGTATATTTAATCAAGATTTTAACTAAACCAAAGTGGAATAGACTTCCTCAAAACTCATTAGCCTTTTGGACCTGTTCGGCCATCCTTTTTAAACTTTTTAACAAAAAGAAGGGTATGTTCAGTAGAGTACCTGTGAAGTGTAACAGGAGTCGGGCATGGCAGGGGAATATGATGGTATATCGACCCTCACACGTGAGGTAACGCTGGAGGATGATCAACAATTGAGCTCACTGTGGTTCCAGCCAAGACCACGATGTTCCCTCGGACCACTGTGTTTCCCGGTACTGAGGTTTCAACAGCTGGGTACAGAGCTTTTTATCAACCGGTTGTCCCTTTGTCCATCTCTGACCTGTGGTGGGCAATTGAATTACCTCTGAAATGAAATTCTCCGTGACTTCGAACTCGAGTTCGCCCACTTTGGCGACCCCGCCCTCAAAATGTAGAGCAAACTGGAGCATGATTGCATCATTATATCCATCGAACTTCTTCAGAAACAGCTCCCACCCTGCTTGCTTAAAAATATCTCTGGTTGCCTCATACTCCGGGAGGGCTTCTAGATCTGTGTACGTCTCTGGTTCATGGCGATTTGTGACCATGGCTCCACTGGGTATCATAGGGGAAGTCGATAGGTGGGCAGCGAAGGTTGGAGGAGGGCGACGAAGGGGGAGAATGTGATGGATAATGTAGTCGGGAGAGAACTCGTATACAAATATTTGAATTATCGTGGAGATAGATAGGGTGTCGAAAAATGATGAAAGTCGTACAAGGGTGTAGAGTTATCATATCTGAGTCAAATCGAACTCAGTTCCAGGAATGTGGTGCATTTTTATGATAAGAAATTTCATGGTGGGTTAGTTTATTAGGTACAGGTCGTGGAAATGATGAAACGTTATGGAGTAATCAGGGTATCTTTAGCTCAAACTATTAATATGTAAATTAATGCAGTAAATCAATATGAACTAATCATACCTGAGTTAAATTACCTATCCCATTGTTATGCAAGTCTTGTTGTAGAGTTGTCTTCTGAAGTTAAGTCTGGATTTGAAGGGCGCGAAAATTGTAGCTGCTCTGGTATTTCTGATGAACCTGTAACTGATGAACTCTGTGCTGGTACTGACTAGTACTAATGGAACACTCAGGAATTTGCAGAAAAATTTGAAAAAATAATATCGTCCTGAGAAAAACTTCTTGTGTATAACAGCAGATTATCTGAGGATGACCCCTGAACCTGGCTTTTGTTCTGTCCCGAAAAATATCAATTGAAATCATGTCTTCAACAACTTCAAAGCTTCACCCATGGTACAAGTCTGATTTGTGTGAATAGATGTTCTGGAGTCGAACACAAACATAAATCATCGGATTACCATCCATTAATGAATGTTGTTAACCGATGTGAGATGACCCACCTGTGATGTCAATGGGCCTCAAGGTACCTACAGCACATCCTAGCAGGTACGAATAGAGGTGTTGGTGTCGAGTCACCTGCAGGATCTATCAACCAAGAGACATTGGTGTATTCCCAGGGTTGTCAGCAAGGACATATGCCATTGAGGCATGCAGAGTCCAGGGTGATAAATAATCTCTAATCTCTGCTCCAGATAAGGTGCTGATGTCGATGGAGTGAGATTTTTTGGAAGGTGGACCTTAACGTATTCCACATCATCCAACATGAGTGTAGATAGAAATCTTGCAGACATAATTTTTAGAACAGTAACCACTTACTTGTGGATTTTATGAGCCCAAGTTAGTACATGCTCATTGCTTCCTCATATTTGGAGAGTCTGAGGAAATGCCAAAAGAAGACTCTAAGGGGGTTTCTTTCCCATAATAATTCACCAGTTCCGGTAAAGAATAATCCTTCCTGATAAATGCCCCTTTCATATTTTAATGAGCAAACAAAGGGAGCAAACAAGCTCGAATTTATTTGTTTCAAAACAAGTTAGTCATATTGATAAGAAAATCTCATGAAATAAAACAGTCTTACCTTCTTACCTGTTGTGAGTTCAGTTCTGCACTTGTTCTGAGAAGCCTGTAAAACTGAAAACAAAACATCAACACATCCAAGAGAAAGAAGAAAACAAATGTTTATTTTATTTTATATTATTTGATTTATTTATTTTTATTATTATTTTCTGCTAAAAATCTATTATTTACAGAGTTTTAAAACAGTATGAATGATCAAGGAGTAGCAGGAGAGGAAGACTCCTCTCCCACTATTTTCAGTTCTATTTGCTTGTCCACTTTCTGTAAGAAATCATCTTTTGACAAAGGTCTGTTGTACACTTTCAATCGATGCCCATTCACTACAAAGGAGTTCTGAGAATCATCTATGGTTTTAATCCTGACAGAACCATTATCAAAAATAGTTTCCACCTCATAAGGTCCCAACCATCTCGTTGTAAGTTTCCCTTTGAAGGTTTTGTATTTGGAATCGAAAAGTAGTGCCCAATCTCCTGGTTGGAAATGCTTTTTCTTGATGTACTTGTCATGCCATTTGCTACGTTGGCTTTGCACAAGGATAGTCCTTTGAAGAGCATCCTGCCTCATCTCTCCCAATTCATTAAGTTGCATGACTCTCTTTTTCTGTGCTTCACTCAAATCCAACCCCAATTCTGCTGCTAGGTGGAATGTATGGATCTGGAATTCTATGGGTAGGAGAATTTGTTTACCAAATACCAATTCGTAAGGAGTATGGCCAGTGGTATTCCTCCATGTAGTCTTGTATGCCCATAAATCCTCTGGAAGTCTATCTGCCCAATCTCTATGATGTAAGTGTATGGTCTTGGTCAGGATGGCCTCTAGAACTTTATTTGTAGATTCCACCTGCCCATTGGCTTGTGGATGGTATGGAGAGGACGTACAGTGTTTGATCCCATATTTGTCAGTGAGTTATTTCATCAATTTGGAAGTAAATTGAGCACCTTGTTCTGTGGCAATCTCTCGTGGAACACCGAAGCGGGTGAAGATCTCTTCGTACATAAACTCAATCACTGATTTCTCAGTTGCTTGATATAGGGCTTTCGCCTCTACCCACTTGGTCACAAAATCTGTGCACACCAAGATATACTTCTTCTTTCTTGACATTGGATCAATTGGCCCTACAAAATCTAGTGCCCATTTATCGAATGGTTCAATTACAACTTGTGGTCGTAAGGGCATCTCGTCTGCTGCAGTGGGCCTTCCCATCCTTTGACAACTGTCACAGCTTCTCATATATTTCGCTGCATCCTTGAACAGTGTCGGCCAATAGTATCCTAATTGCAAAACTTTTTATGTTGTTCTCTTGTCAGAGAAATGTCCTCCACATGGCCCATCATGACAGGCCTGAAAGATCTTGGGAATTTCATCTTCCCGGACACATCTCCTAATAATCATATTAGGACTTGTATAGAAGAGATCACTTCCCACCCAAGAATAGTAAGCACTCTGTTGGATAATTCGTTTCTTTTGTGGAGGTGATAAGTGAGCTGGTAATATTCCTGTGGCTAAGTAATTTTTTGTATCTGCAAACCAAGGGGTCTTGGCAGCGACTGCAAACAAATGTTCATCAAGGAAGTTATCGTCCACTGGGGTATCAGTACTATCTTGGGAAATCCGAGAAAGAAAATATGTAACTACATTCTCTTTCCCTGGCTGATCAACGATGGTAATGTTGAATTCTTGAAGCAACAAAATCCATCGGGTGATTCTACCAGTAGTGATTGGTTTGTTCATCAAGAATCTGATTGCAGAGTGGTCAGTGTGTACAAAAACCTCATATCCAGTAATGTAGTGATGAAATTTGTTGATGGAATGAACTACTGCTAGGAATTCTTTTTCTGTTACTGTGTAGTTCAATTCAGGGGGGTTCAAGTTCTTGCTGGTAAAGTAGATTGCATAATTTTGTTGGTTCTCCTTTTGCCCAAGCACTCCTCCTAAAGAAGTTTCTGAGGCATCAGTTGAGATGTGGAAAGGAAGGGACCAATTTGGCCCTCTGAGAATAGGTGCCATAGACAGTTTTTCTTTTAAATCCTCAAAAGCACTCTGACAATCATCATCCCAACAGAATTATGTATCTTTTGTCAACGGTTTAAACATGGGGTTGGCTACTTTTGTGAAGTTCTCAATAAATCGTCGGTAATAACCAGCATGCCCCAAAAAGATTCTCACATATTTATGGGTTTTTGGAGAGGGAAGATTAACTATCACCTCAATTTTGGTTGGGTCTACTTTGATTCCTTCAGCAGACAGATGGTGACCCAACACAATCCCTTCAGTTAGTAACATTTTTCATTTCTCATGACTGAGGGATAGATTTGATTCTTGGCAGCGAATCAAGACTTTCTCTAGGTTACTTAGGGCCTCTTCAAAGGTGTTACCATAGACAGTAAAATAGTCCATGTAAACCTCCACACAGTCATGAATCAGGTCAGCAAAGACACCAAGGACAACTCTTTGAAATGTTGCAGGAGCATTACATAATCCAAAAGGCAGCACTTTATAGGCATACGTGCCCCAAGGACATGTGAATGTTGTCTTGTCCTGGTCTTCAGGAGCAATCTGAATTTGGTTGTACCCACTATATCCATCAAGGAAAGAAAAATATCTTTTTCCAGCCAAGGTATCCAAAACCTAGTCTATGAAGGGTAAGGG
>ML785473.1:119709-143040 GCA_009831015.1 Picea engelmannii
TATGTTATGAGGAGGGGATAAGAACATTGTAATATTACCCTCCTTCATAATGTAGTAAGGAGATCATTCTTCCTACCTTTATCTATTTTTTATTTTTCATGGCATCTTGTATATAACGTAATTTGTTTTTTATTAAAAAATAAATTATTAAATTGTTTTTTGTTTTTTATTAAAAATTAAATTATTAAATTATTTTTCATATTTATAAATGTATTTTTTTTATAAATTTTTTATTAAATTATTTTTCATATTCTTGATAAGTAATTTTTATAAAAGTTTTTTGGTTTTTATACAAACTTTATTAATTTGTTTTTCATGTACCTTAGTCATTTTTTCCCTCCATAATTAAGTTTTTTTTTTTTTAAATTAATCGATAACCATTTTTATGTTTTTAATTTTAGAAATACTTAATCTCTCTGTGACAAGTTTCCTTTCCATTTATTGAGGTTTTCTTTACCTACTTGATCTACTAAATAATACTAGGGGATAAAGGATTTAACAAATTAATCATTGGGCTTTTTTTTTTTCCAAAACTTTTAATCTTAATTCATTATTATAAAGAGTTTGTCAATCTAAAAATAAAGTATTAATTTATTAAGTTGATATAAATTACTATTAATATAAATATAAATTTATCTTAATTTTAAATTTATTAAAATTTTATAGGAATAACAAACATTAAACTTCTTATGCCTTAAAAAATC
This sequence comes from Picea engelmannii, assembly GCA_009831015.1. Lineage (NCBI taxonomy): Eukaryota > Viridiplantae > Streptophyta > Pinopsida > Pinales > Pinaceae > Picea > Picea engelmannii. Next base: position 120,414 of record ML785473.1, read on the forward strand.
ATATATACATTCACGTGCAAACTTCTCGTAGTATAAAAAAATCTATAATTAAGATGGTAATTTTCTTTTAAATTATATATCATTGTTTATTGTATTTTATTATCATTATTTATAATTATCTCAAATATCTTATACCTTGGGTTGTAAAATGCACCTTACTACACTTTCATCAAATAAGCAATCTTTTTATTAAATATGTGTGTTTTCAATGTTGTAAATGTAATTAATATAGTTGTGAATTTTAAAGGTTTATATTTTTCAACAATAAGTTACTTTCAATGTTATACAAGATCCATTTCACATTGACCATACCTTCATAAAAATTATCCAATACTATGATCTATTACACAATTTCAAACAATCCATAAATTGCATGTATAAGTAAGTAACATTCAAAATTAATTGAATACAAATCTCCATGATAAATAAAAATATATAAAATATAAAAATATTCAACTCTAAAGTTTTAGAGTAAAAATAATGTGAAAATTCATTGTGAAAGAATTGATTTTCCACTCAACCATAGATATTCCTACTCAAATACCACTATAAAATGAAATCAATGACATAACAAGATGACAATTGCATAATAGTGAGTCACTTAATGTCTCAATATACTTGAAATCTTGATTGACTAGTTACTATCTCCAATAATTCAACCCTCATTATCCTCTCACTACAAAATAAATCTAAAAACTAGGTCAATTATTACATTTTTTACACTAAAACCATAAAAGTACAAAATATCCATAATAACAAACATTTCATCAACCCTTGCATTAAAAAAAAGGATTGCAATAACATTTCATCAACCCTTGCACTTGCATTAGGGATGAAGGAACACTTTTATGAATGTCATCTTCCATTGTCACCCCCTTTCATGAGTGTGCACAACATTTGCATGTACATAATTGGTTATGATAGATAACCAATATCATAAGGTCATGGTCACCCACACAAAACACTAGTCATAATGTTACATGCAATAAATACATATTACCTTGATCCACTTTTGAGGCTTTATAGATATATGTTGATCTACATATAATTTTGGAGAATAAATACCAAAATAAAGTATTTTCACTTGAAAGAATTGTTATAATTGCAAATTCGGAATACACAATTCACATAAGACAATCAACAATCACGCAGATTAAAAACACAGAGATTTCACGTGGTTCACCCAAACGTTGGGCTACGTCCACCAAGCAGAGGTATCAGTTGTCTTATTATTCAGATCATGGAGATTTACAACACTTCACCCATACGTCTCTATCATCCTCTACGAGCATACACAAATTTATAACAATTTACACAAGAAACTAATTCATTGAATGCGCTCATATCCTTGGTCTTATTTAGTTAAAACCAATTCAGAATAATAGGATCTAAAAAACTATTCTTGGGAATTCATTGTCACCAAATTCCAACAATCTCCACCTTGACAACAATTAACCTGATACCTTGCTCCTTCCTTTTGTTCATCACCTTTTCTGCAAGCCAAGAGAAGCCAATCACCATCGTAGCTTCTCTAAAAGTACTGGTTTTGTGAACATGTCTGCGCAGTTCTATTTTGAATGCACTTTCTCAGGAGAGACTCCACATTCATTGATGACCTGTCTTACAAAATGGTACTTGATAGGTATATGTTTTGTTTTACTGTAGTAGACTGGATTCTTAGCCAAGTGAATAGCAGTTTGACTATCACAAAGTAACTTTACTTTGTCCTGCATCCTTCCAAACTCACCAAACAAACCTTTCAACCAAATTGCCTCTTTGCAAGCATGTGAAGAAACTACGTATTCTGCTTTTGTAGTGAATAAAAAAACAATGTTCTATAGCTTTGGCATCCAACTAATAGCTCCACCTGCAAGAGTAAAGACATACCCTGAAGTTGACCTTCTCTTGTCCAAATCACCTGCAAAATCAGAATCAACATATCCACAGACTAATTCACAACCACTGTTATAAGTGATACAATAATCACTTGTGCCTCTCAAATACCGAAGCACCCATTTCACTGCTTCCCAGTGCTCTTTACCTGGATTTTCCAAATACCTGCTAACAACCCCAACTGCATGTGAAATGTCTGGCCTTGTACTAACCATCACATGCATTAGACTTCCTACTGCATTAGCATATGGTATTTGAGACATATATTCCTTTTCTTCTTTTGTACTAGGACATAAAAATGAAAAAAGATTAAAATGGGAAGCCAAAGGGACTGAAAATGGTTTCACATCGTTCATGCCAAACCTCAAAAGTATCTTCTCAACACACTTTTGTTGTGACAACCAAAGCTTACCATTCCTCCCATCTCTGAATATCTCCATGCACAAAATCTACCTTGTTGCTCCTAGATCTTTCATATTGAACATCCTAGCCATCTGAGCCTTTAATCTATTGATCCCAGCTATGCTTTTGCTTGCTAAAAGCATATCGACAACATACAATACTAATATAATGAATATGCCATTATTCAATTTCTTAAAGTAGACACAATGATCATACTCAGTCCTTGTATAATTCTGGCTCACCATGAAAGAGTCACATTTCTTGTACCATTGTCCGGGTGACTGCCTCAGACCATACACTGATTTATTGAGCCTGCAAACAAATTTCTTACTGCTATTCTGAACGAACCCTTCAGGTTGTTCCATGTAAATTTCCTCATCCAAATCTCCATGTAAGAAGACAGTTTTAACATCTAGCTTCTCCAACTCCAAATCAAGTAATGCAACTAATGCTAACACAATTCGAATTGAAACAAACTTAACAACTAGTGAAAAAATCTCATGAAAGTCAATACCTTATTTATGAGAATATCCTTTCACAACCAACCTTGCTTTGTACCTTTCCACTTTATCATCAACACCCTTCTTCAGCTTGTAGACCCACTTGCAACCTACCGTTTTTCTGTCTCTTGGAAGTTCTACTGGGTCCCATGTGGCGTTCCTCTCTAATGCCTTCATTTCATCCTGCATTGCTTTTTTCCATTTATCACTGTTAGAACCCTTCACAGCTTCCTGATAGAACGAAGGTTCATCATCATTAGTACTTAAAGAAACTGACAAAACAAAATCATCATACCTTCTTAGAGGAACTCTGACCCACATAGAGCTCCTTAGGGAAGTGTGTGGCTCATCCGCATTATGTTGATTGTTATCATCAACCATGTCTTCCTCTGCAGGAAACTCTCCATGAACATCTTCAGAAACTTGTTCATGTTCACTTTCATTTGTATTTGAACTGGTTTCAAACTGAATATGTTGATACTTAGGTACTTCTTCCTGTTTCATTTGAACATCTACATCTGATTTGATGAGAGATGATTCATCAAATATTACATCTCTGTTAATGGTGATCTTGTGGGCAGTAGGACCCCACAATGTGTACCCCTTAATACCATCACAATATCCAACAAAGATAAGCCTTTTTTTATTTTGGATCTAATTTAGAACGCTGATGTTTCAGAATTAGAGCATAGGCTTCACAACCAAAAACTTTAGGATTAGAATAATTACAAGGGTTACCTTTCCATACCTCTTCAGGAATATTGCACTCTATTGTTGTTGATGGTGATCGATTCACCAAATAACAAGTTGTAGTTACTGCTTATGCCCATAGTTCCTGCTACAAGTTGGTGTTACTTAGCATACTCCTTGCTCTTTCTAGAAGAGTCTTGTTCATGCGTTCAACAACTCCATTCTGCTGAGGAGTATAGGAAGTGGTTTTATGCCTATCAATCCCAAACTCCTTGCAATAGTTCTCAAATTTCATTGACGTAAATTCACCACCATTATCAGTTCTTAAACATTTAATGGATCTACCAGTGCTCTTTTCCACTAAATCTCTAAATTGCTTGAAGATAGTAAATACATCATCCTTTCCTTTCAACATATAGACCCAAACCTTCCTAGAGAAATCATCTATAAAAGTTACAAAATATGATGATCCTCCATATGAAATAGTAGGGGATGGTACCCAAACATCATAATGGATATAGTCAAGGATTCCTTCACTGGTGTGTCTTCTGGTTTTAAATTTCTGCCTATTTTGTTTTCCATAAATATAGTGTTTGTAGAAATCTAACTTTAAAGACTTTAGACTAGGAAGTAACTTGCGATCAATTAATACCTTTAATCCTTGTTCACTCATATGGCCCAACCGTTGATGCCACAGTCGAACAGAATCACTATCATTCTCAGATACCACTGTTGCATGATCTAAATTAGTTCTTCCTTCTAACAAAAACAGGTTACCAACCTTCTTCTCTTTCATAACCAATAGGATTTCTTTGTATACCTTCATAACTCCACCTTGAACAATACTCTTATATCCTTCAGTGTCTAAGACTCCCAAATAAATTAGGTTCTTCCTAAACTCAGGTACATGTCTCACATCAGTTAGTATTTTAACAGTTCCATAAAAACATCTTAATTCAAATGCTACCAATTCCCACGACTTTACATGAGATATCATTTCCCATGTAAATTATTCCATCATCTATAGATTGGTAAGTAACAAACCAATGTCTATGAAAACACATGTGATTTGAAGCACCAGAATCTAATAACCATTGTTGATCATGACGTAAACCAATACTAATTGATAAAACTTCATCAGTCATACCTGAACCTGTTACTGAACCTGTTTCAGTTGTGTTCGCTTCCTTCATTTCTTTTGGAGGGCCGTCTTTGGAGGCTTGTTGTCGCTTCCAATAGTCCTTCTTCAGGTGTCCTGATTTTCCACAAAACCAACACTTAAGCTTGCTCTTTTTTCCCTTCGACTTTTACCGAGAGAAATCCCTTTGACCCTGTCCTCTTTCTTTAGGTCTGCCTCTAACCATCATCGCCTCAGATGTAGAGGTTTCTGAATTGGTTTTCTTCCTTGTTTCCTCAGACAACAGTGCTCTAATAATAACATCAAACTCAATACTTTCTGTTGTGCTGAAACTAATAGAGGTAACAAAGTGATCCCATGACGTGGGCAAAGAACACAATAATGTAATTGATTTGTCTTCAGAATCGAATTTCACTCCCATGATAGTCAACTGGACTAAAAGAGTATTAAAAGTATTTAAATGATCAATTATTTTCATACCTTCCTTCATGCGCAAACTGTACAATTGTCTTTTCAGGAAGATCTTGTTCGTCAAGGATTTCATCATATATAGGCTTTCCAGCTTCATCCATAAACTAACTGTTGTCTTCTCCATGACAATGTTGAACAAAACATCATCGACAAAACACAAAGGTATGGAACTCAGTGCTCTTGCATCGATCTCATCCCAGTCTTCATCTGTTATGGTCATGGGTTGTTTTGCTTTTCCCAAAAGCACCTTCACCATGCCTTGTTGCACGAGCATATCGTGCATATTAACCTTCCAGATCTCAAAATTGTTTTTTCCATTGAACTTCTCGATTTCGAACTTAGCACTTTGAGTTTTCGTCATTGGAAGAAGAAAAAAGTTCCAAAACCACTGCTTATAATAACCAATCCCTTTAAAATGTGGAGAAATAATGGTATAAAATCCAAAATGTTTAATTAAAAAAAGTTTAATAAAAAACCTTTTTACTAACCTCAACTTTTATTAAAAAAAGATTCACCTTTTAAAACATCCACCCACTTGAATTGTTCACGCTTTAAAAAGAAAATTCACTTTTGAGATAATTAAAATTCACTTTTTAATTCCTCGACCTTTTTTTTTTTATGCATACAATATTTAATTACAAGTATTTTGTGAGATCGACGCTCCCTTTCATACCTTTAAAAACCATGCAAATATTGTATTGGATTTTTGACACTCCCATCCAGCAGTTAGAGCAGCGTTTGTTTTGAAGACGTGAAATTCATGGTGGTCACTACTAAATCGACGCTCCCCTCTAGCAGGAACCCCAGCGTTGATGCAAAAAATTAGCGCTCCCATAAAGAAATGAAATCGCACCCCCTCAACATGCTGATGTAAACCAACGAAGCTCCTTCACCCTGCTCAGTCTATGTGCACCAATCGTCTGTCAATGATTTATGTTCACGCAACAACAATTTTCTTCCACAACCAAAATGATCTCCCGAGCTCTGATACCAATTGTTAGAATTGAAAATGCAGAATACACAATTCACATAAGACAATAAAAAATCACGCATTAAAAACACAAAGATTTCACGTGGTTCACCCAAATGTATGTTGGGCTACGTCCACCAAGTAGAGGTATCCGTTGTCTTATTATTCAGATCATGGAGATTTACAACACTTCACTCATACATCTCTATCAGCCTCTACAGGCATACACAAATTTATAACAATTTACATGAGAAATTAATTCAAGGAATGCACTCCTATCCTTTGTCTCATTTAGTTAAAACCAATTCGGAATAATAGAATCTAAAAAATTGTTCTTGGGAATTCGTTGTCACCAAATTCCAACAAAACTCACTCTAGTTCATTTCAACAAGTTAAAGCATCTTTCTTTATTCTTTGGATGTGAAAGTTGATCAACATTAGAATATCATTCTTTAAAATCTCATGTTTTTCTTTAAAATCTCATGTTTTTATATATATATATATATATATATATATATATATATATATATATATATATATATATATATATATATCACATTCTTTATTTACAAGTTAAAATAGATTCATAGTGTTTGATAAATGATAAGAAGGAATATTTATTTCATAGGAATTTTAAGAAGAATAAGAATTAAGAATACCAAGTGGGTTTATACTTTTAAAGGGTCTTGTTTAGCTGTTTTATGAAATGATTTTTTTGTCTGAATTTGGCTATATAAATTTGCTCGAAATTATTAGTTTTTGCTGTTTAAAATCAATTTTTGAATACAAAAATGGATTCAACATGTTGGAAAACCCCTATAGCACTTAGATTATACATAAATAATCACTCAAATATACGGATCTAACAATTTCTTACCAGATTTTGAATAAATATTTCACGAAAATATCGTCGAAAAATAGTCATTTCGTAAAATGTTTAAATTATTTTGAAGTAGTTTTGAAATATTATAATATTTTTTATATAAGCAATTAAAAATTAATGTAATATATACTTTGTGGAATATTTTATTAATCCTATAACGAGTACGAAAGTTTTTAATTAATTTAAATTTCAGAAAAAGTTAAAATAACATTATAATTATAATTTTTAATTCTTTTGGCATTAGTTAAGTGTATTGATATGACCATATTTTTTGTTTTGATGGATGCTATTAGATTAAAAAAATAAAAAAAACAATAAATATGAATTTTTTCATAAAATGTTCTATAATGTGAATATTATTAATTTTGTTATTAAATGCTTGTTAGTGAATACATGTTAAGAACGTTTGCAACCACTAACTTGGTATTTATAATCATTTTTAAATGATGGTATTAACAATATTATTTAATGGGTAGGGAAGACATGGGCTCGTGTCTAATAAATAAAGTTTGTGAGTTAGTGCATTGAAGGCCCGAAAAGAGATAGACATTAAGAGTTGGGCTTCTTTCCAAAGAAGGCTCTCATCTCCCCCTAGTGCCTTTGTTAAGTTTCTTCCCCTAGTGCCTTTGTTAAGTTTCTTGGTGAAGCCTCTATTTAGCCTTCCCTCAGCTAGCTTGTAGCAAGTTTTTGTGGTTATGGGAACATTTATAGTCAAAGTGTTTTTCAATAATGAGCTCAACCACAAATTTTACTTTGAGATTAAATGCATCGCAACTCACAATGGTACCACTAAGTTTTTTGTGGTTATGGGAACATTTATAGTCAAAGTGTTTTTCAACAATGAGATTAACCATAAATTTTACTTTGAGATTAAATGCATCAACAACTCACAATGGTACCACTATTTGATCTTGATCATTACAATCAATTTTTAGATATCAATAATAACTGCTAAAAAGGAGAGGACACCTCTATGAGAACCCAAAGGAGGAGAGTGTTATATTATTGGGGAAGGAAAGCATCTAAATCTCATTAATTCTTTATATGAAGTATAAATACCAATCCTAGAAATAAGTTTGGATTTGACATTGTTTCTCTATTATCCTGGCCTTGCAATCTATTCAATCACTTCACACCATTCAAATTAAAAATATATATAATATATCATCATTTGGTTATTATGTTGGTTGTGGACCCTGATTATCTTCCTGATTCAGAGGTCTTTGTTTTCAGCCATGTTTATACCCCATGAAGACTGTACACCCCTCCACATGGGGGGGTTGCAGGGGGGGCTTCCCCCCCTTCCGGGGTCCAGAGGTAAGCGGACCCCCGATGGGGGTTCTAGGGCGAATCCCCTGAAGGAAAAATTGCCTTGTAAATGTATATTGTAATTTCATAGTAAATCTGGACTGTTCATTTTAAGGTCACAGATATGACGGTAGAAGTTATGTTAGGGTTTTTTGCCCTAGAAGGAAACACTCTTTTATGAGGGAATTGTATTGTGGCTGTGTAATATTGCAAATATTGTATTCTGAGAGAGGATAATGTGAGAGAAAGAAGAGGAAGTTACAACGGGTGTGTTGTAGGTTGTATCCATTCATTTGCTAGATAATAATAAAGGAAAGACCTGAGAATTTATCTAGTGGATGTAGCCCACATTGGGTGAACCATGTATATCTGTGTCTCTATTGTATTGTGTATCTTTTGTGTTTTATTTCCACATTTGTCTTATTTTATTGCTCTGCGATCCTATTTTTCTAACATATTCATTTTTTATTCATTATTAGAGATGTTACAAATTATGAAACATTATTACTACAATTTTTGGTGCATGTAATTTTCTTTATCGAAAAATAACATAGGAATGTTTATCTCCAAGAGTTTCTTGAATACAATTGATTTTTTTTAATTTTTTTTTTCATATATCTCGAGGAAAACCCTCAAGAACTTCCCCTCATTCTGAGGATGGTACACAAGGTAAACCCTAGATTCTTTAAGTCATGATGCCATGTCAAGGACAAGGATTGAAATTGTTACAACAATAAACTTGTCAAGAGCTCAACATGTCACTTGTGGGAATTGAACTTGGGTTGGGAGGATAATGCTCATCCTCTCAACCACCTGAGCTAGACCCAATTGAATAATTTTAATTTTAATTATCGACAAATATTTATATAAATATAGATTGGGTCTGTCAATTGAGTCTAGCTTAGGTGTTTAAGAGGAGAAGCTATTATCCTCCCTGCCCATGTTTAAATATTGCTTATGTCATGTTTGTACCTCATGGGCCAATTGGGGCTTGCAAGGTACTAGCAATATCACTCTCACTTAAGTGCTTGAGGGTAGTGTTATTTTTCGAGGTTATTCTGAAAATGTTTACACCATGCTTAGGGGTACTTCATGTGATGTGAGGTGCATGGTGTGTTGATAATCCTTGGTTGTACTATGATATACATACATGTTGGAGATAGCTTTCTAATTAATTTCCATGTATTGAATTGATTCTTATGTGGCGCACTTCTTTAGGAGGTTGGATACTTATGTATCTATGTGACCTCTTCATGAGGCACACAATTGGAGGTTGGTTTCTTTCTTGGAAGGATGACTCACCTTGGAGGGGGAGTGTTGGGAATCTTGGAGGAGGATGGTGAGCCCTAGATGGCATGGGGAGACTGGGTTCCTTGCATGGAGGCTTGTACTCGACTTGAGGATGCTTGAGTTGAGAAGGGATTATGTAGGTGTGTGTACCTAGAGATAGACATGGCATATGATGGAGCATTGGATAATTCAAGGACTTTGGAGGAGGAGCACTAGATCTTTATTGAGGGGAACTTAGCATTGGACCATTTTTTGTCGGATGTGCATTCATTGGAGCTTGGCATGTGTCACTTAGAGTTGGAGTGCTTCACATGGACTATCTATTGTTTAGTTAGGTTTCTTGTTGCGACTAGGCCCACTTGTTATTGTTGTTCTCGCTCACCTTTCATATAAACAAAGGGAGGGATGGATAAAACTAGTCTCTTTGTACATTTCTTCATTGCATTTGTTCTCTTTTGTCTTGATCTCTAGGAATCTTGAGGAAATTCAAGGAAATATTAGGGTTATAGTTTTTCCCTTAGAAGAAAATGGAGTCTATGGTTTGAGATAAAACCTCAAGGAGAAAAGGGGCCACTTTATCTAGTAGTTCTTATTAGAGAAGAAGATTAGGGATTTGTGGAATTTGGAAACCCTAGTACTACTTGGAGTGATGGATGTGGAGTAGATATAAGGAGATTATATTGTAGGATTTTTTTATGCAAACTATGAAGGTGCCGAGGAGGACTTGTTGGTGTGTTATACATAGTTGTTGTGGATCTTTGGTGGAGTGATTAGCTCTAGTTCAAAGGGATTCCTAGCTAGGAGGAGTTGGTGGGTAGTCTCTATTTTGGTAAATGCCCTAGCTAGGGTTAGAAGAGCTTGACCTGCACCAACTTGAATGAGATTTGATATGTATTTGTACTCCATATTATCAATATATATGATTTTTTCGAGCTATCAAAACTTTTTGTACTTGCATATTTACATTTCAACTTATATTATATTCATCATTAAGTATATTTTGTTGCTAGTTATGCATGTTGAGTAGAAATAACATTGAGAATAATTTTTAAGTGAATTAAAATACATATAGAAGGTAAAGGGGAATATTTAATGCAACAATAATATGTTTTAATAATTCATTTTCAATTATGTAATTTGCTTGGGCAGTGTACCCTAAGGGATGAAACATTGTTGCATTGAACATTTGATTGGTTTTATTGTTGGGTTGCCTTATGATTTCGGTTGAAGAGATGGGAAATGTTTGTTATCAAGATTTAATTTTTCAGATTCATCCAAAGGAAAATTTTTCATGGTAAATAGATTTGAGAAACCTCAAGGTCGAGGTGAAATTTTTGAAATTGCAATAAAAGTCAAATTCTCAAAATTCAACATGATATCAGACCTGATTTGATGGAAATTTCTCTCTTGTTGAAGAAGGAGATGGGTATTTTAGTTTTTCCATACTTGGTATAGGTGCTTGAACATTTACATATTTTTGGATATAAAACCATAGTGTGCTTAAGAGAAGTGCTTAAATCATACAAGGGTTGTTCTACTTGTTTTCTTGTTGATTTTTCTTTGTAGTGTCTTTCATATTTCCAAGGATGACTAATTTTTGTCTTAGAGACTATGACAAGTTGAATGGTGCTTCCGATTTTGCACCTTTTCAATGTAGGATACAAATTCTTTTGAATGAGGCTAGGATTTGGGATCATATTGAGGAAGATATCATTACACCTATCAATCTAACACCATTGGTCATTTATGATAAGAAGGAGGCCAAATAAAATAGAATCGTTCTTGATTCAGTGAAGGATCTCTCACATTGAAAAGATGATGATTAGTTAGTTGATGTATGAGGCTTTAGTTGGTTTATACTAGAGTTCCAATGTCTCTAGACAAATGATCTTGAGAAACAAACTTTCATTGATCTATGTGAATAACATAGATAAAGTGGTGGGCTATCTGGTTGGGATCACATAGTCGAGAGATCAATTGGTTTCCACAGGGATATGAGTGGAGGATAATGAGTGATTTTAATTACCTTGAATGTAATTTATTCATCTTGAAAATATTTTTTCCATGATGTTCATGCTCATGAGAATTTTCCTAATTATGAGGATTTTGGATAACCTTGTCTAGGAAAAGATCAAATTGGATTCCTATTCAACAAAGAAAAATGAAGTAGAAGACCTATCCCTAACTTAGAGGATGAGGAAGGGAAGAAAGAAAGGATACAATAAGGGTAAGAATAAAGAATCTAGCCAAGGTAAAGTGGATTTGAGTAAGAAAAAATGTTTTAGGTGTCACCAATTGTGACAATATGCTAGTCAATGCCTAGCCAAGAAGAAGGGGAAATCCAAGCAACATAAACAAGTGACAAGGAATTCAAGTACTATAGAAGGAGTGGATGAGTTGTCATCCTAGCTTGATACCACCTTATCCATGGTCTCTTTTTTATTTTCTAACTCTGTTTCAAGTGTTGGATGATCAATATATATGTCTTATGACAAGAAAATATTTACTAGGTTTAAGGAGAAACAAGGAGGAATGGGAGTTTATTTGGGTGATGATCCTACATATCCTATGAAAGAAAATGAATAGATTTCCTTCTAGACGCCATAAGGTGTTGTTATTGAGATGAATGATGCTTTGTGTGTTCTTCGTTTGGAAAAGAATCTTGTTTAGTATCTTGTATGGAAGATCATCAATGTAGAGTTGCATTTGAATGACACCAATGTAGAGTTGCATTTGAACAATGTCAATGCACTAATAGTGATTGTAGTCCAGCATGTCCAAGGAATTTGGATAGAGTTGTGTGGGATAGTGGCCTTTATAGGTTACTTGTTGATCTTTGTAGTACTTGTACATACCAATGGGAAGCTAAGTGAGTCCTCTAGTTTTATGGAGACATATGTAGAGCATGTATGGAGGGATGCCATGGATATAGGTTAAAAAATATTGTGGAATTAGTGACTGATTCCAAGTTTGTAGTTGATATAAGCATTGAAGAGTAATAGGACAAGGTTTTTGGATTTTCTTAGAAATAGGGAGTTGACCTTGATGATACTCTTGCTCTAGTTACTAGAATATCCTCTCAAGAAGAGGGAGTTGACCATGTTGAATGTTTTTCTTTAGTTTCCAAATGTTTTGAAGTGCATGGGCCAGATACCCATGTTTATATTTTGTTGGAGGCCCTATGTGGGTAGATGGATAATATTTCTGCTTTTTTTTATAGATATAATCCACCTATCTTGGTCTTGTATGGAGATGTGATCATATTTATAGTATGTCTTGAAAAAATCATGATATGGCATCTGAATAGTTTGGCTTGTGAACTTGATATGAAGGATGTTGGAGTTTGGCAGGTTGTTGATGATCCAAGGTTATGTTCCTTCAAATTTAGAAGTGGTTAAGCCCCTAGTAGAGGGAAGTTTTGAGATGTTGTGATAGGAACATTTTCTGTTAGATACAATGAGACTTATAAATCTTACAAAATCCACATTCCATCATAATGAAACACTATGACGAATCAATATGTGAAGTTTGATGAGGATATGAGGTCTTCTAGACCATAGGTATCTCCATCAACGAATAAAGGGGGTGAGGAGGTTTATGTTCCAAAGGATGATTCAGAGGATAGAGAAAAATTAGACCCATGTGTGGATGAGGAGATCATGAGGATGGATATGCCCTCAGCTTCTACTCTAGCATGGAGGAAGGAAATATAACTTACTCAAACATTTTATGACACACACATGCATGTAGTAATGCCAAAATATTTAATGAGGGTGATTACACCTACTAGGAGATACAATAACAATATTGCATGAACTACTTCTATTTGTGATCCTTCTAGTTGTTTTAAGGAGGTGAGGTGTGGAGCTTTGATGGAGGATAGTGATGTTTAGGGATAAATTCATTTGCAAAGGTTGGTGATTGATTTTGATACTATAATAGGTTTAGATTTGTATATGGTAAGTTTGGTTGAGTTTTAAAGGGAGCAAACTAGAGTTCATGAAACTATTTCCTAGTAAAGAGGGGGTATTATCTTTTGGGGTTGCTCCAAAATATTTTACACCATGATTAGGGTGTGCTTCATGTGAGGTGGGGTGCATTATGCATTGATTACCCTTGGTTGTTCCATGACGGAGATACACATTGGAGATAACTAGTTGATGGATAATCATGCCTTGATTTGACGGTTATTGTAATAGCCTTAATTTCCAACCCTTAGGCCAAAGAGGAAGTCACTAGAGGATTAAATCCATAGTACATATTTTTCCCAAGGCTTGATTTTGTTATATAGCTCTTGGAGGAGGCTTGGAAGAGGATTCTATATCTTATAGAGGCCACTAGATACTCGAATGATGTGAGTTCCTAGGCCTTTAACACAAATAAAGTAGAAGATGATGTGTTAAATCACTTATAAGTATTGAGCTATTGGTATTTATGTTCTTGGGATGCCTTGTGATTTTGGTTGAAGAGAGAAACATATTTACTATTGTAATTTAATGTTTCAAATTCATTTCTCAGGTAGAAAGTTCACACGAAATATATCCAAGAAACCTCAAGGTTGACCCCAATGGTTAGATCGATTGATTGAAACATCCACCAAAGACATGTTGCCAATGGGAACACCATAGGTCATGGGTTCAAATCTAGTTGAGTTCGTTGGGGTTACCAATTGCTATTCTGACTAGTGGATGAGTTGCCCTCCATCCAAATACTATTGAAAAAAGATAAAAATAAATAAAAAAATACTATCAAAACATAAAACAAAATATTAAACCATTATTTAATTATACAATTTCTATTTTTAATTTGATTTAATTTGTTACAAATTATAAATACATATTTAATTCTATATATAGAAAAAATGTTAAGTGATTTAACACACATCTAGAAGGTAAAGTGAAAGATTTATTATACTAATATGTTGTAATAAGATCTGAAATATGCTTGGGAAGTGTGCCTAAAGACTGCAACATTGTTGCAAATAAGTAAAACAAAATATTAAACCATTATTTAATTATACAATTTCTATTTTTTTTTTAATTTAATTTGCTACAAATTATAAATACATATTTAATTCTATATATAGAAAAAAATGTTAAGTGATTTAACACACATCTAGAAGGTAAAGTGGAAGATTTATTACTATACTAATATGTTGTAATAAGTCATTTTAAGATCTGAAATATGCTTGGGAAGTGCTCGTGAAGACTGAAACATTGTTGCAAAGGAGTATATTGGATTGGTATTTATGTTATTGGATGCCTTGCAATTTTGGTTGAAGAGAGAAAAGTATTTACTATTGTAATTTAAAGTATTTACGAATTATAAATACATATTTAGTTCTATATTTTTTCCCCAAATTCTCAACGAGTTGAGTCCAACACCAACATATTTTTATGCCTCAAGATTCTATGTCTTTATAAAATCCAAGTATCTGAAGTTAAAAAAAATGCAAAACTATTAACATACTAATTAAAATACAATATTAAAGTTAAAAATTTATCCTTAAATTCTTTTCAGATGAGGAAGACTAAGACTAGAATATTTTTATGAGGCAAAACAACATCCCACCCTACAGGAACAGGTTCAAGTGGCTCAACTATACCCCCGCACAGTCACCATGGAAGACTCTGCCAACCTGGACAACCCCTGTACACTTCAAGAGGTTCTATTAGCATTAAAATCGTTCAATTATGACAAAAGCCCGAGGCCAAACAACTGGGCTGTGGAATTCTATTTACTCTTTTTCGATTTGATTGGGCCAGATCTCCTGGATTTTGTTGAAGACTTCAAACTACATGGTAAGGTTACTGGGGATGTAAACTCCACTTTTTTAACACTTATCCCAAAATAAAATCACCCAACTAACTTTGGTGACTATATACCAATTTCCCTATGCAATCTTTGTTACAAGCTCATTTCAAAGATTATAGCAAACATAATCAAATCCATACTATCTCGATCCTTGTCTGCGGAACAACTAGGTTTTTCCTTGTCTGCGGAACAACTAGGTTTTTTAAAGGGACGCCAAATTCTAGATGTCGTTGGCTCTGCACAAGAATGTTTACACAACATCAAGCAAAAAAAATACTCTGCATTCATCCTCAAGCTTGATCTTAACAAAGAATTTGACTATATAGACTGGGACTTCCTCAAACTGATCTTAATCTAGTTTGGCTTTAACCAAAACCTTATAAAGTGGATCATGGGACGTGTTACCAGTGCAAACTTTGTAGTGCTCGTTAACGGAGAACCATCCACTTTCTTCCACACTGGTAGAGGCCTTCGGCAGGGCTGCCCCCTATCCTCACTCCTTTTTATCCTGGCCATGGAAGGTCTTAGTCTTCTTCTCAAAAAATTCATAGCCGATGGAAAAATCTCAAGGATAAAAGTAAGGTTAGTTAAAATCCTGCACCTCTTCTTTGTCAACGACGTCCTCATTATGACCTATGCCACCTTAAAAGAATGGACTTTATGACCTATGCCACCTTAAAAGAATGGACTCAAATATCTGATGTCCTAAAGTCTTTCTTCTCTGCCTCAAGCCTTCACATTAACTGGACAAAATCGACCTTTCATTTTGCCAATGTATAAGAACAAAATCTGGACCTTTTGAAAGCCATCTTTCCCCATATCTTTGTACACCTTTCCACAGGCTTCAAATATATTATCTATTTCATTAAAGAAGATCGATACAACGCTTCAGATTGGGACTGGCTTTTCACAAAGGTGGGAAAAAAAAATTGGCCATTGGTGCAATAGATGGCTTACAATCGAAGGTCGATATACACTTCTAAAATCCGTTCTTGAAAAACAACCAATCTACTGGATGGCACTTGCAGCTATCCCATATATGTTTTGGAAAAAACTCAGGAACTCTCCTACAACTTCCTCTAGTAAGGTAGAAAGGAACAACATAATTTACATCTCTGCAACTCGGAACCACTGGCAAAACCGAAACACAAAGGCTGTTGAGGGATTAGACACATTTTCAAATTTAATCAAGCAATGGCCGCTAATTCACTCTGGCGCGCCTTGACTTCAAATGGCATCTGAAGCGTTATTATTAAAGACAAGTACCTGCATTTTTTCTGCATCGCGCCCTGGCTTAGATCTGGGCACCCAGTTATAAGAAATGCCTCACGCACTTGGAGGAACCTCACAAATTCTGCGCATTGGATCACAAGGGGACTCTGCTGGAAGCCGGGCTCCAGACACACCATTACAATTGGAAAAAACCGCATCATTGGCATGGGGGATGCGTCTACCCTGCCCCCACTCTTAATTACACATCTCAATATTCATAACACTTGGTATCTTTACCAAGCTCTCCTCCCCTGTGTACCTGGAAACCCAACAGTTGGTTGGAAATCCAACAGTCAACTTGATATCCCTACAAATATGTCAGAGGTCTGGAATCAATACTGCTACGAGCTCACGCGCGCGGGTATCCTACTGAACGATGAGAATGATCAGATGCTCTGAGATGGAGGAGACAACACGGGGCAGATCACAGTCAGAAGTATTTACTTTGCAATGGCAAATTCAGCATGGCCCATAAACATCACAGGCTGGCGCAAACAGATTTGGAATCGGAAAATTCCTCTCAAAATCAAGCTCTTCACCTGGCTCTCTACCCAAAATAAAATCCCCACCTAGGATAATCTTCAAAAAAAAATGATGGACAGGCCCAAATTTGTGCCACACCTTTTCCACAGAGACGCAGAGACAGTCAACCATCTTTTCAGCCACTGTCATTTCACACGACTTGTTTTGGATAAAATTCTACAGGGCAACTACATTAATATTGTTTGGAACGGGACCTCCATCTTCAATTGCCTCGATCAGTGGATATCAAATGAGAAATCTTTTAAATTACTCTCTCTACTGGTCAATTGGCATATTTGGTTGGCCAAGAATTTAAAAATCTTTGAAGATAAATCTCTCACAATATTGGAAATATATATATCTAAATATTATAAAAAATAAGATCTTAGTTCAACCACTTATCCTAATTGACTTTCTTATGGGATGTTTTGACTGAGCAGTTCAAAAAAATAGATCTTTCTGTGGTGCAGGTGGAGTGATAAAGTAAAATACAAACTCTATCATTAAATGGACTCTCTGCTGCGGTCCATGAACTAACACAGGAGCATAACTTATGGGTGTCTGGGCCACACTTCACTTGGCTTCCAAACTTCACATAGAAAATCTTCACTTGATTGCATATTCAAGGGTCATTATTCACTGGATAAATTACTGAGGCAAGCTAAATATCATCACCCTCTTGGCCTAGAAAGATAGAATTAGATCACTTTTCCACTACTTCAAGAAACTATCTTTCTCACACACTTCCTGTGAGTATAACAGAAAAGCAGACCTGCAATCAAAGACAACACTTCAAGGAAAATCAGGGCTACTCATTTATAACCAATGTCTGGATGGCCATAAAGGACGCACACATTCTATCAAAATCTTCTAGAACTGAAGACACCTCAGTTTTGTCGGAACATTCCAACATTTCTAATATTTCTTAGAGCATATGGTCGGAAACAATATTTTCAATGTAATCCTCTCTCAATGTAATCTCTTGCCAACTCTCTTGGCTTGTAGACCAATTGTCTGGCAAAAGATACCTGTCAGTGATATCTATCTGTTGTTATATTTGATGTGAAAACATATTATATTATATAATATAATAGAATTTTTTTACTATTGAAAAAAAAAGAAACAAAAAGTCAGGCTTTGGAAAATTCAGATCTTTGCATCTCTTGGCATCATGGTTATAGCTAAAGTATGTTGTTCCATACACAATTCTTTTTACTATCAATTTTACCAAAGGCTTATATTATGCTTATATTTAGGTTTGGGTTACCTACATTGGAATTCAAGTTGTTTGGTCGAATACTATTTTCTTCGAGCAACAGCCTTGATCTGGATAAGTGTTCCCCTCCCTTTTGTAATGTGGGTAAAAAAAGCACTGAAACACATGTCAAAGGAATGCAAATATTTCCTTTTGCACTATTTTTCCTCTCTCTTTGATTTAAATGTTGCCTTTTGCATGCCAATATTGTTTTAAAAGCAAGCACATAACCTTTAGCATGCAATTTAAATTGATTATATTGTTTTAAAAGTAAGCACATAACCTTTAGCATGCAATTTAAATTGATTTTATTTAATGATTATTTTTGGTTATATCGGAAATACTTTAAGCACAATATCACTATCACTATAGGGTGATTTATGTTGTTATTCATTATTATTTTCTATTTCCATCCCATTTTTTTTTTCTTTTTTTTTTCCTAAACACAATTTTTTCTACAAGTTTTAAATAGAAGAATATTTAAATTTATTCTCAATTTTTTTTATTTAATGTTAAAAAATAAATGTGAAGCACCACCATGTTTCTCCTTTAGGCTTCATCTCATGTGTTTGATCAAATCCATACCATCTCACATAATAATTAGAGAAGTTAATATCCCGGTACAGAATACAAATTGCACACTATGGAGGTTATGTTTATGGGAAAAAATCAGAATTGAGGCTACTATATTTATGGGAAAAAAGATGTTTTATTACGATGTTAATTTCAACATAAACATTTTGTTTCATTTTTGGCCTCCTTTTTAGCTCTACTTCTCATGTAGAAGTCAAAAAATGATGTTTTTTCTAGAGATGGAAAAAATAGAATTACATAATTATGGAAAAGGGAATATTTAAAAATGAAATATAAAATTTAGGTTAAAAAGGGGGAAAATGAAATATCAGAAACCTAGTAACATATCTTAGTAACCTAACTAACCTTCTAATCCATAAACATAACCCAACCTAACCTACATAACATATAAACTTTCCTAACTTAACCCAACCTACCCAAATAAGATACCACTTTATAATGAAACCAATGTGTGTAAATACAATTAGTTTTCTTAGGAGTATTTCAACATTAGTTTTTTTATTTGTTCATTAAAGTCACATTAGGGTTTGAAGAGCATTAGGGTTTTGTTGGTTTGTTCATTCTACGTGCATTAGGGTTGTTTGTTGGTTTGTTCCATTTGATCCCATCCTTCACTTGTGAATCTCTATACTTGAATGGGTAAAAACACTAGTGTCCATGCTCTCACTAGGGAAATGGCCTCTACCATGATGATTACAACAATAGGGAATACAGCTAACTAGGATTAGATGTAATGCATTTGGTCAATGGTGATATTTCCAAACATTTGGAAAATGTTCATTATTTGAAAAGAAAGTAATTTACAAAGTAGTTATGAATGGATTTCCACCATTTTCATGTTATGCAGAAGAGCCTCATTATCATCTTTATGTCGATTAATCCCATCTCCTCACCATTTTCAACTACCATGACCGTTGGGAATGTAATACTAAAATAATTGCAAGCATGCTTTTGAATGTTGAAAGCACAAAAACATTCATTATTAGCAAATCTATCAAGTCCACCAATGAAATTCTTACTTTCCTCCTTCACACATATTTTATAGGTAGCAATTGGAAGAGCATGCTAAAAAAAGAAACAGTTGAGGCTAAGCGATTTATAGGTACCACATGACATCATTTCAACTCAAATATTCAACCCAAAAAAATTTCTTAGTTGGATATAGCTCAATCATCATGTTCCATTAGTACATGACTAAGTCACGACACATCCATTATAGAAAGACCCATCCTGACCAATGATCATGGAACCAATAGTTTATATTTTGAAGATTATAATATTATGAGGCTTAACTTCGAATATGAAGAATCTCCACTCAGGTGCACTTGTGCGGAAGTTGATTACATATGTTTCAATGATGATGTTTAGGAATAGAATAAATTTAATTTTTATAAGATGCATTATCTCTAGGTAGATACCACTCATACTGGTAGGACCCTCAAAGATATTATTTATTTTGTTTCATTTATTGTGATATGCACTTTCTTACATGCAATAAATTATGATTTGGAAACATTATAATTGGTGTTTACCTATTATATCAAAATGTTGAAGATTTAATTTTCACGAAATGTATTGGTGCGTTCATTAAAATTTATAAGTCCATTAATCATTTTTTTTTGAGGTACTTTAGCCACAAATCTAATAGTGCTAATAAGATGATATTATATTTGATTGGGAGATCAAACACCATTAGTAGTATAGGGTATTTTCCAAGTGCTTTTCATGGATTTATTATAGGTATTTGGGCCCAAAATTATTTGAACAAAGTTTAAACACCCTAATGGATATTTCACTCCTTTATCCAAGACTTCCATTGAGCTATCAATCACTCAATTTTGAGTTCAAAACCAAAATTTATGTCCTTGGAATGATTTGTTGGAGAAAGTCTCCCTTATCCAAGGATAGAGAAGGGGAAAAATATTCTCTTAGACTATCCACACACCATCTCTTGAAGAATTCAATGAATGAAATTGGAATGAGTCTAAGTCTAATGTTCATCACATATATACTATCGCTCAACCAAGTGACCTCATCTCACATGCTCAACTGAACATAACATAAGCCAACATCATGTATCACTAAAGTGAATGCTCATGCCACAACATTAATATGTGTACCAATAAAGGAAACATTACAACTCATCTCCATTAACTCATGTGCACATAATATTTTAAATACAAAATTGTAAGACATCAAGTCATAGACAATAATCCTTCAACCCTAAATGAAATACATAATAAAGATACAAATAGGAACCTACACTATGAAAAAATCACCAAGTATAATATAAAATTCACGTGCCAACATGCTTCCCCCTAATGGTTAACTCTCCCTTGAATCAATTCCAAAGGGGGAACACAACATATAAACATCATTTCCATTGCCTAAAYGTAATTTTGAGGTAGGGTACATTTGATTTGTATGAGGTGATTAATCATTTMTAAATGTGCAATTTAGGGGTATATAGTTGATTAGGGGTATGTGGGTTTATAGTGATTATAGTTGTATGAGTAGATAGTAATTACAATTGATTAGGGGTATGTGGGTTTATATGGATTTGGGGTTAAGGTTAATTGGGGGTCAGTGGATATATAATGGTTAGCAATTTAGGGGTACAATGGTTAGGGATTGTTGTTTTTGAGTTCATCATGTTTTTAGGTTCAAATCCCTATTATGGCCTCCAATCCCAAAATCATGGATTAGGGGATTTATCCAATATGGTTGATGGTTGTATACCACTGCCAATGACATAATAATCATCCCTATTATGCCCAATCCTTGAAATGTGGCCCTAAATTCTCTTGTGTGGAAAGGATTCCACTTATACGGCTTGTATCATATTTGTAGGTCCTGTGCATGGCCTTTGAGCGTAAAAATCAAGGATTAAGGAGAAAATCCCCAATTTTCAGATCAAAACCCTAGATTTAGACACAAGAAATATTCATATTTCACCCAGTCCTTGAATTTTGGAACTTGTTCCTCTCATAGGGAAAAATTCCACAAGTAGAGTTTGTAAGATAGTATAAGGTCTCATTCTTGGCCTCTAAGCCCCAAAATCATGGATTAAGGTTTAAATCCATGGTTTTGGCTGAAAATCACGGCTTAGGCGGCAATAAACATCCTTGTTGAATTCAATCATTGAAGTTGGGGCCTACATTTTCTTATTGGGAAAATATTCCAATTATAGGGCATGTATGATGGCTTAGGCTCTTGTACATGGGTTTTGAGACCTAAATTCGTGGGTCATGGGATAAATTCCTAGTTTCTAGCTCCAAACCATGGGTTTAGTAAAAAGAGGCTTGGTTAGTTGTCAAATATGGAGAGTTTTTTACTCCACCAACCAAGGTTCAAATCCCCCTCGAGACATATTTTCTTGTGATATGCTAGCACATCTACATAAGCTATCCATTTATTATAATCGAGGCCATGTGTAAGTTTTGGGCATCTTGTAGAACATATACCATTACTAGAAGAAAATTTTTTGTGAGTTATGATACATATAAATTGAATAATTATATAGGATGAGGATGATTACATCAATTAAGAAAACACATTCATAAAAATATCACATGTTTGGCCACAAAAACCATCTTGATTCTTATAAGTGCTTAAAAATTTAGAA
>ML785473.1:143362-153549 GCA_009831015.1 Picea engelmannii
TCGTGAGGAGTATCCGACTTGCACCAAGAACTAGTTGAACATGCGAGGGGGATCCCATAGGTGACCAATAAATCCCTTTTCATAGAGACCCTCCCAAACTAGTTTAACCTACGAGGAGAACCCCACATGCACTTATAATTATCCCATGGGGAGGAGGATAAATGTTACCTAAAACTAGTGCAAGTGCAAACAAATATTTTCTTTTGAGGTTGACTCAATTATTGTTTCAATTTGATAATTTTGTCTTTTAAGGTTGGGTTGATTCTAGTTCTGTCCATTTTTATTCTTTGATATTGAATCAACTAAAACCAAAGCATAAGAAATCCCTTGGGAACTCTCATTCCCATTTTGAATAATCACAAACAAAAAAAGTTCCTTGTAAATCCCTCTAAATGTATCTCTCTAAGATGGGGTTACAGATGATGTAATGCAGGAGCATCAACCCCCCACCTCATTTTCAAAATTTCAGCTTCTAGAAGGAAAGAATGGCAAGAAGAGGTGATTTTACCTCAAAATTTGTGTAAAACTAATAGGGTTTGTTTTTATTTAATTGTTGTAATTCGAGATTTCAAGAAGGGATTGTGGATCATATCTGAGATGATCTGATCCCCCTATTATGTTATATTATTTGTAACCATGTGGGTGTTGAATGAAGGGCCTACACAATGTGATATCAGATCAAGAGGGCAGTCGGGCCAAGAGTGAGTATACAACATGTAAATTTATTCGAGCTCAATATAATGTAATTGTGTATTTGTGAGTCTCTTGCGACTTTGTGAGTTATTGCATTAATGTTTTGTGTTGAATTTATGAGTGTGAGCATGAGAGTAAATACTTTCAGGTTTGGAATCACTGAGGAATATCCCAGTGTTGTTGCAAAACTAATGTATTTGGGTATCGCCAACTTTCCACTATTTTGTGTGTAACTCCGCATATAATCCTTGTTGAATTCACAAATCTAAATGTGTGTGAGAGTTGAGGAGAGAGGCCATGAACGAAGAGGTATAATCCATCTTGTGCAGATCAGATCAGAACCATGATTGAGAGAGAACGTGGTGCAGAGATCCACGGTCGATCACTGAAAGGATCGACAGTGACCCAATTTCTGAAGGATATCGTGGATTTGTCGGAGGCCGATGATCTAGTTAACCTTGGTCTTAGTTGATGACCATGTGTGATATAGTTTGGGATCCATGAAAGAAAAGGAGAATGATCGTTAGTGGAAGAGGATTGATCCACAAGACCTCTAGTGGATAGAACAAGACCTGTGCGAGAGGTGAAGTTCCTATGAACTTCATGGGACCTCTGTAAATAAGAGCGTCATTGTACTCCAGGGTGTAGTTCAGAAAGAGATTGATTGAAGTTTAATTTTTTCTATGGCCTCGTTTCAATCCATTTCATGGGCCAAAGAACCCACAGGTCCGAGAATCGAGCTCACTAGAAATATGATTTCCGTGACACCCAGATTCAGTCTTCATCAAGTGGTATCAGAGAGTGGAAATTTTTCCTCCACGTGAGTGGGTAGAAGTAGAAGCTTAAGAGGAGAAAATGATTCTCAAAAGGTTATATAGGAGAGAATCGGTGATACCAAAAGGTCAAGCTCAAGAGAAATATTGATGAGGTATTGGGTAGGAGGTGCAGAGGCTTTCTACAAAGGAAAGGCTCGTTTGCAACTCATCGTTGGGCACGAGGAGAAGATCAACATTATGATGGAGTGATGCATGAGGAAAAAGAAGACCATAGGTTGAATATGGAAGAAACAATGAAGAACATGATCAGGATATCATTGAATATTTTCTACCTTCAGAATATTATGCATGAGCACCCACCCCCCAATCTCATTTTCAAAATTTCAGCTTCTAGCAGGAAAGCGTGCAAGAAGAGGATATTTTACCTCGAAATTATTGTAAAACTGATAGGGTTTGTTTTTATTTAATTGTTGTAATTCAAGATTTTAGGAAGGGATTGTGAATTAGATCTGAGATGATCTGATCCCCCAATTTTGTTGTAGTATTTGTAACCCTATGGGTGTTGAATGAAGGGGTTGACGCAATGTAATATCAGATCAAGAGGGCGGCTAGGTCCAGAGTGAGGCCGCAACATGTAAATTTATTCGAGGTTGATATAATGTAATTGTGTATTTGTGAGTCTTCTGTGGCTTTGTGAGTTATTTCATTAATGTTGTGTGTTGAATTTATGAGTGTGAGCATGAGAGTAAATACTTGCAGGTCTGGAATTGCTGAGGAATCTCTCGGTATTGATGCAAAACCGATGTATTTGGGTATCATCAACTTTCCATTGTTGTGTGTGTAACTCTGTGTATAATCCCTATTGAATTCACAAGTCTAAATGTGTGTGAGAGTTGAGGAGAGAGGCCACAGACGAAGAGGTAGAATCCAAATTACACAGTTCAGATCAGAACTATGCTTGAGAGAGAACGTGGTGCAGAGATCCACTTTCGATCACTGGAAGGATTGATATAGTTTGGGAGCCATGAAAGAAAAGGAGAATGAGCATCGATGAAGGAATATTGATCCACAAGACCTACAGTGGATAGAACAAGACCTGCACGAGAGGTGAAGTTACTATGAACTTCACGGGACCTATGTAAAGAAGAGAGGCATCGTAATCTAGGGTGAAGTTCATAAAGAGATTGATTGAGGTTTAATCGCTACTATGGACTCGTTTTAGTCCATTTCATGGGCCAAAGAACCCACGGGACCGAGGATCAAGCTCACTGGAAATACGATCTTTATACGAGTGGGCTAACCTGGGAGCAATCTTCCCTCCCTAGTTATTTTTCTGGTAGGTTTTTCGGCTGTGTTTTTTTGAGCATCTGGGTTGGTTTAAAATGGGGCAAAACCCCTGGGATTGTTATATTTTTAGCTCAGGAGGTACTCTGCATGGTTTGTCTTGTATGCGGATGTTACCCTATGTTTACACTACCAGGCACTTAAGTTTGTAATAGGTTCTTATAAAGTTGTAAAGTGGTTATTTTATTAAAGTGACTTTTTAATAAAGTGTACCTTCTAATTTTAAAGTGACTTTATTTCATAAAACAATTATGTAATAAAGTGAAATCACTTTAATATTTTAAGTGATTCATTTTGGAGGGAATGGATCATGACCCTTAATCTTGAAAAAGGAAAGATCTAATCCTGCCCTTTGGATTTAGGGTCAAGGAGGGTGAAAAGACACTTTGGAGGGAAAATGTCATTTTCAGATTTATAAAAGAATGCATTGGATAGTGTGCAAGACACATTGAGTCACATCGAGAAGATGAGAGGAGGTGATTGAGAGAGATTTTTTGAGTAAGCTTGAGAGAGGAAAGTGAGCATCTTGGAGGACACATTTCCCAAGAAAAAAGAGGGCACAAATCCTAAGGTGTTTTTCTATGTGAGTGATGTTCTAGTTTTTCTATGTTGGGTTGTACTGTACAGATCCGTACAGTCCATACATCAGGAAGGAGGGCACGGTTTTAGAGGCACTTTTGTAACAAAAATCGAGGCAGATATTTTGAGTTTCCTTGTTGCTTCTAGTTCATACTGTGCAAAACATACAACACTCTGGTGGGAACGGTTTTTTAGGCACAAATTTAGAGGAGGTTGTATAGTTGTACAGACTTGGGCACATTTTCCAAGGAAGAAAATTTTGGGACTGTTTTTGTGGCTGTGAGGTATTTCTCTTGGCTGTAAATGTGATTTTTCTACTGTACTATACTTTCCTGAAGCTGAATAATAATCTCTCTCTCTCTCTCTCTCTCTCTCTCTCTCTCTCTCTCTCTCTCTCATTGGGTTTCCCCACATTGGGGTTTTTCTTAACATATGCCTAAATTTCTTAGTTTTATGGGTTGTTGTCCATTGTTTTATTTTCCCTGCATATTTGATTAGCAATGTGTATTTTTGCTTATGGTAATTTATGAATATGGGTTTGGGACATTTCAGAAGTTTATGAAGACAGTTATCTCTAGGTTTCTAAGTGTTTGACATAATATTAGCTTGCTTATTTGTCATTAAAAATCTACATGGTATCAGAGCTTTGTCTCTGAGTGCCAGTGGGCAGTGTGATTTTTGGGCAAAGTTGAAGAGGGAAAGAGTGTGATTTTTTTCCTTGAGTTGTGACAGAGAATATGGCTGCAAGCATTAGATATGAGGATCAGTTGGATGGAATTGCCAACTATTTGTAGTGGAAGGTCTGATTGTTAGTCGTTTTCAAGGAGAACAAAATTTATAACTATGTCAACTCTGTTGTGGCATCTCCCGCAGTAGATCTTGTTTCTTTGGACTTGCATAAGGTCAAGGAAGCCAAGGCTCAGAGGATTATTCTGGATGGGGTGAAGGATCACCTTATCCCACACTTGGCTGAGAAAAAGACTGCCAAGGAGATGTGGGATGCACTTAAGAAATTGTTTGAGGCGAAGAATGAGAACCGAAAGATGGACTTGAAGGCTAAGCTGCATGATACCAAGATGGGTATGGAGGAGAGTGTCTCTTCTTTTCTTACCCGGGTGGCTCAAGTAAAAGATGAGTTGGCTATTTTTGGAGAGGTCATTACAGATTCTGAGTTGGCGAGGATAGCCTTAAATGGCTTCACCAAAGAATGGGAATTCTTAGTGAAGTGTGTGGTGGGATGTGAGCATCTACCATATTGGAGCAGACTCTGGGATGATTTCACTTAGGAGGAGATCCAAGAAAGATCTCAGACCAGTGAACAAAAGACAGATGGAGTTGATGAGAATGTTTCTCTTGCGACAAAGAGCAAGAAGAAAGGAAGTTCTAGAAGGGACTTGAGTAAAGTCAGATGCTATTGTTGTAACCAGTTGGGACACCTTACCTCTTATTGTCCTGAGAGGAAGAAGAAAAAAAAGGAACTAGAAGGGCCTAAGACAACTGCTACAACAACCATGGAGGACTTTGCTTCAAAGTATGAAAGGGATTTTTCTTTGGTGACCCTAGTTTCTAGTGTCGACAACAGAGGATTTGGAGGTGATATCAGATGGGTTGTGGATAGTGGAGCCTCTTACCGGATGATGATAATTTGGTGAGTATTCCTAGATTTCACAGAGACTGGTCCTGGCCGACAGGTGGTAAATGAAGGTGGTATGGCGAGAGTTGTACGTGAAGTTGGGAATGTTAGACTCTAACTCGAGTTTGGGGGACTCTTGGAGCTTGATGGAGTTCTCGTTTTTCCAGGGTTGAGGGTTAAATTTCTCTCAGTCTCAGCCTTGGAGGATGTTGGATATTGCATATTTTTCAAGAGGGAACATGTCTTTATCTACAGGCAGGGAGTGGACCCAGTAGAGCTGCAGCTGATCGGTAACCAGGTGGACATGTTGTATATGTTGAGAGGAAAACCTTCAATGTATGATTCAATGTCAGATGAGGAGCGTGAGGAGGCTCCTGAGACTGCAGTGGCGCCAAGGATTCAGTCTTGCATTTGGAGAGAAGAGAGAAAGTCTCTTCTGAGCACTGGCAGAAGGCTTAGCTAGGTTGATTGAACCAATGCTCAGGATGAAGTGAGCTTAGGGTTCTAGAATGTTTCCAAGAGAATATCTTCTAGTTCGAGTTCTGTGCAGGTGTTGAGGATGGCTTCGGGTTTAGAGGGAGCTCCTATAGAGCACAGTGTGATGGAACTAAATGATAGTGGTGGTAGCGAGTACTTCCCTCGCTAAGAGGGACTGTTAAATTTTTAGCTCAGGAGGTACTCTGCATGTTTTGTCTTGTATGCAGATGTTACCTTATGTTTACACTAGCATGCACTTAACTTTGTAATAGGTTCTTATAAAGTTGTAAAGTGGTTCATTTATTAAAGTGATTTTTTTATTAAAGTGTACCTTCTAATTTTAATGTGACTTTATTTCATAAAACACTTATGTAATAAAGTGAAATCACTTTAATATTTTAAGTGATTCATTTTGGAGGGAATGGATCATGACCCTTTATCTTGAAAAAGGAAAGATCTAATCTTGGCCTTTGGATTTAGGGTTGGGGAAGGTGAAAAGACACTTTGGAGGGAAAATGTCATTTTTAGATTTATAAAAGAATGCATTGGTTAGTGTGCAAGACACATTGAGTCACATCGAGAAGACGAGAGGAGGTGATTGAGAGAGATTTTTTGAGTAAGCTTGAGAGAGGAAAGTGAGCAGCTTGGTGGGCACATTTCCCAAGAAAAAGGAGGGCACAAATACCAAGGCATTTTTCTGTGTGAGTGCTATTCTATTTTTTTCTGTATTGGGCCGTACTGTACATATCAGTATAGTCCGTACAACAGGAAGGAGGGCACGATTTTCAAGGCACCCTTTTCCATGAAAATCGAGGCAGATATTTTGAGTTTTCTTGCTTCTACTGGGTCGTACTATGCAGGTCATACAACACTCTGTTGGGCACGGTTTTTGAGGCACACATTTATAGGAGGCCGTACAACTATATGGACTTGGGCACATTTTCCAAGGAAGAAAATTTTGGGATTATTTTTTTGGCTGTGAGGTATTTCTCTTGGCTGGAAATGTGATTTTTATGTTGTACTATGCTTTCCTAAAGCTGAATAATAATATATATATATATATATATATCTCATTGGGTTTCCCCACATTGGGGTTTTCCTTGACATTTGCCTAAATATTTGAGTTTTATGGGTTGTTGTCCATTGTGTTTATTTTCGCTGCATATTTGCTTAGAAATGTGTATTTATGCTTATGGTAATTTCTGAATATGGGTTTGGGACATTTTAGAAGTTTATGAAGAAAATTATCTCTAGGTTGCTAAGTGTTTGACAAAATATTAGCTTGTTGATTTTTGTCATTAAAAATCTACATGGTATCAGAGCTTTGTCTCTGAGTGACAATGGGCAGTGTGATTTTTGGGAAAAGTTGAAGAGGGAAAGGGTGTGATTGTTTTCCTTGAGTTGTGACAGGGAATATGGATGCAAGCATTACATATGAGGATCGGTTGGATGGCATTTCCAACTGTTTGCAGTGGAAGGTCCGATTGTTAGTTGTTCTCAAGGAGAACAAAAATTATAACTATGTCAACTCTATTGTGGTAGCTCCCATAATAGATCCTGTTGCTTTGGAATTGCATGAGGTCAAGGAAGCCAAGGCTCAGAGGATTATTCTGTATGGGGTGAAGGATCACCTTATCCCACACTTGGCTGAGAAAAAGACTGCCAAGGAGATGTGGGATGCACTTAAGAACTTGTTTGAGGCGAAGAACGAGAACCAGAAGATGGCCTTGAAGGCTAAGATGCATGATACCAAGATGGGTATGGAGGAGAGTGTCTCTTCTTATCTTACCCGGGTGGCTTAAGTAAAAGATGAGCTAGCTGTTGTTGGAGAGGTCATTACGAATTATGAGTTGGTCAAGATAACCTTAAATGGATTCACTAAAGAATTGGAAGTCTTCGTGAAGTGTGTGGTGGGACGTGAGCATCTACCATATTGGAACAGACTGTGGGATGATTTCACTCAGGAGGATATCCGAGATAGATCTCAGAGCAGTGAACAAAAGACAGATGGAGTTGATGAGAATGTTGCTCTTGCAACAAAGAGAAAGAATAAAGGAAGTTCCGGAAGGGACTTGAGTAAAGTAAGATGCTATTGTTGTAACCAGTTGGAGCACCTTGCCTCTTGTTGTCCTAAGAGGAAGAAGAAGAAGAAGGAACCGGAAGGGCCCGAGATAGCTGCTACAACAACGATGGAGGACTTTTCTTCAAAGTATGACATGGAATTTTCTTTGGTGACCCAAGTTTCTAGTGTCGGCAACGAAGGATTTGGAGGTGATATCAGATGGGTTGTGGATAGTGGAGCCTCTTACCGCATGATGAGAATATGGTGAGTATCCTAGATTTCACAGAGACTAGTCCTGACCGACAGGTGGTAAATGAAGGTGGTATGGCGAGAGTTGTACATGGAGTTGGGAATGTTAGACTCTAACTCGAGTTTGGAGCTTGATGGAATTCTCTTTGTTCCAGGTTTGAGGGTTAACTTGCTCTCAGTCTCAGCCTTGGAGAATTTAGGATATTGTGTATTGTTCAAGAGGGAACATGTCTTTATCTACAGGCAGGGAGTGGACCCGATAGAGATGCAGTTGATTGGTAACCGGGTTGACAGGTTGTATATGTTGAGAGGACAACCTTCAGTGTGTGATTCAACATCGGATGAGGAGCGCGAGGAGGCTCCTGAGATTGTGGTGGCACCAAGGGTTCAGTCTTTCATTCTGAGAAAAGAGAGTGAGTCTCTTCTGAGAACTGACAGAAGGCTTAGCTAGGTTGATCGAACCAATTCTCAGGATGAAGTGAGCTCAAGGTTCTAGAATGTTTCCAGGAGAAGATATTCTAGTTCGAGTTATGTGCAGCTATTGAGGATGGCTCTAGGTTCAGAGGAAGCTCCTACATAGCATAGTGTGATGGAACTAGATGATAGTGGTGGCAATGAGTACTTCCCTCACTAAGAGAGAGTGTTAGATTTTTAGCTCGAGAGGTACTCCACATGTTTTGTCTTGTATACAGATGTTACCTTATGTTTACACTACCAGGCACTTAACTTTGTAATAGGTTCTTATAAAGTTGTAAAGTGGTTCTTTTATTAAAGTGACTTTTTAATAAAGTGTACCTTCTAATTTTAAAGTGACTTTATTTCATAAAGCACTTATGTAATAAAGTGAAATCACTTTAATATTTTAAGTGATTCATTTTGGAGGGAATTGATCATGACCCTTGATCTTGAAAAAGGAAAGATCTAATCTTGGCCTTTGGATTTAGGGTTGGGGAAGGTGAAAAGACACTTTGGAGGGAAAATGTCATTTTTAGATTTATAAAAGAATGCATTGGGTAGTGTGCAAGACACATTGAGTCACATCGAGAAGATGAGAGAAGGTAATTGAGAGAGATTTTCTGAGTAAGCTTGAGAGAGGAAAATGAGCAGCTTGGAGGGCACATTCCCCAAAAAAAAGGAGGGCAAAAATCCCAAGGCATTTTTTTGTGTGAGTGTTGTTCTTGTTAATTTTTCAAAACCCCAACCCAGTTTCAATCTCGCTGATTTTTCAGCCAAATTTAAATGCCAAACTCTGTTTCATCACTGTTTTAGCATATGTTACAACCCTGTGTTTCAGCATATACTCACAACGGTGTTTCAGCATATGACTCAGCACTATGTTTCAGCATATGTTACAGCACTGTGTTTCAACATATGTTATAGCACTGTGTTTCAGCATATACTCACATCGGTGTTTCATCATATGACTCAACACTATGTTTCAACATATACTCACAGTGGTGTTTCATCATATGACTCAACACTGTGTTTCAGCATATGTTACAACACTGTGTTTCAGCATATGTTACAACACTGTGTTTCAGCATATACTCACAGCGGTGTTTCAACATATGACTCAGCACTGTGTTTCAACATATGTTACAACACTGTTTTTCAGCATATGTTACAGCGTTGTGTTTCAGCATATAAAAAACTTAACATAAAATAAACTTCATAACTGAAACATGAGGATTCTGAGCATCGTTTTCAACGCAGAAAATAAAATATCAGCAATATGCAAAACTCGGAAAATATAGACACAAAGATATTCGGTCTAACTTTGACCCTGGAAAAACCCACAAGGGGAAAACCAGTGAGAGAGGGATTTGTATTATTTATGAGCTTCTGAGAAATTCTTTTACAGCATATTCATCTTTAGATATTTACACAAACTTATCTGGACATTCTTGTAGCTTTGCTCCTCAATTTCTGAACCATAAATTCATACAACTGTACGACAATTAATGTTGTACGGACTGTCATGAAATTCGTGCCAAAATTCTGCTAAGACTCAATTTTTGTGCCACTAAATGTTATTCGGCAGCCTTGGAATGCATGCCAATACTCCCAGAAATTGCAGCTGCTGTCTCTTTTCTTCAGCTTGACCTCTCTCTTGCTCTCTCTTGTTCTCTCAACAAGAATGCTTCAACTTCCTTGTTCTTGGCATCTCACCAAGAACCTCTTGCTCTCTCAACAAGACTGTTGCTGCTTCTTACCCAAGAATGGGTGCGCCTTCTTACCTTAGTCGACCTCATGAGGGAAGGTGAGGAGTTTTCTAATCTAACGGTTGAGATTAGATCAGATGGGTGGCTGAGATTTGGTGTCTCTTCACTCACCCTCACTTTAATCATAAAGTCACCTTTTAATTTGCATCTCA
>ML785473.1:158292-169779 GCA_009831015.1 Picea engelmannii
TCCGACCATTGTCCAAACAACAACCTCGTAGAAAGTTCTTCATATAGGTTTTACAATACTTCAAACTAAGAAAACAATTTTTGACACCCTAGTATTTCAAGTAAAAAATCATACTAGACTCTACCATGTAGTAGGTCAGACACATATAGGCACCTCCCTATTGTTATTTAGTTTGTGTAAGGGTGGGGCAAGATGTAATATATATGTTTGATTCTAATGCGAGGTTTGTTATGATTTCATCATCTCCTTACTAGATTTCTTAGCAAATCCGTGTAGGCACTCCTCTACAACTCGTTTTGACTCCAATGTTGGAACTCACAATGGCGTTAGATACTAATGGTGTTGATATTAAGAAGCAAAGCCAACTATATTTATTTAAGAAATGAGAATCAATCACTAAACTAATGAACATGCTATGCCAAATCTCCCTATATAAATTGGAGTGTTAAAGGGCTCTAAAAAATGAAATTCCTTATACTACCTTGATCCCAATATCTTAATATTTTAAGATGTGAATAAAATGATGTTAGATGTAAATAGACAAATGTGATATGATACAATAACAAAAAATAAAATACAAATCTTGAATAAAAAACAAAAGAAGATCCAAAACTTGTAAGATGTGAAGTTGGAGCGCTCAAACCTATGTATAAGAGGATAGGACTCCTAATAACAAATATGTTCTATTATCCACTATATGAATTATGGAGAGCAATATAAAAATTTGGGATAAGTTCAACATGTGGAGAACATTACTTACACAAGAAAATAAGAATTCTATGCACTCGGAAAAGTTCAAATTACTCATTACCTTAGAATTGAGGGTTTTAAAATAGAGGAAAGACCCTTAGATGCACTTGCCCCTTTATATATAACTACCCATTCTCTAAAAAATGTACTTTTCTAAATCCTACATAGTATTTGGAAATCTAGTTGGATACATAAGCGAGAATTAAAATAGAGCAATGGTTTGAAAATATGATAAAATCTATTTATTTGTTTAGCAAGTTCAAAACCCGATCATGTCGAATTTGGATCCTCCGATATCAAAGAAAAACTTAGATATTGACGATGATATCAGGGATTCATTTCCATGAATTCGATGATTCAAAACCATGCCGATGTTTTTCCCTTTGATTTATGTAAGGTAGGGGTGGTTCCTCTTCTCTTGTTTAAAAAATATCCAACCATATTACTTACCTTGGCCAAGGAATAAACCCCTACCCTTTGAATGAAAAGGATTAAGTCCAAAAGATTGCATGTGATCCAATGTTGAAAACTTTCCTGAACATTGTGAAAATTTTATCAATGCTTGCTTATAAAAGTTTATTGTTGGTAGTGAGGTTTCC
Source organism: Picea engelmannii (assembly GCA_009831015.1). NCBI lineage: Eukaryota > Viridiplantae > Streptophyta > Pinopsida > Pinales > Pinaceae > Picea > Picea engelmannii. Next base: position 159,642 of record ML785473.1, read on the forward strand.
AATGAAGTGGTTTCCTTGCTTTAATATTTTGAATACATAAGCTCTCATGTTGTTATTTGTTTCATTTTATGGCAACTTTACGCTTATGGAGAAGGTTACGCCTGTGTGTGGTCCGAAAGAAGGTGTTAGGGACACGGGCATCCCCTTCTCACAGAGAAAGGTGGGAAAGTCTTTGGGTACACCTGGGGTTAGGCGCAGGAAGTGGAAGGCCAACAAGGTAATAAAGAGAATGGTTATGGGGTCGGATATCAGTCTTGAGGAGACCTGTAGGATGGCATTGTGTGGGCTAGTTGGAAGAATCTCTTACAATAATTTGTGTAAGGTTTCACTCCCTGTATGGGTTGAGAAAACCTGGGCACCTGTTTTAGGCTGCATCCCAAGATATTGTTCTTAACCAAAGGTTGGTTAGGTTTCATTTGCAAAGATCCAGAAGATTTGACTCTTCTACTGGACAACAAGTGGGTGATTGGAGGTAGTAGCTTGATGTTGAAGCATCAGAGGGTAGATTTTGACCCGACAACATAATACTTTCAACAACACCATGTGTGGGTTCTACTACCCGGTTTACCCATACAACTCTTGAACGAAGGTGAATTGAAGGTTATTAGAAAATCACTGGGTACATACATCATGGTGGATAGATAGACCCTTTCAACATCGTCTAGAAATATTGGGAAAATTTTGGTTGAAATGGACATCCATTGAGGGTTTCTAGAGGTTATAGAAATATAATGGAGGGGCCAATGGGTATTATAGAGGCTAGATTACCTCGACATACCATTCAGATGTAGCCTCTGTCATAGTACGTGACACCTGCGAAGGGACTGTAATGGATGGTTTGAGGAAGAGGTGTCGGAAGACACAACATTGCATAGAGATTTTCATGGCACCTCCCATGAAGCAGATTCCTTAGGGACCGAAACACTTCACTATTCGCTAGAGGTTTCTATCCAGCTTTAGCCATTGGATACACTTTTGGGTAAGTTAAAACTTCATTGTCCTGCTCTTTTTTCTACATTGTCGTTGTGGGAAAGGGATATACTAGATGCTTCTTATTGCCTAAAAAATTATACTTCCAAAGATGAGGTGTCCTATGGTGTGGATAAGGAGTTTACTGGACCGGCCATAGTGGGATCTATTATCTCTCTAGGAGTCCTTCTCAGGTTATATCTTGAAGAAGCCTGATAACTTAAAGTGTAATTTTTTTTGTGTTTATGTGTGGATAAAATGGGATAACTGACCTACTGGATTGGTATCAAGACAGTCAAATGTATATAACCAAATGATACAATGCTTTCAATAATTAATGATCAGATAGGTAACTTAACTGGTGGATGAAGAAAGCTATGCTTATTAACTAGAACACACATGTGATGGGTCAAATAAGATAGTGTAGATTACTATTAAATCAAGCTTATGAACTGACAAAATGAGATAACTGTCATTAGCAGTTAAGACAAACTTGAATCAAAGTACAGAAAGAGAAAGGTAATGGAAATCTGACATCAATAATGAAAGGAAACTTCGATTTGTATTATATATCTAAAAGTCTATTACAATAGCATCAAGGTCTCTCTATCCAGAATCGAACCCCCTTGAACTATGTCTCTGTGGGATTTAAACAAGCTTTACAAATCGGTTTCAAGATCCTCAAAAGATGGATCCGATAACCTCTTTTCCTATCTCAAATTCGAATTTGTGAGGTGGTTGGAAAAGACATAAATTTATGGAAATATGTTGTTTAAATATTTACATATAAATCTCAAATCAAAATAGTTGTGTACAAACTGGAAAAGGATTTTGTATATTGGTTTGTTGTGAGAAAAAACCTCTCTCAGGTCTTTGAGATTCATCTTCATTTTCTCGGGATCTGCATTTCAAAAACATGTTTCAAACAGGGAAATTATGAGATTCGAAAATGAGGGCTCAGAGATGAATTCAATTCTCCCAATCTATGACACCTGTAGGAAAATTGAGAGAGGTTATGTTTCTTTGACGTGTTAGTAACAAAATCCTCTGCCCATTTCTCAAAATGATTCTCTAGTTGCTTAGAATCATCATTTGAAAATGATGACTCAACATAGTAAACATAGACTTTTTTGCGCTTTCAGCGGCTCATTTTCCCTTGAAAATCTGATTTAGCCGTCGAAAGCCCTGATGTTTGGTGGCTCACAACCCTGTAATTTTACCACTTAGCCACCAAAAGATAAAAATCAGTTTTTGGTCTATTTTGAAATGCAATTTGATTTATGTGTTGGAATGATATAGTTTTAAACTCGTCTTTAAGACTTCATGAATTAAGATTTAAAAATAAATCTTCTCTCTAATGACTATCTTGTCATATGATGTCTCAATGATTTGGAAATCATTTTTGATCGCTAACATCTTTCTCTAACTGGGATGGAGACCTCCTTGTGAGGTTTCCAAGAACCTAGTAGTTTCAGTTGCCTTTACTATTGGGCATGGAGTCATTTGGCCTTTATAATTGATCCCCTGTAAACATGTAGATTTCTTGCAACCTGCTCTGCTTATTTAAGAAATCAACAACTGAATATAATTTATCTGTTCATATGAAGAACTTATTCTCCTGCCTACTCCTACACTAACCAACTTTACTGTCTCTTATCAAGTGAAATCATGCTTCCAATGAAGCCATGTAAGAAACTGATTTAACATCATGCTTGATATTGAACCCAAAAATATAAGAAACCATAACAAGCAAAAATGCAATTGGAAAATATGACAGAATTGTCCTTCTTCTGAAAAAAATATTTTTATATTTAAGCTACTCATAATCTCCAAATAATTTGCAATAGGGTCATCGAATTTACAAGGAAATACCTCTTCTTGCTGTTGTTCCAACTGACTGAGATGATTTTGTTGATGGTTGTCTTCATTGATCTCAGTGTTAAATGTAGACTGCTCAACCTCTAACGAAAAATCCTGTATGATTAACTACTAATCTAAAACTTTTTTCTCCCCTTCTCCATATCCTTGTGATTTAGATTCATCACTTTGATATAATGGCATATTACAATTGACAATTTCTGAAAATAATAATAATAATAATAAGTATGTTCTGGATCTTCTACATCACTATCGTGATAATGATCAAATGAAAACCGAGTCTAAAAATATGTATCATGAAGAAATTTCTGATCACCCTCTCCAACAATGAAATCTTTGCAAGATGAATCTTATTTGAACTTTTGAACTTTAGATTCACAACTTTCATTAATCATAACATGCGTACATTGTTGATCATCCTTTTGTTGAAAAGTAGAACTAAGTGAAATTCTAGAAGAAAACAAATCTCCACAAAACTTAAAATTTTCTTCTTCATCACTTGTTCTTGATCATAATTTGAAACAACATGTTCATAAGGAGAAATATAGTACTCTTGTTGTTCCAACTAGGAACTGAAATGTTGTTTTTGTTGCTGGTGCTGCTGGCTGCTTTCACTGATCTTAGTGTTGAATGTAGATAGTTCAACCTTTACTGCAGATCCAGAAATGTCACACACTGATCCTTCAATATTCCTGTCGTCTTTAAAATTTTCAAAGGGAACAATCAGATCTTCATGACAACCTAAGACTGCAACATCCTCTTCATGACTATCTAATCCTTTATTCAAAATCTGAATGCAAATTCACTAGTGCAAACTAACAAACTAAAAAGAATCTCCAACCATGCTTGATGACGAGCTTATTCTCTACCTATTCCTACTCTTAACCAATAAAAACATGCTCATCATGTGACATCATGCTTCCAATGAAGCCATGATAACATCAAACTATTTACAAAATCTCTTTGCATGCAGATAAATTTCAGAGAACACTTCATGTCATGCAACAAAATTTCAACTTGCAGAGCATACTTACAATCATCATTTGCTTTGATTCCAAAGATTGCACAACTGAAGACTTCTGAAAAACATAACTCCATATAAATGACTACCAGATCATAGAAATAAGTTAACTCTGCTTGTTTCTCAGGCCTTTCTTCCCCTTTTGATATATGTATCTGCTCATAAATAGGTTTATGCAATTTTGAAAATAACAGTAAGTTGATTTGACTGCTAATCCCTCCTTGTTTGATATCTTCTTCATAAATGATATCAGTCTTTTGTTCATGAAATGTTGCAAGTAGAAGAGAAGATCTTAAATCTTCGGGCAGATTAAACTCATCGTATTTAATGTCTTCTACAAACATAGAATGGCTGATTTCAACATGATGCTGCTCCTTGATGGGCAAAGAAAAAGGCTCATCAAAATCCGAATCATAGTTGTCATATATGGGCTGGATGTTTCTCAAGTCAACATCATTTGCTGTAGAAATATTTTCTTATTCATCTTCATAATTATAAAAAATCGGAGAACAAAAAACCTTTGCATCTTGCAAAGAAGAACATACAATCTACAGATCTTTCTCTTCACTTACAGGTGAGAACATATTGTAGGCAACCTCTTGAAAAATTTCAGTAAATTCTTCTTCTGTAACTATTTCTTCATACAAATCAAAGGCAATAGGTGCATCAGAGATAGGGCCTGGTGCATCTACAACCATGCAATCCTCATAATTAATTGTATCAAGAAGCTCTTCCTCAACAACATAATTTTCATCTTTACAAATAGAAGAATGAACTACTTCCTTCTGAACTTGCTTCTCAAATTCATCAGAACAATCTTCAAAGAGACTTTTAGATGGAAATTCATCTTTACAAAACAAATGAAAAGCATCATGAAAACTTGATAATAAGTGAATAATTAAAGCTGGAAGAGATGGGCACCAATCAAGGGCTACTCCCTTCAATGAATATCTGAAAAGCTTAATTTGAACATCCTCATGTATAATTTCAAGCCAATGAATAAAGTCATGAAAATCTAGCAAGTGTTCAGCTGGCACTTCCCACTCTTCTCCTTGAAATCTGGGAAGAATTTTTTCCCATTCATCTCTACTAGGTACTAGATGAGGGTAACCAGAAATACTTGAGAAATCGTAGAATGCATACCTCTTGTTCATAACAAACCAATGGAGTCATCAATAGATTTCTGAACAACGGAGTCGCCATTGAATTTGTCCTACATGGAGTCGCCAGATAGATGATTACAACCAAAAATGTGTCCAGAATTTGTCTATCATCAAAGTTGGATCTTGTCGTCTCCCAAGGAAGCTGAGCTTCAATCTCCTCTCCCCGAAAACGACGCCAATTTGTTATCTCTCCAGGAGTCCTTCTTAGGTTGTATCTTGAAGAAGCCTGGTAACTTAAAGTGTGATTGTTTTTGTGTTTATGTGTGGATCAAATGGGATAACTAACCTACTGGATTGGTATCAAGACAGTCAAATGTATATAACCAAATGAGACAATGCTTTCAATAATTAATGATCAGATAGGTAACTTAACCGGTGGATGAAGAAAGTTATTCTTATTAACCAGAAAACACATGCGATGGGTCAAATAAGATAGTGTATATTACTATTAAATCAAGCTTATGAACTGAAAAAATGAGATAACATTCATTAGCAATTAAGAAAAACTTGAATCAAAGTACAGAAAGAGAAAGGTAATGGAAATATGACATCAATAATGAAAGGAAATTGTGATTTGTATTATATATCTGAAAGTCTATTACAATAGAATCAAGGTATCTCTATCCAGACTTGAACCCCTTGAACTATGTCTCCATGGGCTTTAAATAAGCTTCAAAAATCAGTTTCAAGATCCTCAAAAGATGGATCTGATAACCTCTTTTCCTATCTCAAATTCAAATTTGTGAGGTGGATGGAAAAGACAGAAATTTCTGGAAATATGTTGTTTAAAGATTGACCTATATATCTCAAATCAAAACAGTTGTGTAAAAACTGGAAGAAAATTTTGTATATTGGGTTGTTGTGAGAAAAAAACCTCTCTCAGTTCTTTGAGATTTGTTTTCATTTGTCGGGATCTGCATTTCAAAAACATGTTTCAAACAGGGAAATTTTGAGATCCGAAAATTAGGGCTAAGAGATGAACTCTATTCTCCCAATCTATGACACCTGTAGGAAAATTGAGAGAGGTTATTGTTATTTGACGTGTTAGTAACAAAAGACTCCACCCATTTCTCAAAATGATTCTCCAGTTGCTCAGAATCATCATTTGAAAATGATGACTCAGCACAGTAAAAATAGACTTTTATGCACTTTCGACAGCTCATTTGCCTTTGAAAATCTAATTTAGCTGCCGAAAGCCCCGACTTTCAGCGGATCACAACCCTGTAATTTTACCACTTAGACACCAAAAACTAAAAATAAGTTTTTGGTCTATTTTGAAATGCAATTTGATTTATGTGTTGGAATGATATAGTTTTAAACCTGTCTTTAAGACTTCATGACTTAAGATTTAAAAATAAATCTTCTCTCTAATGACTATCTTGTCATATGATGTCTCAATGATTTGGAAATCAATTTTGATCGCTAACAAGATCAACACGACAGGTGGATAGGGTTACCCCATTGGTCGGGTTACCGGGGCTAGAATATTTAAATTATTCTGCGAGTCATACTCATACTTATGTAAAGGAGAATCGGTTTGGCCCTCCCTTAGGCCATGCTGAACCTAGTCACCCGAAAAATTCCTCTCCATTGACCTTACCTTTGTTTGGGGATTCTGCACCTCTTCCTAGATGTCAAGAATCGGATGAGGAATACACTACCCTCAACATTGTACTAGATTCACTGATTCCTTTCATTTGTGACACAAACTCTACTGTCCAATTACCTATTTACTTGGGAAACTCTATTTATGGAAATTCAACTAGTGGTGGGGAGGCTAGTTCATCGTGTCCAAGTGTTGAGGGGACAGGAAAAGAGTATTCCTAGTCAAGGGCTTGGGTATTGAATACTCACCGATTAAGACCAAGAGTTCCTGAAAGAAAACGATGGTTTTGACCTCCGTGCAAACTGTTACTTGTCCACCTACCATTGAATGTGGGGCACTTTGATCAATGAAAGCCCTAGCAAGGGAAACATAATGTTATTGCTCTCCTTAAATCTTAGAGGGATTGGTGGCACCCTAAAATCAACCTTTGTTCATCTTTTATTGGATAGAACACCCCGAGACATTTTTGTTTTATAGGAAACTTTGGTCCATGAACAAAAAACCAGAGCCTTTATGAATAACTTTCGACCTTCCTAGGTGTCCCGTGCAATAAATTCGGTTGGTAAATCGAGCGGTATATTGGTTACTTGGGACCTAATAAAATATGATTTGGTACCTTAAATCTCTTGTGGTGGCATGTTTTTGATAGGAAGGTGTATTTCTAGCAAAAGGGAGATCACCCTACTAAATATCTATGGTCCGTGCTCGGAGCGGAAAAGATTTTGGAACACTATGGAAGATAGTGGTTTATTATCTCATAAAAATATGGTTATTGCAGGGGATTTGAACTTAAATGTCTCGATGAGCAAGACCTTTGGTAGGTTTCTTCAAAGATTTTTTCCAATCCAATAAGTTAATTGATATCTAGCCTGAAAGAGTAGTCCCTACCTGGAGAAATGGGCGAATTGGTGCAAACTTAATTGCAAAGAGGCTAGATAGGTTTTTTATTTTTGAAGAGATGTTAACAAGTGTAGGCCTCTACAGATCCTGGGTAGAGTACCCATTTGTCTCGGATCATACCCCGATTTTATTACAGTTGGAGATCACTCCAATCTACAAAGCATACCCATTTAAATTAAATTCACAGTGGTTGTTTGAAAAGGAATTTAATTGTATTGTTCATAAGGTCTGGAACGATCCACAATTTTTATTTGAAGGAGGAAAACATTGAAGGTTAGTTTGGAAACTAAAATAACTGAAGGCCCACACAAAACTTTGGGTAAAGGAAATAAAATGTAGGGACTTGATACATCTGGAGAAGATGGAGGTTGAAATTAAAGATACTCTTTTGAACATGGCGGGAGGTGATTCATTTCCAGAGGAGGAAAGACACCTTAGTAATCTGGAACAAGAAAGGGACACGTATTTAAAAGCGAAGGAATAACTTTGGAGACAACGTAGAAGGGAGATTTGGATTCAAAGTGGTGATCAAAACACAAAGTTTTTCACCAATTTTCTAGTTACAGGAGAAACTAGAAACATGTTTGGAATATTTTAGATGACATTGGGTATTTACACACTGGACATGAAGAATTAAAAGATGAGGCTGTGAATTACTATAAAAATTTCTTCAAGGCTAAGGATCAACCCTTCACAACCGACCAAGTCAAAGTAGCAGGTCTTTTCTCCCAATTGGTTATTGAGTGATCCAGATGGATCTAGGGAACATCACAGAAGTTTCAAAAGTGTCCGAGGAGGCTCAAAATGGTCTCGACATGTAGAGAAAGAGAAAAATTCAAAGTTCGCAAAAATTTGTTAAAATGACATGATCGCGAAGAGCGCATCGCAAGTGTTAAATTTTTAATTAAAAAAAAGTACCTAGGCAAGTGTTTTTCATCCCTAGGCGCCTAAGGGGTGAGAAAGTGCTTAATGTGGGCCCTAGTCATTTAATTTGTGAGATGCAAATTAAAAGGTGACTTTATGACTTTAGTGAGGGTGAGTGAAGATACACCAAATCTCAGCCACTCATCTAATCCAATCTCAACTGTTGGATTAAGAAACTCCTCACCTACCTCATGAGGTCGATTAGGGTTGGAGGGCGCACCCATTGCTGGGTTGTTGGTTCATTGTTGAGAGAGAAAGAGAGAGAGAATTTTCGATCAGCAAGAGAGAAGCCATTTCTGAGAGCTAGGGCACACATTCCAAGGTAGAATAATAGCATTGAAATCGAGGCAAAGGTTCAACATACACAGGAGGCCGTACACCATGGATTTCAAGGTCCGTACAGTCACTTGTGTGCATAGAAATTTAGACAACAAACAACATTTATTTCTGTCCGTACGATACAGATTTTATCAGTCCATACAACCGCACTTTGGCACCGATTTTGAGGAGGGAAGACAACCATACTCAGGCCATACCGTATGGATCCCGTATAGGTCCGTACAGTCTTTTATTGGCAAATAAATCAAGACATATTGCTATGTGTTTTTTCTGGAAAGTTTGGCACCATTTTCAAGGCGACCGTACAACCATTAATGCACCCCAAAATTTGCTGAAGTAGTTGGCACGTATTTTGAGGCATTCGTACAACATTTTGGAGGCATAGAAATTGAGGAGTAGACCTGCAATTTATTGCAGAAAATTCTGGAAAGAGTTTTGAGAAGTTTGGCTCATTTCCTATGTGAAGACTTAACACAGTTATCGAGATAAGTTTGTCATTAAATTTCTGAAGATGAACATGTTGTAACAGAATTTCTCTGAAGCTCCAAAATAATAAAAATCTCCCTCTCTCGCTAGTTTTTCCCTTGTGGGTTTTTCTAGGGTCGATGTTAGACCGAAAATATCTAGGTCAACAATTTTTTGAGTTTTATATGCTACTGGTATTTTATTTCTGCATTATAAATGATGTTTAGAATCCTCATGTTTCAGTTCTGAAATTGATTTTCTGCTAAGTTTTATTTGCTGATATAAAAATGGGTTTGGGAATTAAACATTGACTGAAAAATCAGCGAGACTGAAACTGGGTTGGGATCTGAAAATTTTACATGGTATCAGAGTTGAGTTGAAATGAAGCAGAAATTTTAGCAGTCAGAAAGTTGGGACAATAGTCACTTCACAGGGCAGAATTTTGAATTTATCATTTTCAGTAGAATAGGGTCAATGGCTACAAGTTTGAGAGTTGAGGACAGACTTGATGGGGCAGCGAATTTTGGTGCATGGAAGGAGAGGATGATCTTGCTTTTGCAAGAAAACGAGTTGTGGGACATTGTGGAAAATACCACAACTCATCCTGTTGTGATACCTACTGATGCTACTCTTCTTGCAGCTTACACTAAGAAGAGTATCAAGGATAAGAGGATTATTATTGATGCCATCAAGTACGATTTGATTCCTCACTTGATGGGGAAGGAAAATACCTATGAGATGTGGGAGTCTTTGACTAAATTGTACTAGAGTACTAATGAGAATTGAAAAATGGTTTTGAGGGAAAAACTAAAGAGCATAAAAATGACCAAGGCTGAAAATGTGGTCACATACCTTACTAGATTGACACAAGTG
>ML785473.1:191178-201202 GCA_009831015.1 Picea engelmannii
GCCTATAAATGGCAAGTAGTTTGGCCAATTCAATTCAAATGAAAGCCTCTAAAGTGGGACATATTCCATGACGTGACATTACTCTTAGCATCTTTCTATTTTAGCATCTATTTTTTTGCAAGTTTAGAGATCTGGTTTATAATCATGTTGGGCATCCTTCAGTATTTCCCAACAAGTTCTATTCTTGCAAGTGACATGTTAAATTCTTAAGAAGTATACTGTTATAATAACTTCGAACCAAGTATCAACTATATTTTCAAAATGTTTCAGGGTTTACTAAGTACCAACTATATTTTTTTTGAATGACACAGCTTTTCAATAAAAATAAAACCAGATCAGATGACACTTTTTTAAAAACAAAAGCAAACCAAATGCAAGTCTGAACTATTTACAAATTCCATAGAAATTGTTTGATAAAAAGTTGTCACTAAAAAAACATTCAGGAACCCTGGCCTATAAATGGCTAGTAGTTTGGCCAATTCAATTGAAATGAAAGCCTCGAAAGTGGGACATATTCCATGACGTGACTTTACTTTTAGCATCCTTCTACTTTAGCATCTACTTTTTTGCAAGTTTAGAGATTTGATTTACAATCATGCTGGGTATTTTTCAGCAAATTCTATTCTTGAAAATGACATGTTAAACTCTTAAAAAATATATTGTTATAATAATTTGGAACCAAATATCAATTATATTTTCAAAATATTTCAGGGTTTACCAAGTACAAACTATATTTTTTTTTGAATGAGGCAACTTTTCAATAAAACCAGATCAGATGACACATTTTTTAAAACAAAACCAAACCAAATGCAAATCTAGAATATTTACAAATTCCATAGAAACTGTTTGATCAAAAAGTTGCCACTAAAAAACATTCAGGAACCCTGACCTAGAAATGGCGAGTAGTTTGTCCAATTCAATTCAAATGAAAGCTTTGAACGTGGGACATATTCCATGACGTGACTTTACTCTTAGCATCCTTCTACTTTAGCATCTACTTTTTTGCAAGTTTAGGGATCTGGTTCACAATCATACTGGGCATCCCCCAAGCTCCTGCTGTGCTTGAGCATCATTATCATCCAGCTTCCTCCATCTCTCGCCCATTGAAATTTCATTGGGTATTTTTCAAACTCAAAAAATTGTTTCGCCTTCACAAATTTTCACTGTAAATATTTTTTTTGTTATTCTTATTTCATCATACTGTAAAAAAATTTTAAGTTTTGCATTTGAAAGAGATTTGCAACTGAAAAATTTGATTCTCTTAAGGGTTAAGATAAATCTAAATCTTAACTGATTTAAAAAAAACAAACAAATACAAATCTCGATTATTTACAAATTCCATTTCATGAAAAAGTTGCCAGGAAAAGAAGATTCTGAAACCCTGGCCTAGAAATGGCGAGTAGTTTGGCCAATTCAATTTGGTACATATTCCATTACGTGATTATACTCTTAGCACTTCCTACTTTAGCATCTACTTTTTATTGCAAATTTATAGATCTGCTTTACAATCAAGCTGGGCATCCCCGAAGCTCTTACTGTGCTGGAGCAGCAGGATCATCATCATCCAGCTGCCTGCATCTCTCGCCCATTGAAATTTCATTGGGTATTTCTCAACCTCAAAAAAATTGTTGCCCGGCCTTTCCAACATCACAATTTTTCACTGCAAACATCCTTTTCTGGTATTCTCACTCACCGTTTTGCATTGCAATTTCCACTCAAAATCGCACATCCTCACTCGGGAGCTCTCGCTGATCAATAAAACTCACTTGGGTATCATTACAATCAATGGGGAACCATCTCAGAAAACCAAGCAACCCTGAGGAGGGAAGGTCTCAGAGTAAAATTCGTGTAAGTCCCCACGATGCTGCTACACTTACACGTCCACGTCCTTCTTCCTCAAAAGCCCCCACAGAACGACGACAGGAGAAAGGAAGAATCCTAGGCAAGCCAATGGAGGATGTGAGGTCCCAATACATTATTGGCAAAGAATTAGGAAGAGGGCAGTTTGGGGTCACATACATCTGCACCCACAAGAAAACCCTTCAGAAATATGCCTGCAAATCCATTGCAACGAGGAAATTAATTCGCAATAACGATATAGAGGATGTCAGGAGGGAGATCCAGATCATGTACCATCTGACTGGACAGCCAAACATAGTGGAGTTGAAGGGTGCTTATGAGGATAAGCATTCTGTAAATTTGGTCATGGAGCTCTGTGCTGGTGGGGAGCTCTTTGATAGAATTATTGCCAAGGGCCATTACAGTGAGAGAGCAGCTGCTTCACTATGCAGAACCATGGTTAAGGTGGTGCACACTTGCCATTCAATGGGTGTCATACACCGTGATCTCAAGCCAGAGAATTTTCTGTTTCTCAGCAAGGATGAGAACTCGCCTTTGAAGGCCACTGATTTTGGCCTTTCAGTCTTCTTCAAGCCAGGTAAGCCACACTTCCCATTACTTACAATACTGAAAGGGATATTGCAATTAGCAGTTTGAGAAGTATATTATGATTTCCAATCAATTTCTTCCTATTGCCCATCCATTGCATAAGTTCTAATTTAGCAATGTACTGTGCATAAGTTTCTTAAAAACGGCCTGATCCTTTAGAAAACTTTCTAATTAGTATGTATCACATAGTTCCATTGCTCCCATATTTCAGAAAATTGGAAAATCAATGATTAAAAATGGTTAAGAAAACAGAATGCCTTCTACGACTGAAAGGCATATGTGCTGTTGATAGTTTAAAATTTACAAATATTTTATGGTATATATAAACATAGAATGCCATCATACTTGGTTGCCAAAGATGGCGGTGAAGATCTGTGATCAGATGAGACAGTTAATTTTTTTTTAGGAATTAAGGATTCCAAGGTAGTCATTTATACCAACTTTCAATGATACATATAAAAAGAAAAATAGAATTGCACCCAAAAAAAATCATAAAATTGCAAACATATATCAAAATATTAGGCATTAAATTTTTGAAGACAGAGATTAAATTTTTGAAGACAGAGATGACCGAAGATTGTTTTACAATTAATGTTCATATTAATACCAAAATTTTTGTAAATCAGAGTGTCAAAATGATAGTCTTTAAACCCTAGAGTCAAAAGTATAAACCTGAGATAAGGAATCTAGCTCAAAAGAACTCCTCTACTTCAATTTGAAATTTGATATTATCTAAAATTTTAAGTGGTTTATTTAGTTAAATTTTTTGGGAAAAACTGTGTAGGAGTTTATGAAACTTAGGAGGTTTAGAGTGGACACTCTACCCACTATTATCGCTTTATTTGTCTTTGATGATGGGTGAAGTGTCTACTCAAAACGTTCAACTTTTCATAAACTCCTACACAGTTTTTTCCAAAAAATTTAACTAATTAATTATGACTAACTGTGGAAACCTACACATAGATTATAAGTGGCCTCCAACCTAAAGATAAAAGATATACATCTCCAACCATAACCAAATTTAAATATAAAAATATACAAACAGTCTTTGCTTACACGTTAGATAATCTTCATCCTCTGCTTTTAAAAAAACTCATAAATCACACTTTTTAAGCCAAAACAAACTAAAGAGTAAAAATATGACTCAATGTGATGAAATATTAAAAAAACTCTTAAATATAAAAACCAAAAAAACACTTAAAAAAATGTCAAATACATATTTGTGTGATTTGTCATTCTTCCATTATGTTTATTTGCTTATCATCATATAAAACAATATTACACTTCCTTAGAGTATCCTTAAGAATAAGTCATACTTTTTATAATAAGTTCCAATCAATAGTACTTTAGATATAGACACTACCTATTTTATTTTATAATTAATTCCAACCAACTAATTCTTTTTATAATCAATTACATTCATTATTGAATGGATAGGACTTTAGATATGGAAACCAACTAATTCCTTAATCCCATTTGAATGATTAATTATTATCTCCCTTCATCTTTTTAATCTTTCAATATTCCTATCACATCCTCCTTCATAATCCTAACTCCTTAATTATATTCCTATCCCATCCTCCTTTATAATCCTTACTCAGACCTGAAACCAAAACCAACCTTACCATCGTGCTAATTCAATATCGATCTTATCAATACTTTAATCTAATTGATCCTATCAATACTTTAATCATCTTTATTGATCCTTCTTAAATGCATATGACCAAAATAATCATCTTTATGTATCTCTACATGTGCATAATTAATTTCACTTTTTATATCCCTTCTTCTTCACCTAACATTTGATCTTTACATACAATACATTGATCTCCTAGATCTAACCAAGCATCCGTTTCTTTTACATCATTTTTATATTTATTTCTAGTATTTTTTCTCCTCATATTTTGAGTCATCATTCTTTTTATATAGAATTTTCACAAACTTCAATCTAATTCCTATAAAGTCAAAGTTTATGTTTTTATCTTATAAAATTGGAAGTAAACTCACATTCAATTGTTCTTCCCTTTTATTTAAATTTCAAGGTAAAACTTTGGAAACAATTATATGTTAAATTTTTTTAAAAAAAATTCTAATTTTATCCCAAATGGTCCTTTTAGATTATTTTATAATGATTTATCAAAAAATTCAACAAATAAAGGGATTTTTAACCTAAAATTCGAAATATTTTGCAAATACTCATCCAAATGGGTTGAAATTATACCTATAGATTCTTCTACTGGATTGAAATTATACCTATAGATTCTTCTCTTGATTGCTTTTCAAAGTCCTTTTGAATCATATTAAAAAAAAATGTTTAAGTTGGGAGATGCTCTTTTTATTATTTTCATTTTTTCAAATGATTTTACAAGAGTCTAGATCAAATTGTTTTAAGTACATATTTGTGATGTTCAACTGTTTTAAGTACATATTTGTGATGTTATTTGTAATGTTTAAAGAAGAGACACCTCTTCTTAACCATTAGATCTATTTAAATTATAACTTTGAAATTAATAATGCAATAAACATAGCAAAAAAAAAAAAAGTTACATAAATTTGCAAATAACTTAACCCAATGGAAATGATGAAATTGAACTAATAGCTATGCAGAAACCTTGGGTGACACAGTACTAGCAAAACCATAGTTTTTTTTTGTAGATAGAAATAATAGAGGTGATTATATTGATTTGTTTTCTCCTTTTTAAACTGTATTTTGTTGTTCTTACCAATTCAACTTGATACACTATCTTGTTCACTTCATTTGATACAGGTGATGTATTCAAAGATATCGTGGGCAGTGCATATTATGTGGCTCCTGAAATATTGCGGCGAAACTATGGACAAGAAGTAGATATATGGAGTGCTGGCGTCATACTCTACATTCTTCTATGTGGATCGCCTCCATTTTGGGCAGGTTGGTATTGAAAAATAGACCCAATATATTGCATACCTTTAGGTTGACTGCTAGTATGATATAAAATGATCAACTTACAGAGACGGAACAAGGCATATTTGAGGCTATATTGCGTGGACGCCTCGAGTTGGAAAAAGCACCATGGCCATCTATTTCTACTGGTGCAAAAGACTTGGTTAAATCGATGCTCCAACAAGATCCCATGAAACGTTTGAAGGCTTCTCAAGTTTTAGGTATGTTGTCATATTATAAAGGATAAAAAACCCTAGTGGATAATTGTCATGGGATCATCTTACTTTTTTTTATACAAGCCAATCATTTTTTTTTAATAACCGTAGAGCATCCCTGGATGAGAGAAGATGGAAACGCCCCAGACATTGCACTTGACAATACTGTATTGGTTAGGATGAAGCAATTCACAGCAATGAACAAGCTTAAAAAAGTTGCCATGAAGGTATTTCATTTTTATAGTATCTATGCAGAGTCACAATCTTGAATACCTATAGTATATAATCTAAAATGCCTCAATCTATTACAGGTGATTGCTGACAGTCTATCAGAAGAGGAAATAATGGGTTTGAAGGAGATGTTCAAGAATATGGACATTGATAACAGTGGCGCAATCACATTTGAAGAGTTGAAGAGTGGTTTTGCAAGATTAGGGTCTAAACTCTCTGAGCCAGAAATCAAGCAATTAATGGACGCTGTAAGTACCTAAGGATTTTTTTCATGCATGCAGGATTGTTGATTGAATCTAATCCTCCTGGTTGTTTCACATGTTTTTATCTAGAAGTGTACCCTTGGCTTTATGGTCATTTGATACTTGTGCTTGTTATTCCAGATAGATGTAGATGGGAATGGGACAATTGATTACCTTGAGTTTGTCACTGCCACAATGCACATGAACAGAATGGACAAGCAAGATCGTTTATTTACTGCCTTTCAATATTTTGATAAAGACAATAGCGGGTAAATATCACTAAATGTTAATGTTGATGTAGATATATTAAGTTTTTGGTATTGATTACATTTAGATTTTAAAAGAGTCCATGTTTTCATTATCTTCAACTTGACTTGATTACATATTCTGTCTATCCATGGATATGGAGCAAAGTCAACCATTGACTTTACTTGCTCCATGCCCATTAAATAGACAAAATATACAATCAAGATAAGGATTACACTTGTTTATTATTCACAGTTTTATTATTTCACACAAACACTTAGAGAAGGTTTATTCATAATGATATTATTATATTAGTTAAAAGTCATTATCTTTGTGTATGTTTTTGTTAACATAAGAAACATAGTATATTAAGAAGCATAGTATATTGAGATTTAGAGAGAAAATGTTACTTAATCAATCATTATGTTATGTTACTTAAAAATCATTATCTTTGTGGATATTTCTATTAACATAAAAATCATAGTATGTTGAATTTAAAAAAAAAAAAATGTTATCACTAAATACATTTGGAATTTATTTAGGTACATTACAAAGGAGGAATTAGAACAAGCATTGAAAAACTATGGAATGGGTGATCAAAAGACTATTAAGGAGATAATTGAGGAGGTGGACATAGATAATGTAAGTACCTTCATGTTATTGGGGGATTGCCAATATATTAAATTTGATGATGCACATAGTAAAGGCTAATTGATGCTAATTTTCCATGTTCTAAAATGTTTAGGATGGACGAATCGACTACGACGAGTTTGTAGCAATGATGAACAAAGGAAAACAAGACAACAAAAGATATGATGTAGCTGTGGGGGCTCCAAGACGTAAATAGTGTTGGGGACATTATGTATTTTATGAGGAATCAAGAGGAGGTAGATAGTGCTCCAAACATTATGTATTTGATGAGGAATCAAGACTTATGATGTTCTATTTTTTTTTCTCCCTTTGAAGGGGTTAAATTGCAACTAAATTTGAAACCAATATATTACTAATGCATTTCAATGTTCGGTTATAGTTATGCATTTGTGATTTTGTGACGTCAGTTTTGGGAATACAACGTTTGGAAGTGATTGTTTCCCTTTTTTAATCATTATGTTCCATTAGTTTCACAAGTTGGGGTGCTCTTTTGGATTAGATGTTGATGTGAGTAATCCATGTAAGTGAGTTCCATAATTATTCTAAAATTTCATTTCAAAAAGCTATTAGCATCTTTCACTATCTTTGGGTAGAATCTGGCTTAATTGTAATTTCATTTAAAAAAGCTATTAGCATTTTTCATTACCTTTGGATAGAATTTAGCTTAATTGTATTACAATCTCTGCCATTGGAATTGTTGGTGGGATGTGTTCATACTTGATAATTGTACTCAATATAGATGGAATGTTTGTAATGATTGAACTCTTGTACTGCATTAACATTTTGACTAAAATATCAAGAACTAAGGGTATTCCTCAATTTACTTTGATTGTGAAGTAAATTTGTCATTCTTAATGGGGACTTGTTTTTGCAGGAGCAAGTCCAGTCTATCTTTTAACATATATTGGGTTAAATTTTATTTTTTGTTACTATGATCATGGATATGCATCACAATGCAAAGGCCTCCATTTTGTATTTGTTTCATCATCCATTTAGACTAAGGAGAACTATAGGCTTTAATAAAAAAAATGATTTGATTTGGTTATTAAGTTCCTAAAAGAGCTAAGTTCAACCTTTTCTTAATTGTGAGTGATGATAGATGAGTTCAAATTTGGGTTGGTAGTGAAGTACCAAATAGGAAAATGTTGAGAAAGGTGAAATGCCTTTTGTCAACCACATAGGTTCACTGGAGGAAAGAACCTAATTAAACCTTTCTCCATTTGATATGAAACCCATCCAAATTATGGCTCATTACTAATGCTAGTTTATAAATTTAATTTAAAATGAAAAATGTACATATGTAAAATGCAATTTTACAACTAATTTAATATTAATTGTACTAACTAGAAATTACAAAGAGAGAATAAATATAAAACTAATCATAAATAAAAGGTATTAACAATAGGGAGTAACTCATTGAGTTATTAATAACATAAATTCTGAATAACCAACAACAAATTAAAGTTAACCTATAGTTAAACTAAAAGTTATAATTTTATATTCATATGTTAGAAATTACAAAGAGAGAATAAATATAAAACTAAGCATAAATAAAAACTATTAACACTAGGGAGTAACTCATTGAGTTATTAATAACATAAATTTTGAACAACCAACAACAAATTAAGGTGAACCTATAATTAAACTAAAAGTTATAATTCTATATTCATATGTTGACACCATTTAAAAATAAAAGTAAGAATAAACAAAGACAATCAATGAAAAAATCTACAACTCGAAAAGTTTAACTTAAAATAATCCCTAAACATTATGAACAACAAAGAGTAGTTTCCTTTATTTCATAACAACAAGATTCTCCATGAAAAGGTATTTCCAGAAGGCCTCTTTATTAACAATGAAATTAAAGTACGATGCTAAGACAAAAATCCCCTTTCCCCTCGACAAACTTTGTATTTATACAAAATTGAGAGTAATGGGAAGTAGAAATGATTCAATTTTGTGACTACTCACATTCCTTTATTACCCACACATGTTCTTTTTTTACATTAATTTTATCTATTATATTTAAGCATCCTACACTTCATGCAATATTTGAACATTAAGATTGTGTGGGTAGCTGAGTTTCTCTAGTGACACTTCATATACAACCACATCTTGTATAACTTTATATAATTTTTTTATTTAATGTAGCTAGAAAGGAATTCATTTGGATTATTTCCATGAAGGGAGTGGTAGTATATTTTTTGAGCTTTGTTTTGCTAACATTAGAGATGTTCTATTTCATGCCTCCCCATTCTTTGACCTTCTTCTAATGCTTTCATTATCTCTTATTGGCATCTAAATGTGTTTTCTTTCCTAATAAAAGACAATTTGCATTGTCATGTAATTATTTTAGCAATTTGTCACGACAATTGAAATTTGTTGAAGGTATCATTGATCCAAGTGGATATTGGTGGCCACCCACCTATTCCAACTGGCTTATTTTGACAGTTTTTAGTTTAGCATGTTTCTCTGTAATGATGACATTTATTTGTAATTGTGGGTTCTGCACTTCCGGGGTTGTCTTGAAGCCCTACACAACATCCAAGTGGATATTGGTGGCCGCCCACCTATTCCAACTGGATCATTTTGGAAGTTTTCATATCAGTACATAATTTTGTACTTCCAGGGTCGTTTTGGGGCCCTAAACAATGTTTTTTTGGCTTTCCATAGTCAAACTTTAGATGGAGTCAAATTTTGAGGGCATAATGTGTAGTTCTCGAAAATACCTTTCCAACAGGTTAACAGATGCCTAAAACGAAGGTCGTATGAAAAAGTTACGACCCCAAGAAGTTGAGGTACCAACTTACCCATCGGGGCCCACATAACTTTTGGTGTTTCATCTCCTAGGGTTAGGTTTTTAGATGTCTAGGGTTTTGAGATTCACGAGTAATGTTAAAAAGGCCTCTGGAGCCTAATTGTAATCATTCTTCTCAGACAGATGCACGTAGCAGCCACATCTCTTCTCAAAGATAACTACCACCATTCGAGCAAGTTGTTTTAGTTCTGCAGTTTTACAGTTTCAACCTATTTTATTTATTCAATAGAAGTTATTGTTCACTGGATAT
>ML785473.1:203477-225317 GCA_009831015.1 Picea engelmannii
CCAAACTTTTGAAGGATCTTTATTGCGTACTTTCCATGTCCAAGGAATACTTCACCACGCTTCTGCCATACTTCTGGTCCCAAGTAATAATGCATGAGACCTATATCTTTCATATCAAATTCAGAAGCCAGTTCCTTTTTGCATTGGATGATGAGAGACTCTTCACCTATTATGAATAGATCATCAACATATAGTAGTATAATTATAGGTGCATTGTCCATGACTTTGTAGTAAAGGTTTGGATCTGCATGACTTTTGGAGAAGCCAAGTCTTGTTAGATAGGTGTCCATTCTGGCATACCAAGCCTTTGGAGCTTGCTTGAGTCCATATAAAGCTTTCTTTAATCTGCAAACGTGAGTGTCTCTGTAATGTACTTCAAACCCTTGAGGTTGTTCAATATATACTTCTTCTTAGATTGCTCCATTGAGGAAAGCTGTCTTTACATCCATCTGATGTGAGTTCCATCCCATGGAAGCAACAAGAGATATGATATCTCTAATGGAAGTATATATAGTTACTGGAGAAAATGTTTTGTCATAGTCTTCTCCCTCCTTCTGGGAGAACCCTCTAGCTACGAACCTTGCTTTATATTTATCCACGTTTCCATCTGCTGCATGTTTGATCTTATATACCCATTTTGAAGTTACCACTGATTTTTCCTTAGGTCTAGGCACAATTTCCCATACATAATTTTTCATGATGGATTGGTGTTCTTCCGTCATAGCTTCTTTCCATTATTTATTTTGAACAACTTCTTCAAATGTGGTAGGTTATTCATTTAGAATCTTTGTCATATATGCTGGATAACTTAAGAATCTTTTGAGCTTCTTACCTTTTCTTAATGTTCCTTCGAGAACCTTGAGTCTTTCTGTGTCTTGTAAGATAGCTTCAAGCCAAGCTGGTCGTTTCTTGGTCTTAGGTATGGTGTCTGAATCAATGGTGTCACATGGTTGCATAGGATGATCAGGTTGTTCCTTTTCGTCATCTTGTTTTTTTGTGTTTTCTTCAATAGGTTTTTCATTCTCTTCTTCTTCTATCATTTCTTCTATGGATTTCTTGAAAGCCATCTTTTCATTGAATGTCACGTCTCTTCTGACTTCAATATTATGTTGTTCTGGAATATAGATTCTATAAGCCTTGGATGAATTGCTATATCCCACAAATATGCCCTTCTTTTCTGAGGGTTCTAGTTTATTCCTTTTGTCCTTGGGAATGTGAGAGTAAACAGGACATCCAAAGATTCTTAGGTTTTCCACATTAGGTTTCTTACCTGAGAAGGCTTCTTCTGGAGTCATGTACTTCAATATACGGTGAGGGATTCTGTTCCGCACATAGATTGTTTTCATGGCTGCTTCTCCCCATAAGAACATGGATAGACCTTGATCATTTAGTAGTGCTTTTACAGTTTATTCGATAGATCTGTTCTTTCTTTCTGCTACACCATTTTGTTGAGGATTATGAGGAATAGTTAGCTCCCTCCTAATCCCTGTCAATTTGTAGAATGCAATGAATTCCTTTGATGTGTATTCTCCTCCATTATCTGTTCTTAAGATCTTGATCTTTTTGTTCGTGAGGTTCTCTATCTCTACTTTGAATTCTTGAAACTTGTTGAATACTTTATCTTTTGTCTTCAGTAGATATAACCAAGTCTTTCTTGAATAGTCATCTATGAAGATTACGTAGCAAAGAGATCCTCCTAGAGATTTGTCTGGAATTGGTCCAAAAACATATGAGTGTATCAGATCTAGAATCTCCTTAGATCTATTGTTGCTGCTTGGAAATGGTTTCTTGATATTCTTTCCAAGGGCACATCCTTTGCAAATTCCTTCATGTGTAGACTGCAATTTTGGTATTCCTTCAACCATCCTTTTGAGAAAAGGTAATGCTTGATAATTAATATGAGCGTACCTTATATGCCAAAGTTCATTGGGATTGACTTCRTTATGTACGGGAGCTTCTTCATTTTGTTCTAGTAGTCCATACAGATTTCCTTCACGGCTTCCAATAACCCTAGCATTCTCTMTSCTGGAGTCTTTATGCCAAGATAATAMTTTTCCATCCACGAAGACTATTMTGTTTCCTTTGTATTCTAGGAAAGATATGGATACAAGATTCTTTTCTAAACCAGGTACATATAAAACATTTCTTAAGTGAACATTGTTACCTGTTTTCAATTTGACGGAGGCTTGTCCAAATCCTTCCACTGGGTAAGTGCTTTTGTCTCCTAGCTCTACCTTGTACGATGTCTTCTTCTCATTTAAGTTAGAGAGTTTGGCTTGATCTCCCATCATGTTCCTAGAAGCTCCACTATAGATTATCCACATGTCATCTTCAATCGTTCCAGTGAGTGTTGAGTAGTGTAGAAGACTGATCGTTTTACTCATGTCTTTGGTCGACTGGTAACCGGTCATGCTTTGATCCAAAACTTCAACTCTGACATTTCTGTCTTCTGAGAGAGACAAAAGGTGCGCTGAACTAGGGCACATTTGAATATCTTCTCTTTGAGTGAGATGCTCCGTCAAAAGGTTCTGGATCTGGGATTTAGGGTTTCTGCAGCTGCTCCTGCTAGTAACCCTAGCGACAGTGTCTTGGAAGTTTCTCCTGCTAGTAACCCTAGTGACAGTGTCTTGGAAGTTGCTCCTGCTAGTAACCCTAGCGACAATTCTTCAACGAGCTAGTATCCTAATGGATATGATTCCTTCCAGCGGTTAGAATGAATGATGGAGGTGTGGGCCCATAACCTGTTAGAATATGAATGAATGTGCTCGTTTTACCATTAACAATATCACTATTGTCACCTAACCATAGGTTGAAGCAACCCTTCGAGCACCTTGACCTTGACAGAGAGAAGAATCCTGGTAGAAATCCAATAGCCAAGCAAGGATAATGCACCAAGAAAGAAGTAACCAAAGCTGATCAGAGAGTCCAACCCAAAACTGGCACAACACCTTCCCCATGACTTGCCCACAAAACTGCTAGACTGCAGTGTGCAGAAGTAGCTCTCTGCGATTTTGAGAAGTGTGTCAAATGAGAGACTAACGCCCTATATTTATAGTATTCCTGGTAGACTTTCCCGAGCCGAAATCTCCTTCTGGGTACTAATTAATTCATATTAATTATCTCTCTTTAGACGAAATCTCATCTAGGGTTACTTTTATTCTTTTCTTTCTTCCGGAACATTCTAGTCCTGTCAAAGGTCACAATAGAGGTTCATACCTCCTTAAGCTACCATAATATCAACAATATGCTCTTCATTTTTTTTTCTTTGTGCATGTCCCTGAAAAGATCTGGGTACAAGAATATGGGACTTGAACCAGTCAAGCCTTTACAAGATCGGTCACACCAAAGCCAACCAAAACTCATGGGGGATGAGAATAAATATGATTGAGCAAGAGATCCTTTTAAAATGTTGCTTGAGGAATCCATTTCATAACAAATGAACGAGATGATGGACAAATTTTCGCAGATCCTTTAGCGACTTCCCACAAGAGACACATCTTCATCAAGCAGCCATGCAACCCCCTTCAAGGTACAAGTAAATTTTGATATTCCATTATTTGAAGGACTGATAGATGCAGATACTGTAGATAAGTGGTTGGATTTACTCGAAGGGTAGTTTTTGGTCCACAATTTTTCCGATAGGGAAAATATTACTTTTGCACTTCTCAAGGTCGTCCCCCATGTTAAGGACTGGTGGGATACGTACTCTAAGTAAAAGGCCACAGAGGAATCTGCAATATTTGTGGTTTCCCCCACCTGAGATTCCTTAGGAGATACCATTAAAGAACAATACTACCCTGTTGGAAGCTACGAGGACCAATACACAAGATGGACCACGCTACGTCAAGAAAGGGACCAGACAGTACCAGATTTCACCAATATTTTCCATACTTTGCATACCAAATTGGGTATCAAAAAATCTGAACGACATCTGTTTCTCAAATACCACGACTGCCTACAAAAATACATTCAAATATAAATGGAGTTTCTGGACATCGCATCATTAGGTGCGACTTATAGATATGATGTCAAGATCGAGCAAAAATTTAAGCAGAAGAGGCGAGAGTTTGGATCTGCAAATTCCTCATAACCAAAGTAGGGAAAAGGTGGTCCCAACCCACCAAACAAGGGATGGAGAAAATATGGCTGCTCTGAGGACAACCAGTCCAAGTTGCAACCCAAGAAGGGTAATGAGAAGTCGAAGAAGGACATGGGAAAGTGGTGTGAATACCATAAAATCCCTTGGCACAACATCGAATAATGTCACTCTAATAAGTCACTGGTGGTAGAGCTAAAAGCTTCCGAGTCAAAGGTAGATTCTAACTCTGAATCAAGTCCAAAAATTGGTAAGCGGATCATCGATCCTGAACCCAGTTCCATTGCCGCTACCACCAAAGTCCATCAAAGCGAACCAGAAGAACCATAGGAAGGGAAATGCATCTTTCACTCACAGATGTGGGTAAAGGAGACTCTGTTGCATTTCATTGTCGATAGCGGCAGTCTGAATAAGCTAATCTCAGAAGATGTTTTCAAGCAGTTGGATCCACCCATAACACCGCAACAACATCCCTACACCATCGACTGGCTTCACCAAGGATGAGATCTCCGTGTCAGACAACAATGTCGTCTTCCCTACAACATCAAGACCTTCAAAGACGAGGCATTGTGTGATATTTCTCCCCTTGAAGTTTGTGATGTTCTTTTAGGTCAACCATATTTGTTTAAGTGACATGTTGTATATGAGTCTAGACCCTGTAGTGTTACTATGACTTTGGGTAGACAATTGTACAGATAAAAGAGGTAGTGCCGCCTATCGCTATTTCTTTAATCTCTGCTAAGAAATACAGTAAGGTCATTTCACAGACTGGGAAGTTCGTCTTCTTTGTTATCCATGCTCGCAGTAAGCAGAAGGTTGTCGCCACATCTGTGACTTCTACATAGAGCCTCTCTTTGCAGTAAAATCAAGTGGACAGGATCGTGGAAGAGTACAAAGACATCTTGTCCTCACCCACTGGGGTACCGACGCACTACCAAGCCAAGCATCCAATTGATCTAATCCTCGGTGCATCACTGTGTAATGGACCTGTCTATCGTCACTCACTGATGGAAAATGAAGAAATCAAGTGCCATATCCAAGAGATACTTCAAAAGGGGCACATCCAACCCAAATCCTCCCCTTGTGGAAGCCCAATTGTGAAGGTGCAGAAGAAATATGTGACCTGGCGGCTCTGCATTGATTACAGAGCATTAAACAAAATCACAGTCAAGAGATGATACCCATTTCTCCGAATTTATGACCTTCTTGACCAACTCAAGGGGGAAAAGTTATTCAACAAGATTCACCTAAAGTCTGGCTACCACTAGGTTCCCATCGAACCAATTGATGTATGGAAGACAACTTTCAAATCTAAAGAAGGTCTCTTTGACTCTTCGAATGGTTGGTCATGCCCTTTGGCTTAACAAATTCACCAACAACTTTCATGATATTGATGGATGATGTATTGTGATGCAGGAGCATCGCTCCATGCCAGCCAGCCACGTCAGCGCGCATGCATTCAAAGTTGAAGAGAGGCGCAACCTCATTTGAATTTGAAATGAATGTAATTAATTATTCTTAGGCTGGTGAGCCATGGAAGTCGTGCCTTTGTGCAGGCATTAGATAGGATCAACTTTAATGCTAGATCGGCTAAGATCTAGATCCAGGTGCTGGACTAGACAGCCATTGAATGTAATTTATTAGAGTAGGTGAACCTGGAGGGAAGCGCTCGATGAGCCCCTCAGGTAAAAGCGATTTTGATATATCTCATTTTGGAGGTAGGAGTGTGTGGAGTGGTAGAGCTGGATAGAGCTCGAGAACAATATTTTAAAAATACAGGCATTTGCCATTTTAATATAATCAGAAGCAGTTTTCCCTGCATGTCATTCTATTTTATATGGGTGTCTATATGTGTTCCATTGTATGCTGTGAATGTGTGTGTTAGTGCATTTGCAAGGAGTTTGTTTGATTTCAGGGAGAGGTCTTTGGGGCTTCACACCAGGAGGGTGTGACAGAACGTTGAGGTTCTGATAGCCGTGCACAGGAGGATGCACTTCTGAACTCTGAGGAGTCAAACAGAGACGTGCTGAGGCATAGGACTAGAATCAACAACTCAGGAAGAAGACCTGTGAGGTTACTGAACACATCAGGAGGCAAGGTTGTGTAGCTGAAACACAGTTGCAGACAGAATCACTGAAGATTCTGTAGGAGCTCTGCCAGGTTGGCATTGAGCGTAAGAACAAGGTGTTGAGGGAAACACTCTGCTGAGAGTTTGAAGATAGAAGTCAGAATCTCTGAGGAGTTCTGAGAAGCTCTGCCAGGTGGGCGTTGAGCATGTGTGTGCAAGGAGTGCACAAGAGGAAGGAACTATGTCGTGATTTCAAGGAAACAGAATCACTGAGGATTCTGGAAGGCTCTGCCAGGTGGGCATCAAGCAAGTGCATAGGTGCACAAGGACTTAGAACTGCTGAACATTTTATGGAGAAAAGACTCCGCCAGGAGGGCGTCGAGAAAATGTGCAGATAGGCATAGAGGTGAAGAGAACTTTTTGAGTTCTGTGTTGTGAAGGGAGAGTCCACTGAAGGACCTTCACTGGTTTGTTGAATACCCAAAAGTATTCAAGAAGAGGCTTGAGAAGAAGGATAGCCAGGAGGGCATCCATTTCATTCTCCATCTGAAGGAGAAGAAGGATAAAATCCCTCAAGGGGTCTGAGCGGTCGAATAAGCTTAGGAGAGACAATGTGGTATAGGCGAGAAGACTGTACAGGAGGTAGAGGTCAGATATCCAAAGATTTAAGAAGGAAGCTTGGGAAGAGCAACGTTTCATGTGTGCGTGAGGCTTGAAGTGAAGGAGCTCGCAGAGGAGAAAGACAGCAAAGGGAGAGACCTTTGAAAGAGTGAAATTCTCCCAAGTGCAGGGAAGAAAGTGTAGAAGCTCAAGAGGAACAACGACAGTCGTTCAATCAAAAGGAGAACATATCTGGAACGTCGGGGATATTTACGTCCAGGAGGAGCCACAACAGGTGGAAAAGGCGACGAGGATCTGGGCCGTTCGTTTGGGAGCGGACGCGTGTCACGAGATTTCCCACCTCGGGAACTCGGGCACCGGAGGTTGGAAGAGGAAGTCATTCAACTTCACGAAGTTGCGAGAAGACAGGAGCCGTACATCTGAGGAGGATAGGTGGCAGAGATCGGTGATCTCGCGAACTCGGGAGTTCGCAGGGTAAAGGACCAAGTAATTGGTGTCCAAAGTCGCGAGGCGCGAGGATGCGAGGCGACGAAGGAGCGAAAGGATCATAGCCGTCCATCTGAGGGGATAGGTGGCAGAGATCAAGAGATCTCACGAACTCGGAAGTTCGCAGGGTAAAGGCCCAAGTAATTGGTGTCCAAAGTCACGAGGCGCGAGGACGCGAGGCGACGAAGGAGCGAAAGGATCGTAGTCGTCCATTTGAGGAGGACAAGTGGCGAGAGATTAAGGGATCTCGCGAAATCGGAAGTTCACAGAGTGAAAGCTCAAGTATTGGGTACTATAAGTCACGAGGTCGCGAGTAGCGAGAGAAGGAAGGCCATTGGATTCGAAACACAGGAGGATCGTTGGATCTAAGCGAGGGATCGTGTCTCGGGACCTCGCAAGAAAAGGTCCGAGAACTTGGCCATGGGGATCGCGAGGTTGCGAGATAGTGATATCCCGACAGCTGGAGTAGTGTGGGCCATAGTGGAGCGTGAGTGGAATACAGGTGGCACAAAGGATTCGCGAGCCGTGAAATGCTGAGGAGCGAGACTCGTGTGGACGTCGAGTCGCGAAGCGCCGAGGAGCCGAGATTCTTGTGGACGCGTGGCAGAGTATAAGTTGGGACCGCGCATCTCGGGGACTCACGGATTAGGAGGGTGAAACTCGACGGTTCAACCAGCGAGGTCGTGAGGTTGCGAGGTATGAAGTCTCGGCGAGATAGAGGCCGTTGAAAAGTCAACTCACGTGCGCCTCGGCACTTCGGCACATCGGGTGTCGAGAGTTGGAAGATCAAGAGCTTGGTATAGCGAGTTGTGAGGTCACGAGGGAAGTAAGGCCATGGACACGGGAGTACTGGTCATATGGTGGAATCTTAGCCAGGAGGGCTAGCGCATAGGAGCCGAGAGCTCATCGGTGATCGGGGATTCCTGAGGACAGTGGTTTGCGGCCGCGGAAGGTCTGAAACCCCGATGCCCAACAACAGTTTCCTGTGGGGAAATTGGTCACGGTCAGGTGCAGAGGCCGTGCAGGTGAACGAAGGACCTGTGGATTGGGTTCGTGTTTTGATAGCGATTTCCGAGGGAATCTAAAAAGAGCTGCTTCAGCTCAGCAGAAGGAGGAAGAGAGCGATGCTGATAGCAGGAGGTCAGGTAAAGATACCCTGCGGGGTGATAGGTTGGACCTCTCTGCATCAAGTGGTATTAGAGCGATTTCTTGTCTTTATATTTCAGGCAAGAGGAGAATAGAGGAGAGAGAAGAAGACAGAGTTATTGAGGACTCTGTAACGACTGTTTGCAGGTAGACGGCAGTCGAGAATGCAGTCAGTAGGACTATAGGATGAAGCTAAACACTCAATATTGTAGGAGTGACAACAACAGGTTTTCCAGAGAGGCAGACAGGAACATCAGTATGGCTACTGAAGTCCATAGGCGCGCTGGGAAGAAGAGTAAGGAAAAAAACCTTGCAGAAATGGATAGAGAATTTGATAAGGACCTCTACGAATTAAAGGCAGACATAGAGAAGTTCGAACTGTGGATGCGGCAGGATAGGAGGAAGAGACGAGGAAGAGACGAGGAAGAGACGAGTAAGGCAACAACAAAATGGCCAGTCAGAGAGTTGATGGTCATGAGACAACGTAGGCTGTTAAAGAGATGGTTGAGGTATGCTGAAACCCTCAAGGTCATAGAGGAAGAGATGATTGATCACTGTTGGCTAGAGACTGGGAAAATTCTCGATGATTGGGATGATGAAGAAGATAATTTGGGATCATCTGAGGATCTCATAGACTGCCAGGAGAGCAGTGGAAAGGTTCCATATTGCCAGATGGGCAAGGGAACAGAGAATCAATTGGGATCATCTGAGGATCTCAAGGACTTCTAGGAGGGCAGAATAGAAATTCTAGTTTGCCATGAGGGAAACGAGTTGATATCAGTTGAGGATCTCACAGACTGTCATGGGGACAGCCAGGGAATTTCACATTGCCAGCTGGGCAATGAAAGGAGATCAAATGAGGATCTTGAAGACTGCCAAGAGGGTAGTGGAAACATCGAAGATTGCCAGGGTGGCAGCGAAAGCGTGTCAAACTGCCAGGTGAGTAGAGTTGAACATTTGAGACTGTCTGAAAGTCTCATGGACTCAGAGAAGAGTTCAATTCAGCAGGGAGTGTTGATGAAGATGGGATCGATTGATCTCATAGTCTGCCAAGGAAGCAACAGAAGCATCCCATATTTACAGGTGGGCAGGGATGAGCAGATGAGACTATCTGTGGGTCTCAGAAACTCAGAAGTGAGTTGGAATAAGCTAGAGGAGCTGATAGAGCAGATGAGCTCGTAAGGAGATCAACAGATGTAGCTGACAGAGGAGGACTTGAGCCGTGTGATGATTGGGGGAATTTCAATATTCCTGCCATTTGCCCCAGAAGAGGCAGAAAAATGTGTCGCAGATGATACAACAACAGCAGGGGAACAACCACAACTGATGATGGCTGTCAGAAAAGAAGAAGAATTGGTGCAGATGGTGCAGACTGCCCAAGCAAAAGAAAGAAAAGAGAAGGAGCATTTTGAGGAACGACTCGATGATTTCAGCCAGCAAGATGAGAGCGCTGTAGCATTGGAGCAGACATCAGAAGAAGAAGCAGAAGCAGAAGGAGAGAGTGAGCATTCTGAGGAATGGCTCAACGCATTCAGCACTGAAGCTGAAGAGGCCGCAACATGGGAAGTTGCAGAAGTAGAGGATGAAGAAGAAGCAGACAACATGAGATTTGCTGATCTGTGGGATCAACTAGAAGCCCTAGAAGAAAGGGTGAGAGTGCAGGGAAGGCACATCTAACAGGTGATGTTGGAAATAGATGAGGAAGGCATGGGAGATCATGATGATCTACACAATGGCCAGAAATTTTTGCAGCTAAGGAGACTGCAACAACAGGACTAGCCATGGGAGCAACTAGATAAGAAGATCATGGAGATCAACAGGCTGATGTTAAAGTCAGCAGAAACTGCCAGCAAGGAGCAGCTGGGCAGAAGGAAAGAGGCAACAACAACAACAACGCAGCGGAAGCAGCAGCAACAGAATGGAGCAGATGGGAAGCTCCAAAGACTTATTTGGGATCTAGGAGGATTTCCAAACAACTACAGGGGATCTCATGATTTTTGCAGTTGTGGAGTATGATGCAGGATCATCGCTCCATGCCATCCAACCACATCAGCGTGCATGCATTCAAAGCTGAAGAGAGGTGCAACCTCATTTGAATTTGAAATGAATGTAATTAATTATGCTTAGGCTGGTGAGCCATGGAAGCCGTGCCTTTGTGCAGATGTTAGATAGGATCGACTTTAATGCTAGATCGGCTGAGATCTAGATCCAGGTGCTGGACTAGACAACCATTGAATGTAATTTATTAGAGTAGGTGAACCTGGAGGGAAGCGCTCGATGATACCCTCAGGTAAAAGAGATTTTGATATATCTCATTTTGGAGGTAGGAGTGTGTGGAGTGGTAGAGCTGGATAGAGCTCGAGAACACCATTTTAAAAATAGAGGCATTTTCCATTTTAATATAATCAGAAGCAGTTTTCCCTGCATGTCATTCTGTGTTATATGGGTGTCTGTATGTGTTCCATTGTATGCTGTGAATGTGTATGTTAGTGCATTTGTAGGGAGTTTGTTTGATTTCAGGGAGAGGTCTTTGGGGCTTCACACTAGGAGGGTGTGATAGAACGTTGAGGTTCTGATAGCCGTGCACAGGAGGATGCACTTCTGAACTCTGAGGAGTCAGACAGAGACGTGCTGAGGCACAGGACTGGAATCAACAACTCAGGAAGAAGACCTGTGAGGTTACTGAACACCTCAGGAGGCAAGGTTGTGTAGCTGAAACACAGTTGAAGATAGAATCACTGAAGATTCTGTAGGAGCTCTACTAGGTGGGCATTGAGCGTAAGCACAAGGTGTTGAGGGAAACACTCTGTTGAGAGTTTGAAGATAGAAGTCAGAAGCTCTGAGGAGTTCTGAGAAGGTCTGCCAGATGGGCATTGAGCGTGTGTGTGCAAGGAGTGCACAAGAGGAAGGAACTCTGCCGTGAGTTCAAGGAAACAGAATCACTGAGGATTCTGGAAGGCTCTGCCAGGTGGGCATCGAGCAAGCACATAGGTGCACAAGGACTCAGAACTGTTGAACGTTCTGTGGAGAAAAGACTCCGCGAGGAGGGCGTCGAGAAAATGTGCAGATAGGCACATAGGTGAAGAGAACTCTTTGAGTTCTGTGTTGTGAAGGGAGAGTCCACTGAAGGAACTTCACTGGGTTGCTGAATACCCAGAAGTATTCAAGAAGAGGCTTGAGCAGAAGGATAGCCAGGAGGGCATCCATTTCATTCTCCATCTGAAGGAGAAGAAGGATAAAATCCCTCAAGGGGTCTGAGCGGTCGAAGAAGCTCAGGAGAGACTGCGTGGTATATGCGATAAGACTCTACAGGAGGTAGAGGTCAGATCTCCAAAGATTTAAGAAGGAAGCTCGAGAAGAGCAGCGTTTCATGCATGCGCGAGGCTCAAAGTTAAGGATCTCACAGAGGAGAAAGACAACAAAGGGCGAGACCTTTGAAAGAGTGAAATTCTCCCAAGTGCAGGGAAGAAAGCGCAAAATCTCAGGAGGAACAGTGACAGTCATTCGATCGACATGAGAACAGATCTGGAACGTCGGGGAGATTTACGTCCAGGAGGAGCCACAACAGGTGGAAAAGGCGACGAGGATCTGGGCCATTCGTTTGGGAGTGGATGCATGTCACGAGATTTCCCACCTCAGGAACTTGGGCACCGGAGGTTGGAAGAGGAAGTCATTCAACTTCACGAAGTGGCGAGAAGACAGGAGTTGTCCATCTAAGGAGGAAAGGTGGCAGAGATCGGTGATCTCGCGAACTCGGGAGTTCACAGGGTAAAGGCCCAAGTAATTGGTGTCCAAAGTCGTGAGGCGCGAGGACGCAAGGTGACGAAGGAGAGAAAGGATCATAGCCGTCCATCTGAGGGGACAGGTGGCAGAGATCAAGAGATCTCGCGAACTCGAAAGTTCGCAGGGTAAAGGCCCAAGTAATTTGTCTCCAAAGTCGCGAGGCGCGAGGACGCGAGGCGATGAAGGAGCGAAAGGATCGTAGCCGTCCATCTGAGGAGGATAGATGGCGAGAGATTAAGGGATCTCATGAACTCAGGAGTTCGCAGAGTGAAAGCTCAAGTATTGGGTACTACAAGTCAAGAGGTCACGAGTAGCGAGAGAAGGACGGTCATTGGATTCAGAACACAGGAGGACCGTTGGATCTAAGCGAGGGATCGTGTCTCGGGACCTCGTAAGAAAAGGTCCGAGAACTTGTCCATGGGGATCGCGAGGTTGCGAGATAGCGATATCCCGACAGCTGGAGCAGTGTGGGCCATAGTGGAGCACGAGTGGAATACAGGTGGCACAAAGGATTCACGAGCCGCTAAATGCCGAGGAGCGAGACTCGTGTGGACGCCGAGTCGCGAAGCGCTGAGTAGCCGAGATTCTTGTGGACGCGTGGCAGAGTATAAGGTGGGACCGTGCATCTCGGGGTCTCGCAGACTAGGAGGGTGAAACTTGATGGTTCAACCGGCGAGGTCGCGAGGTTGCGAGGTGCGAAGTCTCAACGAGATAGAGGCCGTTGAAAATTCAACTCACGTGCACCTCGGCACTTCGGCACATCGGGTGTCGAGAGTTGGAAAATCAAGAGCTTGGTATAGCGAGTTGCGAGGTTGCGAGGGAAGTAAGGCCATGGACACGGGAGTAGTGGTCATATGGTGGAAGCTTAGTCAGGAGGGCTAGTGCATAGGATCCGAGAGCTCATCAGTGATCGGGGATTCCCGAGGATAGTGGTTTGTGACCGCGGAAAGTCCGAAACCCCGACACCCGACAACAGTTTCCTGTGGGGAAATTGGTCACGTTCAGGTGCAGAGGCTGTGCAGGTGAACGAAGGACCTGTGGATTGGGTTCGTGTTTTGATAGTGATTCCCGAGGGAATCTGAAAAGAGCCGCTTCGGCTCAGCAGAAGGAGGAAGAGAGCGATCCTGATAGCAGGAGGTCAGGTAAAGAGACCCTGCGGGGTGCTAGGTTGGACCTCTCTGCATCATATTGAGACCCGTCACCAACTCTTTTTTTGTGGTATGTCTGGATGACATCCTCATCTTCAGTAGAAATTGGGAGGAGCACATGCAACATATTCAACGGGTTTTGGGCACTCTGCAACATCACAAGATATATGCCAACTTGGAAAAATGATCCTTTGGAATGAATAGGGTCTGATACTTGGCCTACATTGTTGATGAGCATGGGGTACATGTGTATCCATCTAAGATCCAATTCATTCATGACTGACCAACCCCGACCACACTAACCGAGCTTCGAATCTTCTTGGGACTTGCCAAATTCTATCGAAGGTTCATGTTGGGATTCTCCCATATTTCATGGGACCTCACCCAAGTAACCAAGGGTGTTGGCAAGGAAACGTTCATGTGGGGGAAGGCAAAACAAAAAACATTTGTTGATATAAAGCATCGCTTGTGCTCAGCTCCAATACTCTCCTTACCCGATCTACAACAACCATTCGAGATTGAAACTAATTCCTCCAACTATGTTGTAGGTGTAGTTCTCACTCAACATGATCATCCGGTGGCATACCATAGTGAGACACTCTTAGATACTATCCGGAAATAGCCCACCTATGACAAAGAAATGTATTCCATTGTGCAAGCTTGTCGTCAATGGAAAAATTACATTCGGGCAAAGGAGACAATCATCCACACTAATCACAAGCCTCTATAGTTCATACAGACACATGGGAAGTTGCAGAATGACCACCATCAAAATTGGTCCACATACCTACAACAATTCCATCTCAACATAAAGTATAAAATAGGGAACACAAATCTTGTCGCTGACTGCCTTAGTCACCCTCCCATTGTTGCACTCACCACAATGCTCCATTCTTGTGGGCATGAGGCATCTGAGTGGCCCCAACTATATCAGTGTGACCCTGACTTTGCCAACACCTATCATGTCTTCGGTATAGGTACAAATGTCACCAATTTTCACATCCAAGATGGATTTTTATGCCATTTGGGCCACCTCTATGTTCCCACAAGCGAGCGAGAATAAATTATTTGGGAGGATCACTGTAGTCGGATGGAAAGACATTTTGGCATGGAGAAAAATATGGTCCTTATACATAAAAAAAATGATTGGCCAAAACTTCAACAAGACGTCAACAAGTATATCAGATCTTGCATTTCCTATGTCATTTCCAAGCCAACCATCAAGAAGAAAGGCTTATACACCCCTATCCCTACTCCCGAGAGGCCTTGGGAGTCCATTTCAATGGATTACATGTATGGCATTTCATCCACCAAGCACGACAATGATTGTGTATTTCTGGTGGTTGATCAGTTTTCAAATATGGCCATTATCATAGCCTGGAAGAAGAGCATCACAACGACATATGTTTCCAAGATCTTCTTCGAACATGCCTGGGTCCATTTTGGGTTACCACAAACCATCACCTTGGATTGGGACAACAGGTTCCTCAACACATTTTGGTTGAGTCTCTGGGCATTTTTGGACACCAAGCTCACTAAATCCACTGCTTTCCACCCCCAAACGGATGGCTAGACATAGGTCATAAATCGGATGATTGTGCACATCATGCGCATGTACAACTCTAAGCATCCACGTACATGGGATGAGAGTCTTCCCTATGTTCAACACAACTACAATATGGCTCTCCATAGATCTACCAACCATAGCCCATTTTAGGTGTGGCTCAGATTCCAACCCTTGGGTCCCATTGACATTTCACTACCTCTTGCAACCACACAAGCATAATCTTCCCATGTTCAGTTTGAGGCCGACAAAGCCACTAGATTCATTGAGAGGATTCAACACATCCACCAACAGGTCCATGATATTTTGTAGAAAGCCAATGCTAAGTATAAGCAATGCCATGATCAACACCAGGTACCTGCACCAGTTTCAGGTGGGAGACAAGGTCTCGTTACATTTGCAGAAATAGCACCTTACAGGGCCCCATCGAAAGCTCCAACCACTTTTCTATGGGCCTTACAATATCACTAAGGTTGTTGATAGAAATGCCTTTGAGCTGAACACTCCACCCTTCCTTGGCTTGGAAGAAATGTTCAATGTGGATCTCCTTTGCCCATATTTTCCACCATTATTGGACACCTCAAAGATTGCAGAACAATTAACACCAATAGAGCTCAACCCTGACTGCATGGAAAAAACATCCAATGATCTGATAGTGGAGGGAAGTCGCCAGCAGAGGATCCAAATTTATTGGGTTGTCAAGGCAGGGCAAATCCCGCATCAAGGCAAGTGGCTCACCTGGGGAAACATTCAGTAGAATTTTCCTCACCTGATGGGGGCACTCAACACAATGGAGGCCATTTCTTCCTAAAGGGTGAGGACTGATCCAAGTGGATGTTGGTGGCCACCCACCTATTCCAACTGGCTCATCTTGAAAAATTTTAGTTCAACACGTTTCTCTGTAATGATGTAATTTATTTGTAATTATGGGTTTTGCAATTTTGGGGTTGTCTTGAATCCCTACACAACATCCAAGTGGATGTTGGTGGTTGTCCACCTATTCCAACTAGATGATTTTGGAAGTTTTCATATCAGTACATCTTTTTGTACTTCCAGGGCCGTTTTGGGGCCCTAAATAGTGTTTTCTTGGATTTCCACAATCAAATTGTAGATGGATTCAAAGTTTGATGACATAATGTGTAGTTCTCGAAAACACCTTTCCAATGGGCTATCACACGCATAAAATGGAGGTCGTATGAAAAAGTTACGACCCTGAGAAGTTGAGGTACCAACTTACCCATCGAGGCCCACATAACGTTTGGCATTTCATCTCCTAGGGTTAGGTTTTTGGATGTATAGGGTTTTGGAATTCATGAGTAATGTTAAAAAGGCCTCTGGAGACTCATTGTAATCATTTTTCTCAGATGGATGCATGGATCAGCCACATCTCTTCTTAGATATAGCTACCACCATTAGAGTAAGTTGTTTCACTGGATATCTGTTGCTGTTCTCCGTATCTCTATGTTATGGTATTCAATCTGTTATTCATTTCGTTCCGCTCATAAATCCGTATCAATCATTAAATTCCTTCTCTATTTTCAAGGAATATCTTTATCACTCATTCTAGGAATGTCTAGGGGAGAATTTGCATGACCCTATTGTCATTGCTTCACAAGATTGAAGCACCTTTGTAGTATCTTCTACCTTTCCTTATAATCATCTATTTTATTAGTAAGAGAAGGTGAATTTATGCATTGGTCATGAAGATGTTGCATCTTTTTGTAGAGTGTGCTATGAGCTATGTTCAACTCATCTTGTATTTCCAAATCATAGTTCATGAACTCCATAGTGCTGACCCATTTTTACTTATAATATAGACTTGGTTCTCTAGGAACTATACCTTTTTCTTATAGTCATCAAGATCATTTTTCATGTTGAGAAAATTGAACTAGTTGGGTTCAATAGTTGACAATCTAGTAGAAGTCATTGCTACTATATTTGTTTTGTCTAGATCCATGATTTTAGCATCTATGGTTTCCACCAACTCTTTATCAACAATGATATTTCATGTTTTGTGTTTGGTGGATTATTCTATTTTTCCTCTTGTTAAATGTAAATAATTCCAAATGGGTTACTACCATGACCCCAAGGGGGAATCATATATGGGGTCAAATGTACATGCAATGGGTAATTGTATATGTAATAATGTTCGGCCTAATAAAGAGGCCATGTGTGAAATGTGAATAGGTATATGTAGAGAGCACATAGTCATTATTGAGGAAGATGTGATTTGGATGTATGAATGTATTGGGATATTTGGAGGAGGCTATCCTATTATTTAAGTAGTTATTGTGTAACTCATCTCTCTTATGTACCTTGGAGTTGTGCCAACTTGGTTTACATGGTGTGTTCCCTAATTTATTATGATATCTTAAATATTTGATTCATAACAACTACATTGTTAGTTGGTAATTCTTGCTCCATATATTATTATAGCCTAGAGCCTCTAGGGGATGGTAGTTCATTTCCCATAAGCCTCATTGTACGTGGTATTGTCTTGATGGGTGTATTTACTGTCATTGGTATGCTACCACCATCTCCTCCAACATTTTCTTAAATATTTTCCTTTTCTCCTCTTCATCGTATCTTTTCCTCTCAACTTCAACTTCTACCTTTTCTTTTGTATTTCTATCTTCCTCCTTAGCTAATATCTTAGATTTTTATTCCTTGTCCTTCTTATTCTTCCTCAACTACTACTTTAGCTCCTGCTTCTTCTGCCATGGATTTCTTCTTTTCTTCATATTCAACAACTTTCCTTTTGAGCTCTTCTTCATCTAACCTTATTTTTCATCTACTTGTGTGTTTGATTTTGCTTCCATTTTTGTTGTTACTTTGTATTTTTATTCTTCAATAGTTTTTTGCTTATGTGCCTTCTCCTCAGTAGTTTTTTCTATATTTATTGTTCTATTTTTATCTTATCAAACTTTTCTTTATCCTTTTGTTGCATTTTTTCTTGCACCTCTTCATATGAGAGTGTTATTATCTTCTTCTTCTTCTTCTTATCATTATTTGTGAGTATATGGACAAGTAATGGGCACAAGACTTGTGTGGAATACTACCACTTTCACGTGATAATGTCTCTTGAACCTTTCCTCTATAAGTTGATAATCCTCCATTTTTCTTCCTCCATGCTTGAAAATTTAGAATTGTTTAGTCCAAAGAGTCCTATGTAGATATGATAGTTTGGAAATAATTTATTTTGATAGCGAGGACTTGAAGCCATGTAGAATAGTCTAATATGCAACCTCTCTAATTACTAGTTTGTTTGGTAATGCTTTGATGGAAGATGTGGAACTTTTGTTACTCCAAATATTCTTATATAGGTGTTTTTTCATTCAAGTACCAATCCTCAATCCATTCCAAAACCTGCATAGCCTCTTCAAATATCCATGGAGAAGTCTTGCATAAATTTGATTCATACAATGGAGCTAGAAAATGATCACATAGATTAGAATATCACCACTTACCACTTATATTTATGCTCTTGGAGATATTATTAGTAAACTTGAATAGGTGTCTCAAATGTTCTCTAAGTCCATCCCATTCTAGGAAAATGATTAGTATCAATATAATGTCTATGCAATAAGTTAACATGAAGAAATCAATGGGAGAGCTGGGAGTTATATAATTAACCTTTGCTATCACATTTGTTATTATATGAGAAAGGATAACATATGAGTTGAAAAGTAATCCCTCCTTCACTATAGTGTATAAAAGTGGCATCCAAGCCTCTCTGAAGTGTGATGCATCCCTTTCCTTGTAT
Organism: Picea engelmannii; assembly: GCA_009831015.1. Classification (NCBI taxonomy): domain Eukaryota; kingdom Viridiplantae; phylum Streptophyta; class Pinopsida; order Pinales; family Pinaceae; genus Picea; species Picea engelmannii. The sequence goes on from ML785473.1 coordinate 222,153, forward strand.
AATATGTTCACTATGACAACATCATTCTTGTAGGGTTTCCTTAAGTTTAGGGTGAGTATATTCACATATCTCATTATTTAGATTGCTTACCTTCCATCCACCACTTCTTAGGATTTTGTGATAGATTTTGTTCCAAGAAGAATCTTATAGCTATGTAGGGATCATGTAAACCTCTTCTCTTGGGAATTCGTAAGAATTTTCCAACCTAATTTCTGTTGGAAATTTGGTTGTCATTGATTTTTACCTTGAAAAATAGGTGAAGTATCATTGATTGATTGGTTTGAGAAGCATTGTCAATATTTGACATATTGTTATGAAGGTGACTTGAATGTCAAGAATTGTCAATATTGGACATAATGTTATGAAGGTTGGACATAATGTTATGAAGGTGACTTGAATGTCAAGCATTGCCAATATTGGACATAAAGTTATGAATGTGACTTGAATGCCAAGCATTGTCAATATTGGACATAATGTTATGAATGTGATTTGAATATCAGTAGAAAGATAATATTGACTAATACATTGTATGAGCTTGATACACTCATCCTATATTTTATAAGGTTGAGATTGTGTCATTAACATCCATACACAAAAGAAGAAATTGGTTTCCATCACTCCAAAATCTTCATATGAAAATCGCTGTTTAAATTGGTGTACAAAAATTAATTAATAAAATTAATCATTTGTGTTAATTAAATGAAGGGGGTGCAATGTTTCATTCCAAAAGGACACATTGTTTCAAAGTGGAAACTATTGGAGGACTATATAAGTAAAGTAATATGAAGGGAAGAGTGTGTCTTGGTGGATATATATATATATATATATATATATATATATATATATATATATATATAGAATGGATTGAATGAAAGTTCATTCTATTAGGTTGGTGTCGATTTACAAGTTGAGTCTTGTCATGAGGATTGGAATCCTCACATGTTAGTTGGATATGAGATCAACAAGACAGGTCTTTTTATGAGGGTTGGATTCCTCATTTCTCAGTTGGATCTGAGAACTACAAGCTTGGTCTTGTATCAGAGAGTTGGATCTCTCATATTTAGTTAAAGTTGAAGATATTAAATGATTGATTTTATTTGTATTCATTCAAGTTAAATAAATAAAAGAATGACATTTTATCTACTTCATACATTTTTTGTTATACATGTTTATGAATAATTAATTGAACTGCATATCTTATTCAGTTAATTTAGTTAATATATGAAAGTGTGAAAAGTAGACAAAAGTTCCAGACTTATTCAGTTAATTTAGTTAATATATGGAAGTGTCAAAAGTAGCCAAAAGTTCCAAACACTGATTCCCCCCCCCCTCTCAGTGTTAGTGTATGTTTCAACACTTTCTTGAAAGGAAGCTATGCATATGCCTTGATAATCGATCAACATCTTGTTTTCAATATTAGTATGATCAATAATCATATTAGCACAAGGTAATTTTATGGGCCTAGAAACCATAGTATGTATGATATCTCCTAATGTTTTGGTTGCATTCCCATCTTGAGCTTCCTCCTGTGTTTTCTTAGTCAATGCATGGAAAATCGTGCTTATTCTATTAACATTTAAAAAATATATCCTCAATGAGGGGCATGTTACAATATTTTTTAAATATAGGTATTTGTATAGAGTGGCCTCATGGGTTCTTGAGGTTTAAATTCCATAAAAGTGCCCTCAATGTTAAGATTTTGTTTTGGATTTTTTTCTTTTAGGATCCATATAACTAGTTCTACATGCCACCCATTTTAACAACATAACACATCAATGAAGTTAGCAAATAATAATTTTCATATAGAATAAATCAATTGAATTTAAAATGGATTTAATCCCCCAAGAGAAACCCTCATGCTCGCTCGAGAATATATAAAATTGAGAAACATCCTATTGATCCCAAATAATATTTTTGTGTCAACATTCTTAGAACTTGATGGGAAGTTCCTTATAAGAGATTTCAAACAATGGTATCGCTTGCATGATAAGAAATAATACTCAGTAAAAATTATACTTTTTGAATTAATCGAGGTGGGTGAGGGGTGGGAATTCGACTGTAGTATGAGGACCATTTTTCACTTTAGGGATAAACCAAAGAATGAAAGTGGTGTAATAGAAGAATACAAAATAATTTGCACTAAGATTTTACAAAGGATAGAAGACAATGAATAATGACCTGGGTTTTGTTGAGAAATTTGTCCCAAGTGACGTGGTTCCCTCACCCATATTATGGCTTAACTATGAGAATTGAGGCTTAAGGTGAACCTTGGCTCAACAAAATGTATCATACATGCCTTCAATTCTCAACATACAAACAAGAAAGTGAGGATATTTTGAAATCAATAACACACAGGAGAAATAATTAGCAAGCAAACCAATCAATCAAGGAAGTAAAGAAACATGAAAAACTTTTGCAGAAGATGCTGAAGTATTTAAAAAATATCAAGTCATTTTACTTTGTAGGGCAAATAAATGTTTCTTTGGAATTGTCATGTCACAAGTTTTTTTTTGTGCAAAGAGGTGTCACAATCATGTACCCATCATGCCATCAAGTTTCATCTTCACCATGAAACATTATACTAATTCCCTTAGACTTTATCCCATTGAATTTGACTTAATAAGAATCAAGATCAATAACATTTATGGTGATACCAAGTAAGAATTTTATTTTGGTAAAAGCATGGATAAAGGGACTCCTAGGATGACACTCTTTTCAATCAACAATATGGTGACAAGGAAATTATTTTTCTTAATAAAATCAAACATCCAAAATATAATGAAGCAAGTAGCCTGCAACACTAAAATGAAAAAGGCCAAAATCAAGAGGAAAACCAAAAGAGGCCTACACTAAAACTAAATTGAAATAGTCTAAAAGCTCAAAATTTAAACAAAAGGAGGTATATACAAATAGAAAGTCAAATTAAGGTGACATATGTATGGAAAGAACAAGGTTTCTTAGGCATAAAATAACTTTAGGTGGGAACCATTCACTAGGATTTGTTAAATTCCATAAGTTTACTTATGCACGCAATTTTATTCATCATGTAATTTTATTGATCATGAAAAATATTATTACATAGTGGGAGAGAGGAAGAACATATAGATAATCTTTCAGGTTTTATCTTAATATGCCAAATGTTTTTATCAACAACTCAAGGATAAT
>ML785473.1:235639-250889 GCA_009831015.1 Picea engelmannii
CTTACTACCATTCCTTCATCCTTTTCCTTGGTCCAGATTGTTGTAACATCATTCTCTTTTCTTTCCTCAACTTCCCGAGGATACACTTTACTCATCAAAATATACCTTTGTCCATGCATACTAAACACTACTTCCATAATACCCAAATGCATGAGATCTATAAAGGCTCTTCCTCCTCCATACTCTTATGGTTTCCTTGTGAAAGACCGACTTTCACCTTTAGTATTTTTACTCTTGTTTTCATCTTCACATAAAATAAACATATTACATAAAATATTTTGTTGCTCAGGTTCTTGAAGTTTATTCTTAGTTATAAGAATGACTGCTAACTCATCTCGCTTATCTTCCTTGTTTTGTGTTGTAGTTATGAAGTATGGTGTTTATTCATTTTCATTAACTTCTATTTGTACTCCTTGTTCTTCTGCATCCTACAATTTCTTCTTGTCTTCACCTCCATATCTTTTAGACAACTATGCATCCTCTGGTTTCCTATGATTCACATGCTCCGACAAACAATTAGTTCGAAAAACTAATAACTCTTCTTTTCCTCTTGATTCCTTGGGTTCTTCCTTCATGTCAGTTATTCTTGAATACTCTGTATTTGCAACATATATAAATTCTTCTTCAATCTTTTCTTTGACCAAACACTCTTCCAACAATATTAATTATTCATCATAATCTGTCAGGATTGTGTCTTAATGTTGCTCTTCAATTTCTTCATTCTCTTTGTGGTTTTCTTCATGACCTACATACACACACCAATAATTTGTTTTAAATCCAAGAGACTTTTGGATCTCATCTGTTGCTTCTGGCATCATATCCTTGCATTGGTCTGAGCACCTCATGAGACTTTTATCATTAGAATCTGCTTCTTCAACAATTTAATTTACATGTTGTGTATAGTCTTCACCCTGACTTCTTTTATGAGATAAAATTATATCATCTTCCTTCATAACATAATTATGATTATGTTATTCTTCTATGCCTTTAGAAAACATACCACTGCCTTCAACAATATTTATGACAGTCTCAAGTGATTGTCCAACTTCATTATTTGTACAACCAACAATCATTCACAAATCATTAGTTTTAAAAACATAAGACCCTATGGCCTCATGTTGGAGAAAATTTTGAGGAAATAATGCAACAAACGATGCAAGAAGATAATGAATGGACCAAGGAAGCAGTGCATGCTAGGGAATGAGGAGAAATAAGTGCGCAAGAAAGAAAAGGAAGCAACGTGCTGAGAATTAAGGAAAATCAGTGCAAAGTCGAAGCAAGGAATAGTTGGATCGGAGACCAGCTGTGCACGAGTTAATATGTGGAAAAGTTCAGTCCACTTAGAATTAGGGTTTTGGTAGTCAATGTAAAGGGTTTTTACCCATATTTTTGTATAAATGTGATGTATGAGGTAGATAGAAGGGGTCAATCAATTGAAATTATGTGTGAAGATCCTATCTTGGAGAACCTTTTTGAGTCTTGAGTCTTTGATATGTTTTGAGTCGAAGTATCAGTTTTGGTTGTATAGCTAAGGAGCTAATGGAGACTTATGGAGTGTAACTGAGGTTTAGGCCACAAGATGTGGAGCTTGGTGTGATGCTTCTCAACCTCACCATTTATGTACTTTTGATGTAAATGCACACAACGCATAACTTTTGATGTAATGTGCACAATGCAAAACTTTTGATGAAGAATAATAAACAAGCATAAGATCTTTGTGGACATATCCCAGGGGGGGTGAACCACGATAAAATATGGTGTCTTCATCTATTTTTTTCTTATCTGTTGATTGATATGCTTATTATGTTGAATGAATGAATGAAGATATGAATATATTAATATTAATTTACAACACACATGCTATTTTCTAAAGAATGAACATTAAGGGTTAATTGAATTGTAGATCTAATGAGTGATGATATGGTAGAATGCATATTAAAGTAGAAGAAGCAATGATATGCCTAACTTCCCACAAATTCCATCCCTTCCATGATTGCATACACTTGGGTCATGAAATCACCCATAATCCATCTCGGGTGAGACTGTGTTGTGCACTTTGTGCACATTGTTTCCTTCTGGTTTACCGGAGGGGCCGATAGTTTCTAGGGTTTTGTTTCCGCAACATTGGGAAACGACTACCACCATGCTCTAGACTCCCGAAGTCCATTTTCCCAAAATCCTCTGTCAGTTGTTTATCCTCTATGTTGTCGCTTACGATCACTCTCTTTCCTGAGCTTCTAATCATTTCTAACTTACAAGAATTATTGAGTGATCAAGGATGACACCTCAGCCGAGTTGGAGCCATCCAACTTGGCAAGCTCCTCACATTGGATCCAAAGGGGCGAGATTTGTGACTGTCTGGAATCGTGGAGAATAATATGCTGCATAGAGTCAACCCCGACATTGGCTAGTCTGTCCACAACTTTGTTAGCACTCCGTCGAATGTGTGAAGGGGTTAAAGTTAGAGAGGGGCTGAGAAGAGCCTGGAAGATGTAGAGAGGGCCAAGGAGGCGCTAGCTGGGTGTGATTTTCCCTGGATCTCGGCCATTCAAAATTTTTGTTGCCAAGTCTATTATGATTTTGGAATCTCCTTCAATGATCAGGCAAGTGAGGTTTTGATCTACTGCCATTTGCACTCCTTTGACGAGACCCCAAATTTTTGATGAATTGTTGGTGTCGCATCCGATATTTTCTGCAATGAGGCTATGAATTTGACCCAGGTTGTTTCTTATGACCACTCCATAACCTGAGTGGCCTGTATTTCCTTTTGATGCACCATAAAATTTGACTTTATGGAAGCCTAGCGGGGGGGGCACTTGGAGGGACTGAGGGATTTTGAAGATAAGGGGGGTTGTCGAGGAGGGGTGGATTGTGAAAACGAGAAGCCCCCAGAGTTAAGGAGCATGAGCTCACTTGGATTAGTGGGGAAGTATTCCTGATTCGATAAATGAAGCTAAAGAGTTTCCTGGAAATGCGAGAGGATTGAGTTCCAGAGGAGGGAGGGAGGAGAGGGCTGGGAGTGAAAGATTCTTCTGTTCCTCTCTTTCCATAGTTACCAAACTATGAATCGTGGTAAGAGTTGCCATGTTCTTTTCAGGATAGGAATTTTAAAGGAGTCAGAGCCCCACTTCTTGATTGTGCTTGAGATGCTATTTTTAACTCTTTTGGTTCTTCTCATGAGCTGAGTGGCTTGGTTCCAGATGTCCTCACTAAATGTGCAGTTGTTTAGGAGGTGCTCCATGTTTTATGCTTGGAGTTGGCAGAGATGGAAAATCGAGGGGCCAATGAAACCTCATTTTTGGAGATTGTTCCAGGTTAAGATCTTGTTCTGTAGAAGAAGCCAGAGGAAAGTAGAGATTTTGGGCCATAGTTTTGATTTCCATATTGTTGTCCAGATGCTATCTTTTTGAAGATTTTGGAATTTCTCCAGTAGAGCATACCCCTCTTTGAGAGTGAAGCTACCATGAGGTGTGTATCCCCATCTGAGAATGTATGGGTTTGTGCTTTTCCAGATTCACCTTTGGGATGTTGCTTGATTCCAGTGCTGCAGATCAAAATCCAATGCAACTTGGAGCTCCTAATGGGTTGATTTCTAGCTTCTCCAAGGAGAGTTACTAGGAGTATCAATCCACACATCTGCTACTTTGAGAGTGGTGATATATTGTATGTGATTAGCATAGGATTGTAGAGTTTCTTCCGATTGAAGGGGTGGCAATTGCTGCCAGGAATCCATCCAGAATAGGGCATTTTGGCCATTGCGAATTTCCTAGAAAGAATGTTCCTGAATGAGTGGTTTGTTTTTCCAAGACACATTCTAGATGTTGGAGCCTTGAATTTTATTTCTCACTCTTATAAGATGGATTTGATGTGTATTTGGGGCATATTTTCATTTCCATAGTTTGGCCCAGATATCTGCTGGAGTTTTGAGCCATCTCCACCAAATTCTTGCTCCCATGGTGCTGTTTAATTTTCTAGGGTCCTGGAGGCCCAGACCACCTGAAGATTTAGGCTTGCATACCTTGTCCGGGCTGACGAGGGTCCATTTTTTTTCTGGATTGTGTCCATGCCAGAGAAAGTTTCTTTGCAGAATTCTTATTTTCTTTATGCCCGAAAGGGGGGAAGCTAGGGCTGAGAAGAGGTAAGAAGGGATGGCTTGAAGGACTGACTTTAAGAGAACGATTATGGCTGGAAGGTTGAGGGATTGAAAGGTCCAAGTGCTGAGCCAATTAGAAATGGAGAGTAGGAGAGAATCCCAAGAGATGTTTTTGGCTGCTGAATCAGAAAGATGGAGTCCCAAATAGCGTGAGGGAAGAGTGCAGATAGGGGTATTCAGAAGTTGAGAAAGGTGTTGTTGGATTGCTACAAGAGTGTTAAAGGAGAGGATCTGTGATTTATCAAGATTGAAGGTGGTGCCAAAGGCTTCACTGAAATCAATGAGGATGGACCTTAGTTTACTTGCTTCTTACACACTTGGGGTGTTCATTAGCAGCGTGTCATCGATAAATTGGTTGTGGGAGGCTGATGGTTGTAACCCATGAAGAGGGAGGCCTTGGAGGGAGCCATTTTGAATTGAGGCCTTGATATAGTGTCCTAGGCCCTCAACCATAATGACAAATAGGAAAGGTGAGAGAGGTTCTCCTTGCCATATTCATCTTGTGGGGGAGAAGGGTTGAGAAGGGACTCCATTGATGAGGATTGAGAAAAAGGTTGAGGAAATGAGGTTTATTATCCAAGAGATCCAAGCCTTGTTGAAATTGAAAGCTGAAAGAAGGGCTTTCATGTACTGCCAACTTAATTTGTCAAAATATTTTGAGAGGTCAAGTTTTAGTAGCATACCTAGAGTGCGGGTGCTTTTGAGCAAGTGAATGATTTCATAGACAAGAATGATGATGTCCATGATTTTCCTTCCCTCAATGTAACCTGATTGCTCCTTGGATATATTGAAGGGGAGTATGGGCTTGAGTCTTAGAGATATGACCTTGGAGATGATTTTATAGATCACATTGCAGAGTGCTATGGGTCTGAAATTCTTCGGGTTTGTTACTCTTTCTTATTTGGTAATTAGGGTGAGGAAAATGACATTAAGTGCTAGAAGAACTTTGTGTGAACTGCGTGATTCCTCCACCAACTGCCACACTTCTTCCCTTAACATTAGCGAATAGGAGTGGAAGAAGTCTGTGGTGAATCCATTTGGTCCCGAAGCCTTGCCTGTGGGTCCACTTCTGCCTGTGTTATTGGGGTCATGAGAGCCTCATTCTTCTCCTGGGTGATAATAGTTGGGATTTTTTGGGTCACCTGCTCAATTACTAAGGAGAATTCCACCATTGGTTATGAGAGGATATCCTTGTAGAAATTTGACAGCTCGTGCGAAATTTCCTGGTGATTTAACAAGGTGTTTCCTTGAGGGTCCTCCAGCTTCGTAATGTGGTTGATTAGGCATTTGTGGATCATGGATTGGTGGAAAAATTTGGTGTTTTTCTCTCCCCCATTGAGCCATTGGACCTGAGATTTTTGTCTCCACAGGATTTCTTCTTGCTTGTGTCTTTCTTCCAGTTTCCTTTTGATTTCATTCTCCTGCTGCTATTGAGTGATGGTGTGTCCTGAGAGAATGAATTTCCTCTGAAGATCCTCTAGTTTTTGTTCTAGTAGTTTCCTTTCCTGGAAGATGTTCCCAAATACTTATTTGTTCCATTTGTGCACATGTTGTTTAAGTTATTTGAGATTTTTCTGAAAGTAATACATTTTTTTACCCCCCTGGATTTTCGCTGTGCTCCACCAGTGATTGGCTAACTCCTGGAAGTCTGGATGGGCAAGCGAATTTTTTTCAAATTTGAAGGGTTTTAACTTGGGGGTGGCGATAGTGTCTACCCATAGCTAAAATAGTCAGTGATACAAGCCTTCTTTTGGGAGGATGTTGGAATATATTAAGGGGGCTTCCAAAAGGAGAGTTTCTGAAATGAGAAAGCGATCTAGCCTGCATGCTATTTGTTGGTGACATGATATTTTGTTGGTCCAGGTATAGGTACCATTGTTGTTCTCTATGTCTACTAGTCTGAGGTTCTCTATGAGTTCCTATAATTTTGCGTTGTCCTGCTCTAGGCGTTCCCCCCCCCCCCTCTTTTCTCCTCCAACATAAGAATCATATTGAAGTCACCCCTTATAATCCATCATTTTCCCTCGGCTAGAGATCCTAAGTATGCCAAGCTTTGAATAAAGAGGTCTTTGTCTTGGCTGTTTTGTGGTCCGTAAGAATTTGTAATCATTCCCTCATTGTCCGAGCCCATGGATTTGTAGTGCGTTGTGATGGTATTTGGAGTGGAGAAGCCTTGATATAGGATGACTGTGGCGGGATTCCATAGGATGGCCAGGCCTCTTGAAGCCCCTTTTGAGTCTATTTGATAGGAGCTATAGTTTCGCCAACATCTTTGGAGGATGTCTTCTGCCATTTTCCTTGCACATTTTGTCTCTTATATTAGGAGTATATCAGGGTCTTCCTTTTTTATGCAGTTTCAGAGAATCCTTTGCTTGGATGTTCCATTTAGACCTCTGATATTCAATGTGAGGATCTTCATAGTTAACAATTTGGTGGGTGAGAGAAGGATCTCTCAGAGAGCCTTTGAATCTGTCTTGAGTTGATCATATAGTTTCCCGCCTCCTTTATTAACTATTGAGCCATTTTCTGCCTCGCCGCTTGTTTTCTTTTGGGTGTTTTCTTGGATCTTGGTTTGGGCCTGTGATGATCCCCAACCTGGATGTAGCTCCTGATGATGAATCCATAAATACCTTTTGAACTTTCCTGAGTTGGTCCTCTGGTAAGGTTTGGAGATCCTTCTAGTTGATTGCCTCTTCTAGCATGTCTAGTTCTATTTCAGCTAGGTCCTGCTCATCCATTTCCATGACTGTATCTTCTTCTCTTACTGGTTCTTTTCCTGAGGCTGGGTGAGTCTGTGGGTTTTCTTGGGTTGTTGGGGCCTGATGCCTTTGTGTCGACTGATCTTCCTTATGCTTGCAGAGATCTTCCCTCGTAATCTTGTGGGGGTTTTCCACCTCTTCTGTCTCTGAAAGGCTATTAAGGGCCTCAAATAAGTTGTTTTTTCTGTTTTTTTTTTCCATTGACTGTTGTGGATTTCTTCTGAGATTGTCTTCTTCAATTGTGAACCTCGGTGAAACCTTCCTTAGGTTTTTATTCAACGTCCTTCTGGGGGGGAATTTGAGGGAAATATTTGAAGAGATGCCCATGTTCATGGAATTTTCGACATCTGAAAGGGATGTGTTCATCGTCCAAGGTTTGGGCCCATTCCTCATCTTGGTATTCTAAGGTGACTGTGCCTGGCAGATTTTTGGAAATGTTCATATAGACACATATCCTTTCATAAGAGGTGTTTTTTCTTTGTTTGGTAGCTTCAGAGGATTTGACATATTTACCCAGGGTGTTTCTTATGCCCATTAAAATTTCCTCTAACCAGAAATCACGAGGGAGGGAGTAGAGGCGAATCCATGCCGGTGCATATGTGAAGTTTTCCTTTTCTGGGCTGAAGTGATCCATCTAGAAACAAAGGTAAAGGCCGGTTGAGTTGTAGAAATATGGTCCTCCTTCAAAGATCCTATCCTTGTCCTACAAGTTGTAGAATACTAATGTAAAGAATCCTTTGGAGCTTAGCTGGAGCTCATATTCTCCCTTAGGGTTCAACCACGTCTTGATCCAGTGAGTTAGGTCCTTTTCTGAGGGCGAGAGACCTAGGAACTTTCCTATCATGAAATGTGTATGTTCTCCTATCCTGGTGTTTTTGATAACATATTTGGGAGAAACCGGGGCTTGGGGGATGCATTTTTCGAGAATCTAGGCCCGAGCTTCTTTTGGATACGAGGACTCAACATCCATGTTTGGTTCTCTACTACATCCATTTCTTCTTGCAGATATTGGTCTCGTAGGTGTAGAGGCGGCTCAAAGGATGGACGCCATGCTTTGAAGTTCCCCGAATCATTTTCTGTGGCATTACGATAAGAGGGGGATTTCACCCCTCCTTCTGTTCCCGTTCTTCTGAAGCGATCATGGTCGTAGAACTGAGGCGGTTAGCATGAACAGAGGGAATCAGAGGTGGTCTGGGTAGGTGGGAGGCGGGAGTATGTAGAAAACCCTAAAATTTGCAGAGCCTGTCGTATCCAAACCCTCATCTTCTTGAACAAGTTCTCCTCTGTCCCATGCTTCTTAATTGTTCTTGTAGTTGATGTTCAATTTTTTTCCCACTCTTCTTGTTTTCTTTTCTAGTCAGAAGGTGAAGTACCCTATTACTAATATGCAACATAGACATTTATTTGTTAACTCTTTATTGGCACATTTGAAGTATCCTTTGAGGCATCAAAATTTCCAAACCCGGGTCGAGGCCTTGCAAGGAGCTTTGCAGTTAGAGGAAAATCAATATAAGTATACATATCCAGCTGTGGAAGATCTAAGAGAAGACCCGAAGAACTTAAAATTTCAGTTAAATCATAATAAGGGAAATGAAAAGAGGGAGGATGTCTGGTGCACATTTTGTAGAACAAAAGGTCATCATAAGAATGAGTGTCCAACCTTTGTGCAGTACTTAGGAGTAGGAATTCCAAATCCATTATCTTCAGGAGGACCATGGTGTGAGATATGTAAAACACATGGAGATGATCCCTATAATTTCCCTATGATGCAGAACTATCAAATAGTACCAAAGACTACATTTTGTAATTTTTTCAAGTCAGTTGGAAATGAAGATAAGGAATGCATAACCTTGGAGATAATGAAGGAGAGGACATGAGATGCATATCAAGTGCAAGATGAATTAATGACAATACAACCTGCACAATAACAGAGTATAACAACGTGCAATAGTTTACAACGCCACCACAGTATAATAATGCGTAACATTTTGGAGCACCATCGTAGTATAACAATGTGCAACACCACCACAATACAATAATGCGCAACCACAGTACTATCAAGAACCACAGTATAAAACATCGTGCAAATAAAGTCAAGGAAATAGAGGAGGCTTCAAAGGAGGAGGTTGTGGAGGAAGAGGAATTGGAGGAGGTCAAGGACCAGTAGTTTGTCACAATGTCAGAAACCCAGAAAATATGCAAGAGATTGTCCACAACCACCTGCTACATGTATGTATTTCTGCGCAACAAACCATGAGACATAAGACTGCTCAACACTTCTGATAAATATACAAGACAAAAGGAACAAGAACAACCAGAATGTATAATGGATTTTTGTGGAAAACAAAGAAGAGAATGGGAAGAAGATCAACATAGTTACTATAGGTGGAGCCAAGATAGGAGCAGATGCAGGAAAGAAGGATCATGATCAATATTGATGGGTTAGGAAGAACACAACAATTGAAAATAATTTTGATGTACTCAAAGATAATGAGACATTCAAGGAGGCTAGACAAGATATTTTGAAGGAGAATATTGCGTCAACTTCAAGAACAAATCCCTTGAGCAGAGATGAGCGATTTATTTGTATTGAACTTGTGTCAACGTTGTAGTTACTAAACTGTGATGTGTAATTCCTAACACAAATTTAAAAAAAATAAAAAAATATGTGTTGTATGTTGCTTTGTCGTCGTAACGACGAGGACGTTACAGTTGGGAAGTAATCTTCATAAATAAAGACAACAGGAGGCAAGTGGGTGAATAAAGGAGAAATTGGTTTTCCTATCGAATCAACAAACATCCAATTCTCACTAAAGTTTGATGGAATATTTGTAATTGTTGGATAATGTTGTCATTGATGCCAATGGTGTGATTGATTGATGTCATTAATTGATGTCAAGTGATTGATTGATGCCAAAGGATCTATTGATTGATTGATGATTGATGTAATGTAATATGTATTTTTCTTGATGAAGATGGATCAATGAGTTGTCACTAATATGATGAAGATGGATCAATGACTTGTCATTGATACATGATGCATAGTTGATGTATATGATGCAGTGGTGAATTGATGCAAAGATGAATCATTATAGTCTTATCATGGTTAATAAAGTGTACAAATGGATGAACTCCAAAGTGGTACCCTTATGGTGAAAGCCCTCACAATAAGACGCTTTGTGGATTGAGTTATCCTAGAAGAATGGTTCAAGGACCCATGCTTGTATGTGGAATAATGAGATGAAGATCAATGAATTTGTTGGTGAAAATATCTTAGATGGATAGTGCTTGTCATGCCATTTCCGGTGGTATGTGGAATGCCACATAAATCCTCACGGTTTGAGAGTTATGGCCTTACGAAGTTGGAGGACCCTCACATGTTGGCTTGAAGCCGACAAGGTCAAAGAAGTCAAACTGATTTAAAAGAAGAAATCATTATTTAAATGATAAAGTAAAGTGACAAAGTCAAGGTGGATTATTTAAATAATAAACAGAAGTGACAAAATCAAGAAATGATAAAGTAAGGTGACAAAATCAAGAAGGAATATTTAAATGATAAAGTATTGGAGAACTTTTTATTTATGGAAAGTGGTTAACCCTAAAATAAGGAAAATAGGTTAAATGACCTAGAAATGGGTTAAGTGACGTAGAGGATGAAAGTATAAATAAGATAGCTATGGACTCTTGCAAATCATCCTTTTTGTGGATCAATGGAGAGCTTCTTGTGAGAGCATCTTTGGTGTGGATCTCTTGAGCATGATTGAAGATCTATTCTTAGAAAGCGAGTGTGAGGAGGATCTCATGGACACATTGAAGTTTTGGCAAGTCTGAGATCATGACAGAAAAATTATTGGAATTATAGAAAAACCCTATTTTCTGGTACGTACACGGGCTGTCTGTGTATAGGGTGCGTATACACAAGCTGTCTGTGTACATGGTGCGTACAATACGCGGGCTGTCAGTGTACAAGGAGCGTACAATGGATAAAATCATGGATATTTGTGTTGAGTTGATGACAAGTTGTTAAAGACTGAAGCAGGTTCTAGATATGCATTCTATGGGCTTAGATCTATCACTGAGACACTGGTATGATTAGATTATTGTCTTTATGGATAGTATAGCTTGTTGTGTTGTGAATGCTTAGGGAATTCTTGGTATGGTTGTTGTGATGTGGTCTATGTTGGTTGATGGAATGAGAAATACTCTTGTGATTCAGTGGTGACATGATTTCTATGGTATATTATTTGTTTATACATGATTGAGATAGCATTCATATTGATTGGTTGTGGAGCATGAGTAGACTATTGGAGAGCTTGGATGAGTTGTGACTAGCTGTGGGTCAATGAGAGACAGAAGAGAATGATAAATTGGTTGCAGAGGATTTGAGTTGATATTGAAGGATAAACCCTAATAGATAACAAATTATATGTAGGCTGTTGTATACATTGGTCGCGTACATACGCTCATTGTAGTGATCCAGGGTGCATACACACACGGGATTCACTACTGATAGGTTCCGTACTTGTTGCAGATTGACATATGTTGAGTATTTTTGTCTCATCTCATTTGGTGCTGAGGATGTAAGACGAGTCTTGCATTATAGAGATGGTGCTCTTGTAGAGTTGTACTCTATTTATTTGTTGCTGAAAAATCCCAAGGATTGTAGTCCGTAATAAAAAGAAAGTTGTACATACATATTGTGTTCTTTTTGTTCCTTGTGGAGATAATTTGTTGTTGATATATTTATGATATATGTTCACATCTAACTGGTTATAAATGACAACAATGTGTTAATGGTGATTGCTAACTAATGAATATTGTGTAAGAGGGAAGTTTTGAGAAAAATATCCCCACACTCATTCACCCCCTCTCTAAGTGTGGTAGGTGTGTCCAACAGTAACCACATGAACAAGAGGATTCTCACGGTTATACATATGTCGTTTATGTAATTTTTCATAGTAATATGTTGTATAAAAACATCAGCTTCCCCAGAGCTGAGGGGGAGAAAATATTCTAGCAATTACACTTTTCTACCATTGTATCTTTTAGACTACGAGAATATAATTTATGTTCCTACTTTCATTTGTGTGTTAATGTATTGGTGATTGTGTGATTCTGGTTTTTTAGTTCAATACCTTTCCTAAGGGGGTAGGGCCCCCTCCTTAGTTAGGTAGTTCATGTAACAATATAGTTAGATATTATCATTTTAATTATGTTCAATTTTTTTTTTTCATTTCCCTTTAATTGTTGTAACTCCATATTCATAGCATTACTCATATTTCATATATATTTTCTGATTTACGACAATTCCAGAACAATAGCATAGTTTATTTGATTTTGTAGTCATTTTGCCTACTTCAATTCTAGATACACAACATAGTGTTGTGATCCATGTGTGGTTTGGTGTTCTAATTTTAAACTGGAATTCATATTTTTGTGAGGTTATGATCATAGATGATTATGTAATTTTCATTGTTGCAACTCGTGTCTTCAAAACTTCTTCTACACAGAGTTTCGTTGTTGAAACTTACATTACTACAACTCAACTCTAAGATTCTTTTTGTGTTGCAGCTTCGTTGGTACAACTCCTCTTTCAACTGCAATTTATTTGTCTTCTTTATGAATTCTACCAGATTTAGTCTTCAATAGATCAGTTTTGTATTGAATGAAAAAACACTTCATTGTCGCAAAAATACAAGATCTTCATCATACTCAAGCTAGTCACCAATAGATCATAGCATATTTTTAATTTTCCCAAGTGTGATTTCAACTCTCGCAAGTGCGATTTCAATTTCTACAAGTGTGATTTCAATTCTCGCAAGTGTGATTTCAATTTCCACAAGTGTGATTTCAATTTATTTAAGTGTAATTTTAATTCTCGCAAGTGTGATTTCAATTTAAGAAAGTGTAATTTTAATTCTTGCAAGTGTGATTTCAATTTCAGCAAGTGTGATTTCAATTTCCACAAGAGTGCTTTAATTTCCACAAGAAGTAATTTCAATTTTCTGCTAGTGTGCTATTTAATTTCCTGCAACTTAGGCCATAACATAGTTTGGTGACTTAATTAAAGTATCTTGAATATTTTAATTATGACAATGAAGTGTTACAATGTCGTAGTGAAAACAACACTCTTCTTGCATAAATTTTGCATGGAAGTTTGCAAGTTCCATATGAGCCCCATATTGATAATTAAATGTACAACTCTTCATTTTCTTACTAAGTTAATTATAAGTAATTGAAAATTTCGTCGAATAGAAAGAAATAATTTTACTAGTATGAGGAGTGTATAAGCAAAGAAGGATGTTTTCTTACACGAGAGTGAGGAGATCTCACTAGTTGGGTGAAGATATTTCATCCAAGAGTTTATTCAGAGAGGGTTGGATCACAAAGGACCATGATTCAATATCTTGGATAGGTGGATAATGAATTCCATCTAGAGATCATATAGGTCAAGGAGAAGAGAGAGCAAAGGGAGCTGCAGGTGGTTTTCAGAGGATAGAAGCTAGAGTAAAGTGTAGAACCATACATAAGTGTCCATATGAGTTTTTAGTACATGTACACCATTCATAGTGGAGACAGTCGCATATGTACATGGGTTAGATGAAGGTGAATCATGTACACCTCAAAAAGCATGTTGTTTAGGGGTTGTACGATGGAGAAGACTTGGCCAGGTTTGTTTGTAGTTGTATATCTCTTACTAGGCCATTTTACCTATTAAGAGAGCCCTGATTTGACCTTAATAAAATCATCTTAGGACAAGTTTTCCCTACGAGTTTTTTTTAGGGGTAGTTTACCCAAAAACATTGGTGTCTATGTGTGATATTTTTGGTTTCCTTATTTGTGCTTCCATTGCATATTTAGTTGATTACTCAGATGTGCTTTTTGTATGTAAAGTGATTTTATTTTGAGCTAACTGTCAGGTGTTGGGTAGCAGAATATCAATATAGTATCAAAGGTTACCAAGGATTAACGTTAGATAATAATCAACATGGTATCAGAGCATACCAAGGGTTGAGTCCAGGAAAATCAACATGGTATCAAAGCATACCAAGGATTGAATCTAGGATAAATCAACATTTAGTTACCTCCCTCTCAGAGTAGCATTACAACGTGTCAGGAGATATATTCAGTGTATGAGGAAGTGTAGGAATAGATGAGTTGGATTAATATTCCACTATTCGATGTTATAGATTCTTGCACACAAATATTAGTTTGATTACAACCTGGAGGAGGGGTTGGAAGCTATATACTAGAAGGAGGCAGAGACTAAAGGAGGATATTATCCATCTAATGGTCAGGGACACCAATATTTTAGCACCAACAACCTCTACTACAATGTTTCTCATGAGAACTCTTATTCATATTGATTGACTAGTTGCATGAGGGCATGAAACATCTTCAGGTTAGGGGGAGATAATGGGTGCCTAAAAATCCATCTTTTTCATACCCATATTTTGACCTTTTTCTCACCTTTGTCTATCATTTCAGCCATTCGTTCTATCTATTATTGATTATAATTATATATTTTTCCGAGGTATGTTCTCCTGTAACTAATGTGATTTTAGTGAATTATACTAGTGTGATTCATAAAAATTAGCATTTTTATGCTTACTCATGAGAAAGGTGCACAACTAGTATTCCAGGTTGGCGTGTACATGTTGTTGCTAGTATATTGTTTCCGCTACATTGTTATTGTTACATTGTAACCCGTTACACTATTTCTACTCAACTATTTCCACTACACCATTTTTGTTACACCAACTTGTTGATAAAAAATTTGGTCACCTCGGTTTTCCTCCCTTTGGAATAATAAAAAAATTTATATCATAAGAAATACATTTTGAAAAATCATTATTTCATGGCATATCCCTTAGTCTCAGCCTCGTCATGCATTTCAAAGACGTTAAATCATGAGCTTGATTTCTTATGCGGATTAATTCTTTTATTTTCTTCAATACTTTGATTCCAGCTTAATACACTTCGACAATTTCAAATCATAATTGAATAGCAATAATTATGTAGATAAGTAAACATGAATATCAACAACACATATACCCTGGGGAAACCCTGTACAGGGAGAAAAACCCCAACAAACAATATTCCTTTATTTCATTAATAATGTAAGATCGCTTACAAATATCCACCATGAATGTACTTCTCTCAAAGAGCTTGCCAAGATGACTCTGACTTGACAAAGAATTACAAGACCTTGCTGAAATACACCTTTGATATGATGCCTCTTTATCATTGATGTGCTCCTCTATTACTTCACCCTCAACCTGCATATGAAAACTCTGTTTCAAAATTGTGTTGCAAAACTGTGTTGAGGAGAGGGTTC
>ML785473.1:293524-316187 GCA_009831015.1 Picea engelmannii
GAAGTTGTAAAATTGTGCGTGGGGGGGGCAACTGGATTATCGCCTCCACCTTGAGAGGATCGACCATGATCCCTGTGGTTGACACTATGAAACCTAACAAACGTCCTAACGTGACGCAAAAGCTGCACTTGTTGGGATTCAAGTGAATCCGGAAGTAGCGGCAACGTTCGAAGATTAGTCTAAGGTGTGTTGGATGAACTTTTTGCTTGGGAGAGCGTGATGCTAAATCATCTAGATAGGCCTCGACTATATGTTTGAGGTCGTGAAACGCAAAAGAAATGGACGCCTGGAAAGTGGCTCCAACATTCTTGAGACCAAAAGGCATTTTTCGATAGTGGAATGTACCCCACGGACAAATGA
The DNA here is from genome assembly GCA_009831015.1 of Picea engelmannii. NCBI lineage: Eukaryota > Viridiplantae > Streptophyta > Pinopsida > Pinales > Pinaceae > Picea > Picea engelmannii. The sequence goes on from ML785473.1 coordinate 293,885, forward strand.
ATGTCGTTTTGTGTTGGTCCTCAAGTTTGATTTGGATTTGGTTATAGCCCAAAAAACCATCCATGAATGAAAAGGCTTTGCAACCGGTGCACTCATCAATGATCTGGTCGATGAATGGGGTTGGGTAATTATCTTTTGGACATGCCTTGTTCAAATCATGAAAATCGGTACAGACACGAATCGTGCCTTGTTTTTTATCGACCGGCATGGGGTTTGACACCCATTGAGTCAAGTGGATAGGGTATATGAACCCTGCCTTAAGCAATTTCTCAACCTCCGTCTTAATGGCTGCTTCTTTCCTAGGATTACCTGGACGAATTTTCTGTCGAACAGGCTTAGCATCAGGATACGTAGTGATTTCGTGTTCAACTATTTTTGGATCAATGCCTGGCATTTCCTCGTAATACCAAGCAAAAACATCGCGGAATTCTTTAAAAAGATCCGTGTAAATATGAATCTCTTCGGGGGAGCAATCTGCTCCGACGAAGATATTTTCCATGACGCCAGGGTTTCAGGAGATATTGATAGGTATCATTTTAGCGATAGTCGCCATATTTCCCTCAGCATAAATATCCTGTGTAGCTAAGAGGTTAATGGGACAAGGCTGATCTCCCGTCATGGTGATAGTGAATTCTCCTGCCGCGATTTGGTGTAACTCTGGAAGGAAATATGATCTGTTATGAAGATCGTCCCAGGGTTTGTCCGGACCAGTCATTGCTTCGATTATAGCTTCATCAGAAGGCAAGACTAAATCTAACAAATCGATATCAGTAAGAGAATCCTGAGCCCAGATAGGCTCGAGGAGTGGATCCAACTCTTGTGCGGGAATCAGATCAGGAGTAGTTGAAGTTTGCTGGACCAAAGAGTACGCTACTTCAGCGGCCGACAAGGGTGTGGCCATGCCAGTATGCCCTGTCTCATCCATCGTGGCTGATGGGGAAGGAAGAGTCCACAGATCCTGAAAGTAAGTCGTGCGAAACGAAGAAACATGGAAAATCCCAGCCTTATGGTGGTTTGATATAAATTTGACATCGCCATGAGGAGGTGGGTAATCGAAAGTACCCATCAACGATGGGCACAAACCAACTCCTATGTTGACAACACCGGCTTGAGGATTATCAACCATGGGAATCGTGGATGCCCCCAAAGCTGGGTCAGGTCGAGAGAAGGATAACTGATCAATGGTCACTATCCGGCCTTCATGTGGAAACAATAGGACTCAGAATATTGTAGCGACCACCACTTGCATTGCATAAGTCCAACTACGACCTAACAATAGATTGTAGTCAATGGGGGCATCAACTACCTCTACTTCGACACACACGGTCTTTCCCCCTAACTACACAGGGAAAGAAGGAATGATGCCATGCGGTCGGAAAGAACGACCATCGAACGCAGTGAGGAGAGTAGGTGACGGAGACAACTCAGGTTGACCAATGGCTTTCCATCATGCTAACGACATAACGCAAGTCGAAGCGCCCTCATCTACCACCGTGCGAAAGATATTCCGTGTAAAAGTTTTTCGTGGGATGAGCCACTACTATCTGGAACGCTACGTGGTAAGGCAAACGAGGTTTCAAGTCAGTCGTATCTAACATGATGGTACCTGGGTTACAAGTCTCAGTAGAGCCTAAAGCAGTCAACAAGGCTTTCCTCTGAGCAGGGCAACTTTGGAGGACCTCCAAAGCGAACATAGCACAAGGGGTTTGTGATAAATCTTCCACCACAGAGTAGTTCTGGGCGGCCCTTGCGTTTGGATTATGAGAAGCGCGTTTGAACGCACCTTTTGGAATGCGTGTCATCGTTTCACCCAACGTCTTTTCAATCTTCATAGGAAGAGATGGGATCTTGGCTTCTTTGCCTTTCTTAGGGGCGCTTGGTTTTCTATAGTCGTGTGCTCTAGTCATTATGAAAGAATCACTTTTCACCATATATACGTACGCGGAAGATGAATTGTTTGGGGGAGGGAAGTTTTCTTGGCTGCCCCCCTCGACACTTGTAGAGGCTTGAGTCAAATTTTGCCCATGCTGAAAGGGATTAGTCAACACAGCTTGTTGTTGCTGTGTGACAAACTTCTGGGCCTCCGCAAGTCGAGGGCATAGATGGGTTGGGCGGTCTTCCACACATAAGTTGCATGGGTACCTCGCCTTCCTCTTTTCCGTGGTGCCCTCGCCAGCATTATAATTTGGTTTTTTATCCCCCTTACTCTTCTTGCATTGTTTTTTCTTCCCCTCGGGCTGTTGGTTGGCCTTTGGGTTAGTCGTCTGTACGGAGTGTACTTCCGACGTTTGAGTTGGAGGAGCAGCCAAAGCAGTAGTCTGGCTGGCCGCTGAGTGTTGTATAGATAACTGCTGCAATTGTTTTGTCAATTGCTTAGCGGGCTTGGTTTGTGCCGAACCAACTATTCCATCGGCATGTGGTCCGACTCTCTATTTGGTTTTATCCAGAATCGATCGTGGTGCATCTGACAGGATGTTGTACAATAGACCAGACTGAGAATAGATAAGATCAAACTGTTGAGCCCTCATGATGGCATCCTCCTCGGAGAAAACCCCTGAAGTTGCGACATCTATGGATAACTGCGGAACTAAAGACTTAAGGAGCCACTCGAGCAGGAATGCTGGTGGGACGGGTACCTTGATAATACTCTTTCGGTGTTTCCACTCTCGAATATGATCCGAGATATGGTCCGTGGTCGTCTTCTCGAAATTAGCTAGCAATTCTGTGCCGGCGTCGTATCTCACAGGTAACTGGAAATGGTTGAAGAAGGCCATCGCCAGTTCGCCAAAAGAAGAATATCGTGAACGATCAAGCTCTATGTACCATTTCATGGCACTCCCAATAAGAGTGCGTTCAAACAATCGCAACTGGATGGAGTCATCTTTCAGTGAGTTAGATGAACACCATAAGTGGAAAGTAGTCACGTGATCACCTGGATCTTCGTTAGGCTTGGCCTCGAACTTTGGGATGTCCGAAGGAAACTTCGTCAGCATAGGAGGCCAACGTGGATCATGACAGATAGGATCATTTAACAACCGTGTCAAATCTGGCAAGTGTAATGTCACCAAGAATGGTAGTTTGGGTTGCTGCTGATAGCTGGGATAAAAGGGTCCTGGAGTTTGACTGGCGCCAGGTTGCCAGGAAAAGTTTGGCTGCTGGCCCGGGTTCTGGTAGAAACCATGGCCCTGACCAGCATAAGGGTTTTTCATCTGAGGAGACATCATTGGCTGCTTCCCCATGAAGGACATAGGATGTTGGGCGTTCATCGTGTTTGACGGACTTTGGGATGGATTACCCCATGCCGGTCCTGATGGAAGAGGCATAGAAGTCTGTCCGGGGTTCCATTGGCTGTGGAAAGAATTACCCCAGAATGAAATTCCAGAGGATGGAACGGATCCTTGTGCTGAGTTCCAAGGTCCTGGTATATGTGCCCCCAACGCAAGAATAGTACCCTGTGCCGGCGTAAACTGTCCAAAACAGGTGTGCCCCCAGATGGGAAAGCAGCGGATGCGAAAGTTTTATTACCAAACGTCCCGTTCCAAACAAATGGTGATGAACCTACCGGCTGAGTTTGCGCAGGTGTTCCTTGACTCCCAGCTCCAAAAGGACTTGTGTGTGCAGGCTACCCGGCGGACTGCTGATGCGATCCACCGAGCGAAGGGGACGAAGGAGGAATATGACCTCCAGTGTAAGGAAAAGCATTGAAAGGGACAGGAATTCCCCCAAGTTGTCCTTGCAGAGGAGCGTTAGAGCTCCCTGCCCCCAGACCCAAAGTCTGGAAAGTGGATGAAGTGAGTGCAGGACTAGTACCTAAACTAGGCATATCGTATGAAAATGGAGTGCCTGTCGCACTAGGTATGTAAAGAGGTGTGGCCGCCATGATAGATGGGGTCGGTCCACTATGCGACATAGTTGCAGCCGAGACCGTGGTGGCCCGGACCGCTGACAAAGGCAAGTTAGGAGAAGATTCTCCTGTGGTAGCAACAGTGATAGGAATGGAAGAAATCCCAGAGGAAGTAACAGAGTTTGGTTCCATAACTGGGTTAGGCACTGACAGGCGTTCGTAAAATTGAATTGGCACAATAATGTCCGGCCAAGTATTAGTGTTTGAGGTCTCAACCAATCCAAGAGTGGCGGTCGATTCCTCGGGGGGTTGTTCGGGCTCAAAATCCCCGGTTGCTTCGAAAGACCCTTGATGGTCTAGCTTCCGCCTCAATGGTGGCGGGGGTGGCTCCAGTATAACCGGCGGCAGGCCCAGAAGCCTTCATGACCGGCGGAGCTTTGAATCCTCCACTGTGTGAGAAGATTCATGACACGCTAAGGTATTCTACATGAATAAACAACAACACACACTAAAAGAAAGCCCCTAGAAGATGAATCAAGCAAGCACTAAACTAGTTGGAAGAACAGTTACAACAACCAACACTAGAGAAACTTACCGGTGCAAATGCAACTCGAATATGGAAGCACCCTCTGGGTATACTCTGCAAAGTGTGGCCTGATTTCTGTCCTAGGTACCGCAGTATACCCCCGCAGTCACCCGTGTATGTCCCTAGAAAATATTGGCAACTAGTTTACCAGCACGTGAACAGTTATCAGGCGGGTACAATCGATAGTCGGGTAGACCACAATGAGCAGGGTATCAAGCCCGAAACCTGTCAAGGGTATCGAGAGCAAATGGTCTGGAAGACAATTGAGGACCTCAAACAGATTTGAGACCCAAGAAGCTCCATGGAAAATGAAAACGACGGAATCCCTTAACAAATCCTCGATATGTGTTCTCCACAACGCTCGGTCCAACTTTGGAGGGGTTATCTCTGCTACCTTTCCTTACGCGACCTCGTGTTTAGCCCCTGTGTTAGAGGGGGGTCCTGAATAACTTTTCGTAACCGGATTTCTACACTCCCTATTTACAGACTCCAATGTTTGGTTTGGGTGGCCTTGGAGAATTTACTCTCCAACCTATTCCAAGGCCCTATTCCTGAGCTAGTGTATGCACCCTACAAACAGAAAAGTCTAATTGATTTTATTTAGCGTTGCTTTTAATGGGATTTTTTTAAGTCACAAGGTGTGAAAGTGAACTGATGGTGTGTAAAAAGACTCAAAGCAAAATGAACAAGAAATGCTTGGAAACCAAACTTTTACTAAAATGCAAAACCAACAACTTTTCAACAAGAAAGACTCCTTTTCTTTTTCAGATTTACTAAGATTTCATGCAGTAAATATAAAGGACTTTCGCTCAGATCTGCGAGCTACTTATACTCTAAATGCACTGCAAAAACTTATGCAAAAAGACTCTTTCCTAGCTACTGATGCAACGACACAATCTTCAAACCAAGAAGAAAATGAAACAAGAATTTTTTATTTTATTTTATTGCCAAATAATGCAACAAGGAAAAATGTTGACAAGAACAAAACCAAGAGAATGAAAAGAAAACTCTAGCTTAAAGCGCAGATCGCAAAAGAATCAGAGCACAAAATGCGAAAAAGAAATCAAAACAACACCGATTCTAACACTTGCCTAAAAACCATAAAACAAATATTTTTTCCTTTTGTCTTTTCTATCAAAACATCAACTAACAAACACAAGCTAAGGATAAGATGCCCTAACTTGCTGACTGTGCAGCTCCAGACTCTATACCTCTGAGAGGAGATCTTCTCACTACAGGAGGGGATGACTGCCCCACCCAAGCTGAAAAGCTACCAATCAAACCCGCGACTGTCACCAAGACAGCACGCATGCAAACGCGTGCTGAGCTACAATCAGCGCGCGGGTACCCGCGGGCTAGACTTAATCAGGCTGTGGGTCTGTATAAAAGCCAAGATAAACTACACACAGGCAGTCCAGACCTGAAAAAGGCCTCTGGTATTGACAACCAGGGTCTCTAAAAGGCTTGGATGCTATAACTTTTACAGAAAAGGAAAATTTTGCAAAAAAGAAAACAAATGCAAATAATGACCAATACAAAAAGGCAGACTGAAGAGCAAGATAATAAACCAACAAGACCCAGACAGGATCCAGAAATCCCCCTGAGAAGGTAAAACTTCTGACAGGGAAGAGGAGACTGCCTCTTAAACTTCCTGGGCTCTACACGCTACTGAAACCACTACAACAAGCATTCAAACGCGGGCTGTAGAAGGTTAGGGCCTGGGTCACACGCGTGCAGGCCTTCTGCATGCCGTGTGTACCTCTGTGTATCTCGAGAATCAATGTCAAGAAACAGCCAAGGAAAAACGGGTATTGATAACCAGGTTCCCTGTTAGCTTTTGACCTAACAGAAAACAAAAACAACAAGAAACAGAAAACTCAACTTCTTTGAACTACCCAAGAACCTTTAACAAAATTCGGGAAACCCTAAGAGTAAATATCCCCAGTGGAGTTGCCAATTCTGTTGTGGGGTATTCTACCCTACGGACTAACAAGCTAGGGCTTAAACTTGCATGCAGATCATGACCCTTCATAAACTACTTTTAACCTTCTACCCCAACCTAAACCCTTTTTCACAAGCAAACAAGGGAAGAACCAACTAACCTTTTTATTGACGGTTGGTGTAGATCCTTCGTTGAGCTTTATTTCCTTGCTTCTGCTGCTCCTTCCAAAAAGCGATCCTGCAATCAAGAAAAAACTATGCATGCATGCTATTGTTCTACTAGAGGGTTAGAGATTACACACAAATCACATAAAACATATAAGACTCATGTATTTGGGACGGGAAAAGTATCTTTTTATTAATCTCAATATGAACCAACTTACAATGATTATAGAGACTGGCCACCGTTCCTCGATCCTGATCCTGGGCTCCTCCTCTTCTTTGTCCTCCAACTTCTTTGCTTGAATTCTCCTAAAGCTTGAGGAATGGCTAAAGGGTTGGGACAAAACAGATTCGACAATTGGGCAGAGTTTCTTTGCTATGATTTTCCTCCTTTGAATAGTACCCCTACCCCTTCTTTTATAAGCTAGAAGGAGCTAGGGTTTTAGACGAACTCTCGGCCATGCATGGCTGGGAGTTCCAGTTAATTGACCCAAAGATTTTCATCCCGACGGAAACTTTCCTGATTTTTTTCTTTGTTAGGTAAACGCTGGCTGTAGTGGGCCAGCCCGCGTTCCAACTCGTGCAGTATAAGGCCTGCTAGTGTTCCAACGTGCCCAATGATAGGTTAGGGTGTGGGTTACTTAATTTAGGAGGTTTTTGAAGAGTCTGTTCAGCATGGCTTTGGCAATGAAGGGAAATGAGTTGGCCTGATGCCAGGTAAGCATGGATGGTGCAATTTAGGGTTATAACACATCCATAGGCCACAGTGAGGAAAATCTCAGAGACCACAAGCAAAAAGTACACATAGTCGTGTACCCGTGACAAAAATTTGAGAAGGATCTAAAAATTAGGTCAACTATAATATTGAAGGTATGCATTCATGTATATGTTAGAGTGAGTATTCTGAGGAAATCATGAACATGTATGACTTAGTGATTCATAAGAATTTGATTTGGAGAATTCTCTTGTGGATCTTGGTATGAGGTGTGTGTGGTTGTAGTCTTGATGAGATATTGATATCATTAGTAACAATAGGAATATTAGAGACAACAACAACAATAGGTTATCTATGACATAGGTAGTGACATATTGGTCTACATCTATATTTTAGGGTGGTTGGATGGGGAAAGGAAAGGGGTTGTAGCCTCCTTTCGGTTGGAGCTGGAAACTTAGGGAGTTGGTGTTTCATTTAGTTTGCAAGGTATAAATATGGGGTTGGATCCTCCTTCTAGCTGTAGATGGAGAAATAGGAAGTTGGTTCTTCCAATGAATGTACTCTTTGATCAATAAGAAAATCATTTTGTGGTTTTTTCCTGCATTGGATTTCCACGTAAAATTCTGGTGTACTATGTTTATGTGATGATGTTTCGAATGATCATTATATTATTGGAGGCTTTATATTGTTATTTAAAGTAACAATTATTCTCATACTTATTCGCCCCCCCTCTCAGTATTCCAACAATTGGTATCAGAGTAGGTCTTTCAGGAAGTATTCTAACCACAAGAAGGGGATCATGGAATACACTAAGATTGGAGCACAAAGGTTTGATGGTCAGAACTATACCTTCTTAAATAAAAGGATGAAAACAATTTTATAGGAACAAGGATTTGATATTTAGAAATCAGTAGTAGATGGGTATACAACACCAAACACTCCTCCAACTTATAGAGATGGAAAGAAAATCAATGAAAACAACTCAAAGGATAAAGGTATTATTCTGAGTAGTCTAGTTGATTCAGTATTTGTCAAAATTATGCATTATGATAGTGGAAAGGATCTTTGGGATAAAATACAAAATATTTATGAAGTATATGCCAAGGTAAAGGGAGTTAAGATTCAAATTTTCAGAGCCAAGTTTGAACAATTGAATATGAAGGAAGATGAAGACATTGCAGTCTTCCTTTTATGAGTTGACGGAGTATTTAACACTATTAAAAGATTTAGAGTATAATTTTATGACTCAGTGGTTTTTCAAAATGTATTGAGGTCTCTTACTATGATATTTTATTCTAAAATATCAACCCTAGAAGAAAGAGAAGATCTTGATACATTGAGCATGGACGAGCTACATAGAATATTTACAGCCTATGAAATGAGAACAGAACAAGAGAACCCAATGAAAAAGGAAGTATCTTTCAAGGAAACCATGAAGACAAAGAAGAATCACATGCAAAATTCAAAACCAAGTTCAAGTTGTAGTGATGATTCAGATGAAGATGAAGAGATGGTTAAATTCGTAAGGAAATTAAATAAAGGAACCGACAAGTATAAAGGTATGATATCATTGAAATGTTTTAATTTTGGTGGTATTGGTGATTTTTCTTCAAAATGTCCTCATAGGAATAAAGACAATGATGAAGAAGAAGTTTTTAAAAGGGAAAAGAAATATCAAAAAGGAAACAAGAGAAGAAACAAATTCTTCAAGAAAATTTTATACTCAAAGGAGAATATTTCTTCATGAGATGAGGATGATAATGATAATGACAGTGATTCAAAAAGAGTACTCTTCATGGAATTAGAATATGATTATGAAGAAGAAGGTGAATTCGATCTCATAGCAGAGCTAATCAGTGCATTAGAAGAACTCAGGAAGGAAAGAAAGAAAAAAAAGTCACTCAAGGAAGAGTTAAAAATGAAAGAGGGATCTCAGAATTCCAATTCCTAAGAACTAGAGCAGATGATCATGAGTCTAAAAATTTGAATAGAATAAGACAAAAGAATTGAGGAATTTGTTAGAAGTCAATTAGAAGAAAATGAGAAAATGATCGGAAACTTGGAAGCATAAGTAGTCTCTTTAAGAAAATATCTTCAAAAGAAGGATGTGCATCAAAACAGAACCAATATATTGGATCAAATCATCATTAGTCAAATATCATATGATGAAAATTATGGAATAGGATACAATCAAGTACAGAATGAGAAAGGGTTGAGCTCCAAGACAACTTAATAGGAAGCAAAAAAAAGAATCCATGCAAATATTGTCATAGATTCATTCAAGAAGGAAGAATACAATCCCCCAAATAAGAACATTCCAGAAATAAAGAAGACCCAAGAAGACAAATTCAGAAGCAATGCATCACAAAGAACATCATCTATTCCTAGGTATCAAAGATTATTTTATGGTAATTGTTTTAATTGTGCTAATTTTGGACATAAAGTTGTAAACTACAGATCCTATGCCAATAAAAGAAGCAACTATGCAGGGTACTTAAATAACAGTTATACTAGAATATATTATGAAGCATACAATAGAAACCAAAACAGTTTTGGTTCATTGAGAAATGAAGTAGAATGCTACAAATGCCACAACTATGGACATATATCTTGTGATTGTAGAATAATGATGGATACCTCTATGAAATAGAACACTAATATTATATATAAGAAGATTTGGAAAAGAAAACAAGAACAGGTAAAAGAAGAAAAAATGAATGAACGACACCCATAAGTCATACTCTTAGGATTTGTAGTATTACAAGATCAGGATATATCTACAATAAAAAGGAAGATGTCATATACAAGAAGGTTTGGAGAATAAATGAATTTAAAAAAAAAAAAAATAGGTGAATGAAAACCAGGTCCTAGAGATCGTACTCACAATATTTGCAGCAACACAAAATCATGATGAATCATCAGGAAAAGAGAAAGATGTCATATTTCAGGAAGAGGTTGAAAGGAAAATGATGAAGAGGAAGATTACTCTGCATTAGAGCAAATATTTTTCTGAGCCATTCAGATTAGAGAACCCCAACAAATATAAATATTGAATAGGGGGAGTCTATGCAATAGTTGTTTTATTTTTAGATGTAGGTATGTGATGATAAATTGAAATGAATTCAAAGAAGTCTTCAGAATAGTGAAGTGATAGATGGGTCAACATTATGGATATTTGTGTAATAGAGTCATGAATAGTATGGGTCACATGGAAAAGGATGGATTCGTGAGACACTTGGTAGGATTGGATAGATATATGTCAGTGGATGACAGTATGAGTTCAGCATAGATTGGTTCATAGATGGTTGGATGTTTTTGATAATGAAATATTTGAATGATGAAAATTTGAATTATTTTATATATGTTAGTGATTTACAATAGGAAGCACAAATGGGCAAAAAATCCAAAAGGAATGAGGTACATGAATACCTACATTTGATCTAAATGAAATATTGTAGAGAAGTCAAGGGGGTAGAAATAGTTAAAGAAGCGATTAAAAGAGTGAAAATAGGGGGAGTCGTCCCAAGGGAGATACCCTTTTCCATTGATGTCAAAAGGGGAGAGATAGAAACATTGATGAGGAGATATGGTCACAGGGAGAGCATGAGCATGATGTTTCCATGTCTAAGTGTTGCCATCATGCCCAAGGGGGAGATTGTTGGACAATTGGTTTGGATAGTTCGTTGTCATTGATGTCAACCCTTGGAAAGTAATATTATATATTGATGTAAACCCAATTTGGAGAAGTCTATAATACCTAGAGATGTGGACGAGATCATTGGAAAAGTTGGTTTTCATGTTAGAGGTCTACCATTGATATTGCCACATTGTTAAGGTATACACTTGGTATATGGTAGCACATGCATATGATACATCTCTTGGTGATGATGGTATAGGTTGATGTACATGGTTGATGCATGGTAGATGTTTGGTATGTGGTATGGTGCAGGTACATATCTTGTGATGGTATGTTAGTGACTTCAGTACATGCTTGGTAGAGACATGTGTTGGTGATGGTGTACATCTTGTTGAGAGGTGTCCTTGGTATATGATCCATGTGAGAGGATCCAGTGATAATTTGGTCATGGAAACCGAAGTTGATCGAGGAATAAAGACATGAAGGTCATGATACATGTATGTAATACTATCATAGATGGATAATATGCATCATGCAATTTCTAGTGATATATGGTATACCGGGTAGTTCCTCACAATTGAGGAGATATGGCTCTGTGAAGTTAGAGGACCCTCAATAATATTCTAGAAGCATCTAGAAGGTCATCAAGAAGCTTGACCAATCAAAGTGATTGCAAAAAGAGATTGTTGAAAGATTAATTAATTAATTGTTGAAAGATTAATTATTGCAACTATTAATTAATTATCGAAAAAGATTAACTAATTATTGTAGGGATAATTTATTATTGCATGTAATTAATCAATTATAAAAAAAGATTAATTGTAGAAAGTTTATATGTTGGAATATTGGTTTTCATTAATGTCAACCCTTGAACAAAGTTGCATGTTGAAGTAAAGTGGAAGTAAACATAAGATAACATGTTGCATGTGAGTTGCATGTCATCATGAATTGCATGGAAGTTGCATGTCATTAATAAATTTTCCTTTAAAACACAGAGAAAAGTCAATTGAAAATAACTTCTATGTAATCAATTATGAGAATAGAAGTTGGATATATGAGGCAGTGAGTCAAAGACAAAGAATTCTAGTGAAGTAAGAAGTTTACAGGATTCAAGAGTATGAAGAAGGGGTTTCATACAGGAATTGCTTGAGTATATCTTTGGGTTTTAGGAGGGAAATCACATACATCAATAGGTTACAATGAGGAAAAGCGTGGATACCTGTGAGCATACAATACACACAGTCATGAACCTATGAGGAAAATTTGAGAAGATCAGGGATCTAAAAATTAGGTCATCTATAGGATTGAAGGTATGCCTTCCTGTGTATGTTAGAGTGATTATTTTGAAGAAATCAGGAACACGTATGACTTAGTGATTCATATGAATTTTATTTGGAGAATTCTCTCATGGATATTGGTATGAGATGTGTTTGGTTGCAGTCTTGTTGATATATTGATATCAGTAGCAACAATAGGAATATCAGAGACAAAAACAACAACATGTTATCTATGACAGAGGTAGTGACAGATTCTTCTACATCTATGTTTCATGGCGGTTGGACGGGGCAAGGAAAGGGGGTTGTATCCTCCTTCCGGTTGGAGCCAGTAAATTAGGGAGTTGGAGTTTCCTTTAGGTTGCAGCCCGTAAATAGGGGGTTTGAGTCTCCTTACAACTGTAGTTGGAGAAATAGGAACTTTGTGCTTCCAATTAATGTACTCTTTGATCAATAAGAAAATAATTCTGTGTTTTTTTCCTGCATTGGGTTTCCACATAAAATTCTAGTGTACTATGTTTATGTGATTATGTTTTGAATTCTCATGATATTATTGCAGGTTTTATATTGTGATTAAAATTACTAATTGTGCTCATATTGATTCACCCCCCCCCCCTCTCAATATTCCAACAACATTCTCCTCAATCCAAGAGAATCGAGATACATCTTTCATATTATGACAGAGGAGTACCACCTCTATAATAATCCAAGGGGGGGGTATTCATCCTCGTGAGGTTGTTGTTTTGGATCTTAACCAATCAAAACATCAATGCTTTTTTTGACCGTACGGGGGAATGATTTGTTTTCAAGATATCTGGAGCTTTGTTTCAGATATGATTAAGGAACCAATGTCTCCATGGTTCAAATGTTTGAAAATAAGATTTAAAGAATACTTATGCTTGTTCTAGATGCATGGGGTTTATAAAACTATTATTTAAATATATTTGAATGACCTAGAAAAGAGACAATAACCACCAAATATTCGTTAATATGAACTCCATGGATATTCAATGAAAGAACTCTTAAAATCCATGGAAATTCCATTGGAAAGATTCAAGAATATCAGGAAGAGATAAATTATGACTCCTATGAGGATTTTGTTTCATGTCATGATTCTCCTTTACCTTCTCCACCAAGACCATAAATGATTTTATAAGATGCAACAAAAGGAACAGGTACTTAAAGAAGGAGGCAACTGCATAAAATCCCTTCAAATCTTCTAGAAGTAAATTTTCAGATGCCTGATATTCCTATTGAAAATTTTTCCACATTCTTTGAGAATACTTTGGAGGATGCATATAAACACTTGTTTAGATTCTAAATCACATGTGATTTTTTCAATTTCATTGAAGATAATGTTACATTTCAATTATTTTCACAAACTTTGCATGGGAATGCTCATGAATGGTTCTATTCATTGCTTCCTCGGACCATTACCAATCAGGATGTGTTGGAAACTTCATTTGATGACAAGTTTTCACACCCACCCTTTCCCATATGGATGCAAGACCATGAATATTTCAACCTTTCATATACTCCAATGAAGATCTTTCAAGCAACAAATTTGAGAATGAAATTTAGGACCCCCCGCCAAATGCACAATAATATTTAGTCCAACACGCTCATGTGGAAAATGTTGCAACAAATGATGAAAAATCACAAGATCAATGGAAACAAGAAGAATTGGTCGAAGAAAATAATCTTGAGAGTAGTGATGGGCAATATTTCCATTGTATTAAGGAATAATTCATTCAGGACATTTCCAATGAATAAAGAATCTTGGATGGGGATAAGGAGAACTATGAAAATATTCTCAGATTATAAATTCCTCATCCAATCAAATACAATAGAATTCTTGAGAAAAAAAAAATGATTTCATTGAATCATGGTTCCAAAGCATTGTTGGTCGAACAATGCAATCATATTTTGGTCACATCTAGCTCAGTTTTACCTTAATATTATTTGAGCATACTCTTGACACTTTGATAACATCCTTGATATGTTCCCCAATTTTGGGCTCATTTAATAGATCGGTTGGATTCTTGAATGGATCCATTGGAAATATACTTACACCTAAAAGTGTCCTTTTCCTCCAAGTAGGATAAAGTAGGTAGATCTTGTTTCTACATAGTTTGTTTCTCGAGTCAAAAATTTTCACAATAAAGCAGTTTCTAGATGGAGGTAATGTTTGAAGATAACTCAACGGAGGAGGAATTACAATAATCTATTTCAAATATGACTCCATAGAACATTGGATAAGGAAGTCATTATTCATATTATGATGTTCTCAACAATCCACAAGGGGTCAATGTCTCACAGTTGGAGCCATTTATTGATAAAAAAATTGGTCACCTCAGTTTTTCTCCCTTTGGAATAATAAAAAACAATTGATATCATAAGAAAGAAATTTTGAACAATAATCAATTCATGTCATATCCCTTATTCTTGGCTTTGTCACATGTTTCGTGGATTCAAAATTTGAGTCTGTATGCTTAGGATATCCACATTTTTGTCCAACCACCCAAGGAGCAATTTTTCCATGTGTGACAAAGCTAATTTTTTTTGGAACCAAACTTATGTTCTTGGAATGATTGGAACCACGATTATTTTCTTAGAACCACATTTATGTTCTTGGAATTCTTGGAACGATGCTCAATTCTTGTAACCACACTTATACTTATTGTCTTGGAACTTGTCTTATTCTCTTGTAACTTCTCTTATTCTCTTATTCCAATACTTAAACTTTTTCCTCTCTCATATATTATATTCTCCCATATTCCATATCTCATATTCTCACATATTCCATACTTAAATTTTATTTTCTCTCATATCTCATACTCCCCCATATT
Organism: Picea engelmannii; assembly: GCA_009831015.1. Classification (NCBI taxonomy): domain Eukaryota; kingdom Viridiplantae; phylum Streptophyta; class Pinopsida; order Pinales; family Pinaceae; genus Picea; species Picea engelmannii. Next base: position 308,893 of record ML785473.1, read on the forward strand.
CTATACTTAAACTTATTATCTCTTTACTTATTCCCCTCACTTCTGTGGGTTCCCAAGTCCCTTATCCCTCCATACCCTCAAAACCTGAAAACCCGACATACCCTCACAACCCAACAAACTTCCATTACTCCCCCTCTCCTCTTGTCCATTTCCCCATATCCATACTTAAAATTTTATTAAGTTTTATTTCAACGAATCAAATAAAGGCACATGGTAGACATGGCAACCAATGACACCAAGACATGTGGAAATGAGTCAAATCATGACATGTGGCATCCTATGGTATCCAATGACACTGTGACACATGGGGAATGCCTTGATGTTGACTAGGTGATGACATGGAAAATGAATGGATGCTTACTAGGCACTAATTAGGTAAGTGGGCCATCACATTTTTATGAAAGTCGTGAATTTCCTAAGGGTCGATCTCCATAGTCTCTTTTTGTTTCACATAAGTCACATGGATAAGTTTTCTATATAGACACTTTGAAACTTATTACCACAATGCATATGGGATGGAGCATTTTAAATAGGCAGATTTATATCAAAGGCCAATATTAATCCATGAGCTTGATGGAGGTTTGTTGAGCAACGAACTTCTGAAGGTCATAACTCGAGATTCGGGTGTCAATTTTGGAAAAAATATACCTTGTTGGAAATTTAATTCAATGAGGAAGACGATGGAAAAGGTTTCAAGGGATGAAATTGTCCACAATTCTCTCACAAAGTGAAAGAAAATTCAGCTATGTTTTCATGGTTTGTTGATAAGTTTGCCTGGAGCCTCAACTTCTCGAGCTTATAACTTGATATCCATAACTCCAAATCTCACTTAGGAGGAATTGTTGGAAATCTGGGATGATGAAAATTGCATATAGAATGGTTTCCATGTCTGAAAGGTAAAATATCTTGCTCATAATAAAAGGAAGTCAATTAAATATTTTCAAAATAAAATTTTATTAAAAAACTTTTATTAAATATGAAATGGGCCCCAATTCAAGGTACAAATTTCAATCACATAAATTCATTAATGAGAGTTCAATGAAGAAATAATTAAAATAGTTATTCCAAGAATAAAATCTTGTGGAACTTCCTAGAAAGAACAAAAGATATAACTACTTCAAGAAGCATTGGAAGAAAATTTTAAAAGAGATAGAGCACCATCAAAGAAGGGTTAGAGGGAAGTCAAAAGATCAGAATAAAAGAGGTCTAGCCATGAACATGTAGCTAAATCTATGATCAACAAACATAAATCTCCATTTTTCTTTCTTGTTGATCTAGATTATTTTTGGAACGAAATGAAAGAAGAGATATTACAATGAAATACACATAAAAATTTCCAGAAACAAAGAAATACAACAATACATTATTTATATTAATGAAATAAATGTATAGAGACTATAAAAATGCAGAGTGAAAGAATCACTATAATGGTGGCAACTTTATCTCTGAGAAGATATGTGACGGGTATGCTCATTCACAAGAAGAAGATGAGTACAATGAGGCTATAAAGGAATTTTTATGATAAACATGAATTCCAAAACCCTAGACATCGAAAAACCTAACCCTAGGAGATGAAGCGCCAAAAGTCATGTGGGCCCCATTGGGGTAAGTTAGTACATCAACTTCTTGGGGTTGTAACTTTTGCATACGATCTCTGTTTTAGGTGTGTGATAGCCCGTTGGAAAGGTATTTTTGAGAAATATGCATTATGCCATCAAATGCTAACTATGTCTACAGTTTGACTGTGGAAAGACAAGAAAACTCTATTTAGGGTCCCAAAACATTCATGGAAGTAAAGAAAGATGTACTGACATGAAAACTTCCAAAATAAGCCAGTTGGAATAGGTGGACGACCATCATTATCCAATTGGATGTTGTGTAGGGATTCAGGACAACCCTAGAACTGCATAACCCACAATTACAAATAAATTTCCCCATTAAAAAGAAATGTGTTGAACCAAAAACTGTCAAGATGAACCACTTGTAATTTGGAATAGGTGGATGGCCACCAATATCCACCTGGATCACTTTCCTTCTTCTACACTATTTTTCTCAAGGATTTATGCTTTTATTTATGAATTGAGCATAAGTCTGAGTTATTGTGTGTTTTTCTTGTATTTTTCCAAAATGTTTCTCGATAAGATCATGGAGTATTTTAAAATTGTATATGTGACTGATAAATGTAAGCCAAGATTGTCTATTTTATTCACAAAAAATTATTCCTTATGTTTGACAATCTTTGTTTCTAAAACACTAGTAAATTGGTTTACTGAATTATTTGTAATGAGAAATATATTTTATTTAATAAACTCCACAAAGAACTATTTTGGAGCATAGCTTTAATGATTTCTTAGATCTTGGGATTTTTGAGTGTGATATTTTTGGAGCATGCCTATCAAATTATTTTCATTTTTGAATGCATAACTCATTTAAAGTTCTTTGAAATGATAAAAGCCACTTCATCCTTTTTCTTGTGAGAAGACATGGATGTATCCTCTACTTGCATGTGATTTAGAGGGTTCTACAAATGATTTTGAGCATACATTTATTGTTGAAACTCACAGAAATACTGAGAGGAGGGGGGCTGAATCAATATTGTATCAATTTTTTCTAATTTATTTCATTTCAATAATTTAAATTTATTTGGAAGTGCTTACTTAATCACCAATGCATGCAAAAATCAAAACAACACATAAAATATAGTACACCAGGATCTTTATGTGGAAACCCAATGTGGGAGAAAACTAGAGAACATATTTCTTTATGTTCTTCTGCAAGCACCAACTTACAGTTTATAATTTTTCATCTTGATAGGCACCCACCCGTCGTAGATAATGAGGACACCAATCCTCTCAGGAACCAACCTGTCGTAGATAATGAGGAAACCAATCCTCTCAGGAACCAATATGTCGCAGATGATGAGGACTCCAATCCTTAGTGATATTTAAGTCACCCTAGAACCACCCTGCCACCCTGTATTTAGTTTTGAAAAAACATTTCTTACATGACTAGACCTTTTCAAAAAAAAAATCTCTACAACTTAAGACAATTTGATATATCTCAAGTTCTTCTCCTTTCAACTGGTACAAGACCTCGTCCCACTCCTTACCTATATGTTACTTGAACAAACCACATCTCTATTTATAAAACCTTTGCTATAGTTCAACTAACTTTGTGGACTCATAATAGTTACATTGAGGAAAAAAATTGATGAGATCAAGGTCCAATTAGTTATATGTGGACACACTTCTGTCTAAATTAATTCCACAATAGTTACATTGTGGGCATGTCTTTACCAGATCAAAGTCCAATTAGTTGTAAGTGGACACACTTCTGTCTAAATTGAGAATATTTCTTGTTCATTTGTGGCTGAACATTCTATTATCCCTAAAGTCTGCACCTGACTGCTAAGGGGAAAAGCTAGGGCACCTCAGTTATTGAAAATGATTTATTGTTGTTTTTTCAAGTAGGGTTTATAGGTTGGTTTTATGGATCATGTAGTGGATAGGTTGGAAAACATAAGATTCTCATTACACTTTAACATCAGGTTTCTAAAACACTCAACTTAGTCAATGACATTCATTGTGATCAATTAGATAAAATGGAGATAAAACATAAGAAGAGAGAAGTTGCAAGTTTCACAATTTGTTCACTTACAATGAAGACTTTCTAATCCCAAATATAATTTAGAAACCATAAAGAATAACTTAAACACAAATCCTATGACAGGTGATAGAAAAATATTTACTAACATTCAACATGTCATAAGATAAACCAAATGATTTGCAAAATATTCAAATACATTCAAGTAAGATAGAAGAAATACAAGACAAGAATAAGATAGTCTAACCATTATAATGTTTTTTCCATTGAGTGCAAAATGTAATAGATTCCAGGAATTAAAATCCAGATCGATATGTTCCTTCATTGTCATAAAATATGACCCATACTCTATGATCTAGTTTCCTTTTTATACAAAGAGTTGGTTTCCATTTGGATCTCAGATCCTAAAACCTAGTTATCATTTTTATTATGATTCAATATACATGGCTATTAGATAGGAGTTACATCCTTTCATTCAATGGGAAATCAAACTGAATCTTGTATCGTGGGGGAAATATCCTTTATTTTAGGACCATATCCTTAAATCCTAACAAAATATGATCCAACTCATAGTTTCTCACAAAAAATTACTCAAACTTCATGTACTAGTTCCCATGATCAAGGACATGTCGAACTGATGAGGTGGAAACTCAACCATGACTAGACAATGTATTAGGAAACAAAATTCACAAAATAAGGAAAAATCGCCTTCCAATATTCACCTACATCTCCCCAATGGTTCACTTTTTGGGGAGGAAGATCACATATCACCTAATTTTTCCCATTATGCAAGTGATTTTTGAATGGATTTTCCAACTTATTCACTATTTTCTTGGCAAACACATCATAAGATGACAACAAAAAGAGTCACCTACAAGAAATTATTCAATTTCTATTGTATCTTGAAATTTTGAATTTCCAGATATCTATTTTTGAAGGATATCCTCTRTTTGATTATTTTACTAATCTTGAACATCTTATGTTTCTTTCCTATTCAAATAAATAGAAATATTAGGTTTCTTGGACTTTCTTTGAAACTTATGAATTTTTTGAGATGACAACTTAACAATGTTCTTCTTTGTAGGTTCAGATGATGTAGAGACTGGTTCTCCCACACATAGTTCTTGTAGCTTTGGAAACACATGGTTGGGGGTAAGACTTTGTTCCATTTCAACCTTGAATGGAGGTGATTTGGTCTTGGAAACTATCATTTTCCCTTTGTTTCCCTTGTGTTTCCTCATGCTCTATTTGGACTCTGGATTTTCCTTAGTATGCAAATTTAGGGTTTCTTGAACAGGTTCAGATTCCATTTGTTGATGAGACAACTGAGCATATTTGTGTCATATGTTTGTTCCTTCTTCTTGTGTAAACATTTCCACATTCCAAATCCTCTTTCTTCTATATAGATTATTTTAATTCTTGTTTTTCTATTTCTTCTTGCTGAAGGAGACATTTTCTCTTACTCATTAACAATATTGTCTTTTGTTGGTATAGGTGATGAAGAAAATACTTTTCAAACCCTGATGTTTTAGAAATCAAATGAATAAATTGTTGAAGATTCTTTGTTTCATCATTTGACTTTGATATTGTTGGATACCTTATTTTCATGTAGAGAATATTTTCCATTTTTCTCCCAATTGAAAAATTAGGTTGAGCGGAATTTTGGTTAGTGTATGAATGTCATCATGATTCTTCGTCATGCCAATTGTGAGACAAACCCAGTTCACGGTTGTTCAGAAATGCATAAAATGGTCGTAGGTGATGGTGGATCATTTCTCGAGAAAGATGGATTAATTTGACTTGGAATTCTTTTGGTTTGTTCATATTAATCTAATGCATGTCCCCTCCAAAATTAGTAGAGAACGGATGCACAATTTGAAAGATATGGTCAAATAAAATTTATAGTGGAACTCTAAACTCTCTATACAAATTTCTACAATATTTTAGGGCGGTCTTCTAATAATTTGATCCCCTATGGTTCTAATCGGATGTCTTGAACACATTTCTTGGGTGACATATTCCAGTCTAGCACGTCCACACTGACCACAAGATCTGTTATACCTGCAAGAATTAGGGTTTCTCCTTACTCGGGCCTTCAAAGATGCCTCGACAGAACAACTAATGCATAAAGGTTTTTATTGCACATGACATTAAGCTATATTTCCCTTGATTTCATAAACTCTTTAAAAAAATTTAAATCATAATTTTGTATGTTTCTAATTTGTGTCTTGACACTCGAATTTGATGGAAGCTCAAGCATATTTGGATTCATTATTCATTAAATCATGCATAGGGATAGAATAATCATTTAGATATGACATAATTAAATAACACAACCATTTTTACCATCTCATGCATGATTTCAAAGCTGATAACATGATCTTTGGCTTTCAAGAGCATTTGCAATAATGTTTTCCTTATGTGCTACAAGAATGGAAACATTATTTCAACGTCCTTGTTTATTCCTTTAACCTTGGAAAATGAACTTATAAATAACACATATGATGTGACACATATATTTCCATGCAAAATTTCAAACTTATCCTATAAGAAGAAGATGAAAACCAATTTAAGCAAAAAACAAATCATACCAAAATGAGAGGTAAAGTGTTGAAAGGTGCAACCAATAAAGGAAAATAGGCCCAGGATAGGTTTTGATAGAATAGGATGAATTTAAGAATAGAAAGGTAGAAATAGGTTTAGGTACTAACATTGGCTCCATATGGGGATAATGTTTCCTTGTGAGACATTAAGAATTGCAAACCAATGCCTTTTTTTCCAATTCTATCAATGAAACTTGTGACTTCCACCCTATTCTGTTCTTATTTGTTCTAACCTCTGTCTTATTACAGATCATCTATTATTCACTCTAAAATACCAAATTAAAATAAGCTAAATTGTAGACTAGTGTTTCCATTGGGCCATGGAGTCTTTTAATAACTCTATTCTACTACACACCATATACAAAATGCTCAAACAATGAGCCTATTTATACATTGCTTCTACACTAACAAGATGAATTCTTCTGGTCATGTGTAGCTAAACTTCCAATGTAACCATTCCATTATTTTTGCGACCGTAAGAACCTCTTCTCTATAGCTGAACAATAAATCAAAGAAGAAACATAACGACTACCAAAAAAATAATTTTGGAAATTCATACTGACTGATACATGTTGTTGCTATGTCAAAGTATGAAATCTCTAAAAACTTCAAAAAATTGGACTCCATAAAACTGCTAATGGGTCTTCAAAACCAAGAAAAAGTTCTTGTTGATTTAAAATATATTCCTTCTAATGCATGATTTATGTTTTATTGGGAAAACATTGACCTGCCATACTATTGATTTTATGAAAATCAAGGGAAACAAAACTTCTTTCATTTAGTTGGCATTATTCTGAAATTTTTGAAGGTGTAAAAACTTTATAGGATTGAAATTTTCCAGTTTCAAATAGAGAATTGAATGGACTTTCATCAAATTTCTGATGTTCTTCCTGTAATGAAATCATTTCATCCAAAATTAAAACCATATAGTTATGAATATATTACAAATCAATATGGGTTGTTGATTTCCAATATAAACAACAAGATTATTTTGAGTTGCAACTTCCTTTTGAACAAAATGATCATGTGACATTTTCATAGCAAGATTTAAAAGGTTCCTACTAGTATCAACATAAGACCCTCTACAAC
>ML785473.1:366926-380215 GCA_009831015.1 Picea engelmannii
TCCTTGGACTCAACAACCTGGTACTAGCATCCTCCTTCAAATTTGGTTTATCCTCGCAGGACTAACCCATGCATCATGTAGGGCCTCACGGGATAAGTGTCGTACAACACACGAGGGTGCCTCACGAGACACTAGTAGCCTAACCTGCGAGGGTCATACAAACTAGGGTTTCTTAGAAACCCTCGATCTCCATTGCAATCCTGAAACTTCTCCTTCACACTTCCTTCACTGCCTCAGACTCGCTACCTCATATTCTCCAATAAATCACTTTCTCAATAGAATATATTCAATAAACTTGTGTACGTGAATGTTCAAATGAGAGGCTTCTTGTTGTGTATTTATACCTTTGCTAAGTAATTTCTCTCCTTAACTTTAAGAATTCTTTTTACAACCATTTTTCCCTTTAGTTAATGACTTGTAACTATTTAGGGGATTCTTAACCATTCTTCAGGACTTCTAACTTCATGACTTCATAAATCCTCAACCATCGCGAACTATGTGATGTTCCACCTACCATTGGAAATTACATGAAGATAACCATCCATATATGAGTTTGTTATATGCATTTGCATTGTTCTTTATGTCCTTATTCCTAAAACAACTTAGGGCTTCATGACCATACCTCTGGGTTTCTTGTAGACTTATTCAAAGCATCTTCCCATGAGGGTCATACTTAGAGCTACACCATAAGAGGACCACTTTGGAGACTTCTCCAAATACACCCATCACACCTATTGAAATCAATGAAAACCACTTATGTTGACATCAATGACAACCAACTGTCCTACATCAATGACAACCAACTATCCAACAATCTCCCCCTTTGGAATTGATGTAAACACTCATACTCTACCTGTGACCAATGCTCCTACTCTTTCTCTCTGCATGTTTCTCTCCCCCTTTAGGGCTACTCCCCCTATTGTTACACATTATTTTCGTCACCCTTATGACCGTTAATCATGTAAACCTATATGATTCCTTCAGAGGGGTCAGTGGACTGAATTCCCGAAGAAATAATGGAGAAGGACTTTTATTGAGAGAAGAAGTTGTATTTTACTTTGTAAAAAGCCTATTAAGGAAACTTTCTGCAGATTTCACTATACACAGGGTGCGGAAATGCCTGATTTCCACACCTTTCTCTATAGCTAGGTTGTGGAGTTTCCACGGGTTGCTCTATAGCTAGGGTGCGTAAATTCTTATACATGGGAAAAACGATTGTCTTCTCGATGCTTCTATAAGGAGAAGCTTATATGGTGAGGTGGTCTCCAAATGGTTTGGATCTTACTCTCTTTCATGATTTAGTGCGATCATCCTAACCTCCTCACCTTATCCTCTTCAGCTTATAAAAGCAGAGGAGCTCTCATGGGGAAAGTTAGTTTGGCTTGAGCTTGAGTTTTGTAGATTGGGAATTTGGCTTGATTAGAGTGGCTTTGACCTTTTCTTTGTCAAGATAGATTGTGAGTAGCTATCAGATCTACAGTCTCAGAATCTGTGGATTAGAAGTGTGTGGGAAGCAAGGAATTGTTGGAAGGAACCTGAAAACATCAAGGCATCTGGTTGTATATTTCTTCCATATTATTTAATACAGATATACTTTTCTTTCCTATATTAATGTTATTTGTCGATATTGTATGATTCCTTGATCACGTACATAGTTTCATATCAAATAGACTATGTTATTCTTGTCTTCATTGGATTTTGTTTTTTGTAGATATTTCTCCATAAGACTTGTGACAGAGCTTGGATTGCATTGGCAAAGTCGGATCTTCGATATTTAAAAGGTATGTTCTAGATTCATTTCTCATTTGATAATTGACATATAAGAGAAGAGTAGTGTACTGTCTTGTTTTTTTCTAGTTTCGTAGTGACGCTAGGGGGATTTATTTGTGTCTGCACTTAACAATTAGCCTGATAACAAAATTGGCGACTCCAATGGGGAATGGATTATTTTCCTAGTTTGTCTTTCTTTCTTTCTTTGATTTCTTGGATTCTGTTTTCTGAGTCACTGGGAAATTTAAATTGACTCTTTGACTGTTTAAGTTCACTAGAAAAACCTTCATACTTTTTATTTTTTCCATTTTTTATTTGATTTCCGCACCCTACTTTGAGGGACAGTGCGGTGATATAGGATCGTCACACATTTCTTGTTTAGACTAGTGAAGAATTTCCATATCTAGCCTGTGGAAACCTAGAATTTCCGCACTATATTGGTTCTTTGTCCTGCGGAAATTAGGGATTTCCGAACTATGTTAGTCTGATAGCCTGCGACGATTGTGAATTTTTTTATTTTTGATGGTTTTTCCTTACCCGGATCTTGGATTTGGTTTTGGTTGAATTGTTGGGTTTGATTATGATATGTTTACAGTCTGCTTGAAATTTTTTGAGCTTCTTTTAGCCATATTTTCTTTGTTTTCCTTTGAAATATTTGGTCTCTTACTTTGAGTGTCTTTCAGTTACAAAGCATTGTTTTTTCTTTAGAATTGTTTGGTGAAAGAACTTCTTTTTCTTTTATTGAATAGTTCATGTTAAAAGTGAAACTTGTTTGGGTTACTTTGTTTCATATCGATTTTCTATTGCTTTTAGCTATCTTTGAAACAAAAAATTTAATTTCTTGCTTTATATTAGATTGGAGGCATCTTTGCATTTGAAGTAACGAAATTGCATTATTTTTGGCAGTTTTTTGGTCTTGAATCCTTAATTGTTTTCTCTCTCATGGCCAGGGGGGGGGGAAGAATCATGTATTGGTGTATATTCTCTTTTTCTCATTTCTTGAGAATCTTGATATTGATGAGTTTAGTAAATTTTGGGACATTTTGCATATGGGAATGATAAATGTTTTCTCCTTCTCGTAGCATCGCTTTCATCGAAATGAAAAGATTGAATCTTCATCTCTTTGCATAAATTTTGAGTCGATCAAAACACCATATTGTCCACGCCATTTTCCTCTTGAGTAACAACAACCTTAAAAATAAAGTGCTTATAAAAATTGATTAGAAATTTTTATATTTTCTAGTAGAAAACCTACATTATATTAGTTGTAGGGCTTTGGAATCGGTGTGAAAGATAGAATTCCAAAGCTGCAAACAAACATAGAATCTTGAGTTAGGGAGCGGTGAAATCCACTTGCTACATTTTGTCCTGGGAAGCCCTTCTAACACAAGGGTCAATCTTCGAGGTCACATTAAGACTGGCAGAGTTACTCACCCTTCTTTGTTGGTCTTGGTGTAGAGATTGTGCGTATTATGGGGGTCTCTTGAAAGGTATACCCACAATGATGAGTGGAAGCCTTTTGAGTTGATTTCAGGCTAGATACCTTGCCCTTGCGTGTGGATCGGACTGTCCATTCTTTCCCCAGGCATCACTATTACATTTGGTAACCTTAGTGGCCTATATCTTTAGGTTATTTACATGAGGTGATTGTGGAGAGGCAAGTCTTCACAGTACCTGGAATCGACGTTGGCCAAACTCACTCGAGATCCTTGGAGGGTATACTCATGTTTATGTGTGGGAGCTTGCACCAGGGTGTAAGTCCGTTAAGTAGGTCATCAATGTAACTTTTCCACCCACTCTATCTCAACCCCTTCTTACTTTGTTCCTGCGACATTGGTTTTCATCACGAACTAGTGTGCTCATTGTTAGAAGGTTTTGTTTGCTTGCTTGCTTACTAGTTTTTTAGCGTGTGTTGTTTGTTTTCCCTAGTGGACTCTAGGTTTGATTTTTGTTTTTAATGGAGTCAGTTCCCAGAATGACCAATGAGGGAACCCCTTTCCCAGGGGAACCTTTTGTTTTTCCTTCTTATGGAAACATTGGTCCTCCTTACATTGATACATTGAGCCTTCCAGGTCTCATAATTGGATTACCTGTATGGTTGTTTTCCACTCAGGTAATCCCAAATGTAGTTAGTGATTCAGTTGTAAGCATTTCGCCCCAAGAACATCAACCTCATGTTGATCTTTCGCCTTCTTCACCAGTAAGATATTCTTTGCCTTCTTAACTTGCAAGGTTTTCTTCTGTTTCATCTTCTTTGCCAAGTGAAAGATATGAAGCTAGTAATCTGGTGGATAAGAAGAAGAAGAAAAGGAAGAATAAGAAAAAGAAAAATAAGCAAGGATCCACACTTCCAGCCACTGCTAGACATGTTGGAAAACAACCAGTTACTGATAATCATGCCGGGAGTGTTGATGGTGCCAAGATCACTCAAAAAACCCATAAGCCCAAGTACCCTTGCAACCTTTGTAAGGTTATCCATCTCCTTAAGGATTTCCATGGTCTATCCAAGGTTATCGAAGCATGGTCTACCACCCTCGCCAACCCATGTTGCCAGCCTCTGAACAACATGTTGATGACTTCCCGTCAACTAGTCACGATACAGTTGGGAAGAAGAAAAGTAGAATCAAATTCCTCTATATGTTATGAAAAGTGAGTCATCTCACTCACCTTTTACCTCGTATGGATGAAGCCTCAAAATTACTGGAAGACATGAATGTTTCACAGCCACAACTTCCAGCTGCTTACCATAAGATTTCTCTCAACCCCTCTGTAGTTGATGGAATGATCAATCTGGTCCCTCATCAGTCAATCTGGTTGATCATGTAGTCAATATGGTCACGTTCTTAGTTGAACCAGTTGAAAAAGTGGTTGATCCGATCCCAGCTTCGGTCGATCCCACTCTCCCGCCAGAGAGTGAAACCCAAGCGATCGATCCATTTTTACCTATCGACCCCATTCTCCCCTTGGAGAATGAAACTGTCCAAGTGGTCGATTTGATGTCATTATCACTTGATCATCCTCTCCCGCTAGAGAATAAAACCGATACTTCCCATGTTTTTCTCATTGATACAAAATCTACCGTGGCGGGAGGCATTCCGCCTTCTCCCGTGGAACCTCCTCCAAGTAATGAGGCCATCCTTTTTAATTGCGGTGTGCTAACTAGACCTCATCTTCCCTCTCACATTCCTTTCCAGATTATAGTACAGGTTTTTGGTCAGGACATTCCTCATAAGATGATAGATGAAGGTGCGTCCGTTAGTATTTTTTCCTCTTTTGCTTGGCAAGATTTGGGTTGTCCTCAACTTGCCCCAGTTACATGGAATTTGTTAGCTTTTAACAGAAGAACCAGTCAACCTCTAGGGGCCCTTCCTTAGTTTCCTGTAACATTGGGAGGGAAAAATTTCTTTATTGACACCATGGTAGTCCAAGACCCCTTGGATTTCTCTTTACTCTTTAGGCGGGATTATGTCTATGCAATGAAAGCTATTGTGTCCACTATTTTTCATGTAATATCTTTCCTGCACGATGGAAGAATTATGACTATTGATCAACTTTCATTCATAAATCCTGACTGGATGACCTCCCTAAATGGTTCTTATATGCAGTCGGTATCACCCCCGCCACAGGTTAATTATGTGGTGTTGTCTCCCATGACTTCAACTTCTGATGATTTGGATCTGGTAGTTGACATGGTGATCTCTTCGATAGGGTTTTTATAGCTTGATCTCTTTCCCCATGTCACGACCCTTGACATGGTGTCCTTCTAGAGTGTGTCTCTTCCATTTAGTGAAGATCTCTTGGAAGCCATGATCGAGTTTTGTCCCTTGACCTAGTGTCCTCCTAGAGCGTTGTCCTCTTGGAAGCCATGATTTAGAAGAGTATCTTTGAACATAGGTTTTCTGATTTCAATCTCATTAAAAAATGAAACCATCTTTGAGCATGGTTTTATAATTTCAAGCTTGTTAAAAAATGAAACCAGCTGAGGATAGTTTTCATGTCTCTGTAGCAACCTTGTTAAAAAATGAAATAGAGCATACGAGAATATTTCCTGTTTATGTGTCAAGCTTGTTAAAAAATGAAACAGTGGTCTGGAGGTTATACCTCAAGTCATGAGCATAGTTCTTCTCATGTGTCAAGCTCGTTAAAAAATGAAACAACTTCCCCCTCTCCATTTGGGTCAAGTCCTACGTATAGTATTTGAATCTTCATCTCATATTCTTGTGTCGTTGGATGAAACAAAGCTTGGGGTTCATTGCTTCTATCCTCTGGACTTCATGTTGAAGTTAAGTCGCTAGCTTCTTAAGCTGGGGGATAAGTACCAACCATCCCTGAATAATGCATTGGGAAGTTCAAGCATAGTTTTCTATGGTTCAATCTTGTGTAAAACTGAAACCACCTACCTCAAGCATTGTTTCCTCTGGTTCAAGCTTGTGTAAAAATGAAACTAGGTCCAAGCATAATTTTGTTTAGTTTTAAGCTTGTGTAAAAATAAAATCTATCCCAAGCATAGTTTTGTTTTGTTTTAAAGCTTGTGTAAAAATGAAAACAATCCCGAGATTAGTCTTTTTTCTTTCTCATGATCGTAAATACATGAGAATAAGTTACCGAGCTTAGTCTTAGTTATTTCTCGTGCTCGTAAATACCTGAGAATGTAACTGAGTATACTTTTATCACTTTTTCAGACTCGTAAAGGTTATACAAAAAAGAAACCCCCTAGAGTTCCCTTTAATCTCTTTTCAGACTCTCTAAACAGGAAAAGATTGTCAAGCGATCTTGTTCTTTTCATGCTCGTAAAAGTATTTGAAGAAAACGTTTGATGAGCAATAGGTTATCTCTTTTTCGGTCTCATTAGAACAACTTACAAAAAATGAACTTATGGAGTTCTCTTTAAGCGTTTTTCAGACTCTCTAAATACGAAAACCCCCAAGTTTTCTCTCTTTGGACTTGTTAAATAAACATCGAAAGACTCATATGGGACCGAACCACTCCTTCCTAGGGTTCGTTAAACATACTCTGAAGGACTCGTCTGAAGGATGAGCTTAAATTACAAGCATATGCTATCCTCCTCAAGCTTGTGTAAAAATAAAGAGGTACTCACTAGAAATGGTGGGGGGAAATTGGGAAAGAAAGGTATCTAAACCTGTATTCTATGGGAGAGTCACTTTTGAACATGACACCCTTTCTCTTGCTTTGTGTCTAGGTTGGAAATTTCGCTTGTCTCTTGATCATAATCCTTTATAAGATTACAAATTGGTCTATGATTCCTGTTGTTGAGTCAGTGTTTATGAAACAGTTGTCATGTCGTCAATTTGTTCAAAGAGAAATTCAACCCAAAAAGCCTTCTATTGCGTCGGCCATTTCTGTAGTCCTTAAGCCTTATATTGCATTGGCCATTCTTGAGTCAGTCTTGAATCACTTGTTACTCTGACCTACTTCAAATCTTGTTACCCGTTTTGTGTCATTGATGGGGGATACATTAAGGCCCTCATGTGACGATTCTTTTCCTGTCGACTTCAACTCATTATCCAGGAATTAGACTTAGAAACTAATTAGTACCTTGGAACTTGCATGCCTCAATGGCAAGTTTTCTCACTTTTGACAGTGGGTTTTCATTATTGACCCCTGATCGAGAGATTCTATCGAGTGTTCAACTTCAACTCATTAATTCACATTCGTTGGATTGTACTAGAGTACCTTGGGAGTCATTGACATTAATGGTGATTTCCCTAGCACTTGTTAATGGTATCCATTAATGACAGATAATCAAGTAGTTTCTACCATGTTCGACTTCAACACATGTATTCACATGGTTAGATTCGTACTATAGAGTGGTGGAGATGAAGACCCTGGATCGTTTTTGACAGATTCAGGTTGCGTTGGAGTATATTCAGTGTACTGTTGCATAGATCCACATTGTATGTCTCGTGGCTATGTTCAAATTTAAGTCTTTAACACATAGATCCACATTGTATTTTTGGTGGCTATGTTCATATTTGAGTCATATTGGCATGGATCCACAGTGTATGTTTGGTGGCCATGACCTTCTTTTCTATTCTTTTATTGAAAATATGTTTTTAGTAAAATATTGTACAAGGTTAAAATCTACACATCCAAGTATCAAAAACAGAGGGGGAATGAACAATAGAGGGCCCACAACTGGAATCCACAACAAATACACAACCAACCAAGACATGAAAAGTTAACATTGGGACCGAGGAAATCCCTAAGTTTTCATAGAAAGGAGACTATTGGGATGACGAAACTGTAGAAAATATAGTAGATCTACTGCGTGAATACCAAGACTTATTCCCCACTAAATTCTCTGAGATGAAAGGAATGGGAGGTGAGATCGGGGAGATGAAAATCCCACTAAAACCATATGCTAAACCAGTAAAACAGAGGCCCTACAGAATGAACCCAAGGTATAAAGAAAAAATAAAAGGAGTAAATTGACTGCATGTTAAAGGCAGGAGTCATCGAACTGATGGAAGAATCAGAATGGATAAGTTGCATGGTGGTGCACGACAAGAAAACATGAGGTATACGAATCTGTGTTGACTTGAGGAAACTGAATGATGCATGTCTTCACTATCCATTCCCAATTCCATTTATATATAAAGTACTGGAAAACATAGGTGGACAAGAAGCCTATTCATTCAGATATGGTTTCTCAGGATACCATCAGATAATAATTGTGCAGGAAGATAGATACAAAACTACATTTGCGACATAATGGGGAAGTTTTCAATACACAGTAATTTCATTTGGGTTGAAGAATGCACTTGCAATATTTTCAAGAGTAGTTGTCGTAGTGTTTAAGGAGTTTATTCAAAAGTTTCTTGAAGTCTACTTGGATGATTGGACTATATTTATCCTATTATGAGATCATGTTGAATTTCTAATATTGATCTTGGATAAGTGTAGACAACATCAGATATCCTTAAACCTAAAGAAGTGTATTTTGTGTGCACTGTTTGGAATACTATTGGGACACGTGGTATGAAAAAAAGGATTAATATTTTATCCCACAAAGATTGTAGTTATTCTAGACTTACAACTACCCACATCAGTCAAATAGTTGTGCATGACATTGGGTCACACAGGGTATTACAGGAAATTTATCAAAGGATATGCACAAATTACAACACCAATGGAAAAATTATTGAAAAAATATGTAAAGTTCCAGTGGAATGACAACTGTCAGAAAGGACTCAACACACTAAAACACAAGTTAGTAACTCCACCGACCTTAATTTTCCCAGACTGGAACAGGGAATTTCATGTGCATGTGGATTCCTCATCAATAACAATGGGTGCGATCTTTTCAAAGCCAGGCAAGGGAGACATAAATCACCCAAACACTTTTGAAAGTAGGAAACTATCAACAACAGAGAAACACTATACCACAACATAATGTGAGGGATTGGCTATGTTTTATGTGCTACAAAAGTTCAAACGCTACTTACTTGGATCACACTTTAATATGTACATAGACCATTCTGCGTTGAGATATCTCGTCAACAATCCAGTGTTAGGGGGAAGGATTTGCAGATGGATCCAATTGTTCCAGGAATACGACTTTGAAGTAGTAGTAAAACTAGGTAAACTCAATTTAGGACCGGATCATTTTTCACACATACTCTCGGGAGAAGAGGCAGGAAACCTAGATGATAGCTTTCCAGATGCATAATTATTTTAGGTTAATATGGTGGATGATTAATTTACTAATATTGTAAAGTTATTAAGTACATGAATGGCCCTCTCAGACATGACTATTGCTAAAAAAAGGAAGTTATTAGTGAATATTGTGGACTACCAATTGATTGTAGGAACTCTATATAAGCTAGGTACAAACATAATATTGCGATGTTGTGTGGTCGAACACGAGAGACCAATTATATTGGTAGAAGTGCACGATCAGATAGCAGGAGGACATTATGCAGGTAAATATATTTCATAAAAGATATTACGTGCAGAAAAATGGTGGCCTACACTCCACAAGGATGCAAAGGAATATTCTCAGACATGTGATGTTTTTCAAAGGGTAGGAAATCCCTCTAGAAGGGATGAGATGCGATTGAATGGACAAGTTACATTATAGGTTTTTGATAAATGGTCCATAGACTTCATTGGACCGATCAAACCACCAAAAAGACGATCAGGGGTGAGATACATTATTACGAACATAGAGTATCTGACTCGTTGGGAAAAAATCACGCTAGTTACGGATTGCAGCGCATAAATTGTTGCACACTTTTTGTTCTAGAACATAGTAACTCAATTTGGGTGTCCAAGAATATTGATGAGTGATCAGGGGACACACTTCATCAATAATACCATATCATATTTGATCGAATGATTCCAAACTCACCATCAAAAGAGTACGTCCCACCTACATGCCAATGAAATGGTAGAAGCATTCAACAAAATCCTAGAGAATACACTAACAAAAATCTGCAACATAGGCAGAGATGACTGGGACTTAAGAGTCTATGTTGTATTATGGTAATACAGGATAACCAACAAGAAATCAACAGGGAAAACACCTTTCAGGTTGGTATACGGGAAAGAGGAAGTAATACCGATGGAGTTTATAGTACCGAGTTTGTGCATCGTGGCTATCATGGATCTTTCAGATTTATGCACAATACAAGAACGTTTGTCACAACTAGTACAGCTTGAGGAAGAAAAATTGATCATAGAATTCTACCAATAGGTTCAAGAGGTAAGGGAAAAATCCTAGAATGATAGACACATTAAGGAAAAAATATTCCAATCAGGAAACTTGGTACTATTATATGATAGCAAATTTATGCAACACCTATGGAAATTCCATATGCATTGGTTAGTACCATATGTGATCAAGGAGGTGATAGAGGCAGGTGCTACATAGTTGGAAACACTTAACAGAGAATCATTTAAAGGAATATTGAATGACAGTAAACTAAAACTCTATAAAGAGGGCCGAAAAACTTGCACAATAGGAGGAATCGTGCAACTAAAAAAAAAAAAAAAAGAGAATGCACGCATATCGAATGACATTGGGAACCACATTAGAGGTGCAACTATGCCAACCAAGGAGACTAACATGGAAGTGATACACTACAAAATAGTAATTACATTTTCCTCCACGACAAGACTACTAAAAGTATGAAAAGGGAGGAAATGACAGTTAAGGGTGGATAAGGACAAGTCATTAAACTATCGTTATAACTAGCCATAAAGAAACAATAAATCCATCATAATGACAGGGAGAAAAAGAAAAGCATCATCGATATGAAGGCTAGAGGGGCAGTACACGACATAAATCCAACAACAGATTTGGAAGTAAAGCACCATTAACACGAACACATGTCACGCTACAGGGAGATGAGACAACAAGGAAGGCGCAAAGACCAATGAACAACTAGAAAAAGGGTATAAAAGATGACAGGGATACCAAATGCTGGCTATTGTTACTTAGAATTATAGGAAACATAGATAACATAGAGCTCGAGTGAGATACAAAGATACAACAACTATAAGATCCTAGTTAACTACAACAATGGCGCCACCCAAAACCATCGAAGTAGCATCACTGGTACCAAGAAAGAGTCGAACCATATCTTTAGTAGTCAAACTAGAGATTGAGGAAACCCCTGGTGCATCCTCATCAGAGCCTAGGTTTCCTCGTGACTACATACCACCTAGGAAGGATTACGCCCTACTGATCACACTACAAAAGACTCCATATTATACGTTGGTGACCCCAAACATTCCATAGGAATTCATCATTGACAAAGACATGATGGGGAAGGTACCTCAGTTGAAATATGCATACCATGACATTACCGATGTGGAGAAGTTCTCTAAACTTGGACCCCACGAATACCTAGACCTCAGAGTGTTACCCATGATTTTGGTCGTCATGATGATGTATTGATAATAGTGTACTCAGGCTCTTCATTAGAACTTTATCCTGAGAAAAGTTACCTTCATCTCTTTCCAGAAATCACATTTTTGAGGAAGGTTTGCAGGCTGCTAATACATTTTCCTGCGAGAATGCATGATCCTCGCAGGATGCCTTAATCTAGGGTGTGAGAAGTTTGCACTGTGTTGAACTGCTAGGGTGAAAACTCTTTCTAAAGAAGGGAAAAAGATGAATTATCGAAGTTTCTAGAAGGGAATCTTCTAGAAGGATGAGATGGCATTTGAATGGTTATCTAAGTACTAGATTCCATGATATTTTGGGATCATTCTTATCCAAGTAACTAATTCATTCTCTCCTATATATTGAGGGGATTCTCATGGAAAAGGTTAGAAGAAAACAAGGTTAAGTGAGACATTGGAGAATTAGTGAAATATTGTGTGAAGGACTGAAGCTACAGCAGCTAGGGAACTCCAACAAGTTTATCAAAAGTGGTTGATCTTCTTCATGCAAGTGAGCAAGTGTGTGTGTCAGAGCTAAGGGCCATCGAAAGGAAGTTTGCAACATCAAGGCTGAGGTTGTAATCTTTACTTTCCATCAATATGATACAGTAATGTGTCCCTTTCCCATAAAGTTAGTTCCACTTTATTGTATAACTCCTTGATCATATACATAGATCGACTGTTGAATAGATTGTGCTTTCTTCACTTCAGTTGGTTTTTATTGTTTTGATCTTGACTGTACGAGAGCACTGGAGTGAAGCAGGAGCAACAAAGACCAAAGGAAGCGATCATAAGGTATGTTCTTTAATCGTGCCTCCTAGTACATTCAATAGTTAAAATCTAGGGAAAGAGTATCATTATGTTTTGTTTTGTTCTAGATCCAGGTGGATCTAGGGAGATCGGTTTGTGTCCTCACTTACAGATTTATCCAATAACAAAATTGGTGACTCCACTGGGGAAAATCCCATTTTCTTTGTTGTTTTTTGTGTTTTTCTGTGGCCATTTTCTCTGGTTTCATTTTTCTCCTGTCCTATCAGTCTCTGAGTCTTCAGGATATCCTGATAGACCTTCTGAGTCCAGAAGCTTTTTTGAATTTTACTTCATTTTTCAAATTTGTGGATATGTTCAGGAATTCTCGCACTGCACTTCATTGCAGCCTGCGAGAATTGGTAAGGTTCGCACCCTACTCATAGGTTTCAGTGCGAGGTTCTCGCACCTTGCTCAAAGGTCACCTGCGAGAATCAATGATTCTCGCACTGTGTAATATTGCTTGCATGCGAACATTCTTTTTCAAAATTTTGAATTTGAGTTTTGGTCTTTCTAACTGCCCAGACCAATTGGAATACCTCTTATGGGTTTCTTGGACCATTGATTGATATTTTTATTGCTTTAGTTTGCATGCGTGAATAGTCTTAGGGTTTCAAGGCTTTTCTTGTTATTTTTTGGCTTGACTTTCGTTTCTTGGCTTTTCTTGGCAACACCATTCTCTCTGACTTCAGACTCTGAGTGTGTTTGATTAGTTAAGATCCAGTGATTGGTTGAAAGTTAAGTTTGTTTGTTTTCTCATTTGTTTCTTGGTTTGAAAGATCATTTTCTTGTGCAATTGAGAA
>ML785473.1:392557-426634 GCA_009831015.1 Picea engelmannii
CAATAACACAGAGTAGATCCACTTACACATTAGAGAATACCAGTAGCCAAGGTTTGGGCTAGAGGATTGTAGTGAGCAGGAAAAGTACCATAATTTTTGGTTCTCCACAAACAAGAGGAGACCGATGGAAAACAATGCATAATTCTTTATTTATGCTGAAAGAATTCAACAAAGTATCTGGAATGCACCATGCATATCACCACAGTTGGTGGAGGCCTATGGACCAGTTTCATAGTTTCACGCAGACAAACATCATATGTACATTAAATCCAAGAAGGATCTAAGGGAGGAGTGGGTCCAAAAAAAATACAAAATAACAGAAGAAGAGATCCAATTGGTCATGTAGGATTGGGAACCAGACTGGAAGGTACCAATAATAGGGGATGTGACAATGCGGGGGGGGTGACATTGAGGTGACACAACACATAGATGTAGAGATGAACCCTCTAGGAAATGGGGTAGATGACACAAATCGAGGGAATGGTATGGCACATAGGATGCACCAAAAACAAAACCAACATACCAACCTCCACAACCCCCACCTAATACAGGGAAGATACGACAGGATCAAAGTGCAAGTCCATCTCGGTGGAAGAAAAAAAAGGCCCAAAATCCCCCAACTGTCTATACACTAAAAAACGATGACATGGACAGGATTGTTTACCAACTAAGGGATCACCACAGTTGGTGGAGGCCTATGGACTAGTTGCATAGTTTCACGCAAACAGACATCATATGTACATTAAATCCAAGAAGGATCTAAGGGAGGAGTGGGTCCAAAAAAAATACAAAATAACAAAAGAAGAGATCCAATTGGTCATGTAGGATTGGGAACCAGACTGGAAGGTACCAATAATAGGGGATGTGACAATGCGGGGGGGTGACATTGAGGTGACACAACACATAGATGTAGAGATGAACCCTCTAGGAAATGGGGTAGATGACACAAATAAAGGGAATGGTATGGCACATAGGATGCACCAGAAACAAAACCAACATACCAACCTCCACAACCCCCACCTAAGACAGGGAAGATACGACAGGATCAAAGTGCAAGTCCATCTCGGTGGAAGAAAAAAAAGGCCCAAAATCCCCCAACTGTCTATACACTAAAAAACAATGACATGGACATGATTGTTTACCAACTAATGGATTTCATAGAGGAATTACTCGAAGAGACCACAAAGAAACAAGAAGAAATACAAATGAAGGTGTGGGACCAATGTTTGAGGCTACAACATTTATTTGAAACAGTCTGATTGGCACCTACGCAAGGATCAAGAACATCTAAATAAGACATAACAGAGGAATCACAGACTTCGGTATCATCACAGTTGACAATAAAGCACAGAGTACTCAAGATCCCAGTAGAGTTACCCAACCCCAAAGTACAATAGAAGATGCAAGGACTAAGTCACATGGACCTAGTCGTGTCACATATGCCCATGTAATTATTATAGTGTTTTCACATAGGGATCAAGTAGGAACTACGTCTCCAAGTAGACACCACGGCCAGTGAATTAGAGAAAGAAGAAGTAGAGAAGACGAAACTGTAGAAGCAATGTTCCACTGCAGTACAGGAAAGGTGCGTAGTAGAGCTACGAGTGGAACTCGCAGTGAAAGAGAAGAGTGAGGCTGAAGGAAATGAAGAGAAATCCTTGAAAGAGAAGAGGAAGGATGAGGTCAGGGCTGTGAAATCCTTGAAAGAGAAAGAAGAGGTGGAAGAAAAATTTGACAGAGCCTTGAAGGAAAAGGATAAAGTCAAATGATTGACAGAGAAAATCCAAGCAATAGTACAAAAATTATTCAAAGAAGTCCCATATGTATCGTTGGTTTTTGAGGCCACGGTAGAAGATTAGGTATCCAATATAAGCGAAATTATCAAGGGACTCTGACACAGGATCATCGAGCTGCAACTGCGCACAGTATCAGGGACACCACCAGAAGAAAGGGAGCAAAGTGAAAGGACAAACCATACATTGGTGGCAAATATCAAAAGCTTGGAACAAGAATGCATAAAGATGTGAGACAAAGGCACCCGCATTGGATAGAGCTTACTGACAATCCAAAGCTACAAGCACTAGAAGAGAAAACAAGAACTACACACGAACAATCACATCAGGCCATTGAATGTGTAAATACCCTACCACCAACAGAAAGAATGACAACACTCATGGATAACAGGAAACTATACAGTGTAGTGGAACAGATGAAGGAAGAACACTGGAAGATCACACAGGCATTACGACCATGATAGGATGAAGACTTAAGGGTACTAGAAGAACTAGCTATCGCGCAAATAATTATGTCATTAGTGGCACATGACACCGAGGCCAAACTTACCATTTTGACAATGCAGGCAATTGAGGAAATATTGAACAAGGAGGCAAAACCGACAGCTGTAGTATAGGCAGTGAAGGACACCCTCCAAAAATTTACTAAGGCATGGTGGAAAGCGACACAATGGGCCTAAGTGGCTTGGGATGAGCCACAAGTGACTGTTGGGGGGTTGTTGGGCAGGCAGTTTTGGGGATGGAACAGTGAGAAGAGATGAAGTATAGTGAAAAGGCGCAGGAAGGGTGAAGACAAAATAAGAAAAAGAAGCTAAAGAAGATCAAGAAGATCAAGAATATCAAGAAATAAGATAAAGGAAAGAGGAGAATACGGGGGACAAGAAAGAATAGCTAGTGAAAAATCCAAGAAAACCAGCCGAGCATGAGTTGTATCCAGCTCATAATGAGTTGTCACCAATCGATCATAAGTGGTGGCCAACTCATTATGATCTATAAAAATAACTTGAGCATAATAAATAAAATATGTAAAGGATCCGCGAGGAAAAGGGGAGAGAATTGGAAAGGCCAAGAGGGAGAGAGGGTTCCAGAGTAAAGAACATTGTAAAGAAGTTACAGATAGGAGGAGGATTGTATATTGAACATCCATTGTAGTGCAGAGCACACTTAAGATCCTTGAATATAATAATGAAACCAACCTTTTTTGGACGTAGCGCGGAGTTGGGTGAACCACAGTAGTCATGTGTAGAACTATTCTTTTGGATGTTAAGTCATGTCTATACTGTGAATCTATGCTTATATTTAAGCCTGATGATGTTGTGAATGTATGTTTTTGATGATCTTTACTATTGATGATGATATTTAATGCAGATGATGATACAATAACCCGCAATAACTATGAATCTATGTTTAACCACTAAATGGGATATATGAATGTGTACATGTATAATTTAGTAAATGTAGGTATGACAGAACAAGTTTTTGATCTTTCCTTCACCACTGCAGAATCTTGGTTCCTATAGTCCCCTTGAAGATACCTCGGGTGAGACTTCACCTACATGCAAGTGATGCCAAAAGGGCCGATGTCTATAGGATTTTGTTGGACTAAGTAACTTGAACCCAAGGTCTTGAACCTACCCACACGTGCGCCAACATGAATCAAGCAAGGTTTATGTTCTTTAAATTTATATATATGGAATGCTTTATTAATTTATCAAATATATATATTTTTCAAGAGTATGAAATTGTGTAAACTCATGTTACATCTTTTGACGGATTTATTATCTATGAAATGGTATAAACCCATGTTACAACTTTTGACAAATTTATCAAAAATTGTAATAATACTCTTTATTTATTTATTTATTTTAATCCTTCTTTAAAAATCAATGTGATTACAAATAAATATTTATTTTAACCTTGAATTTATTAAAATCACACCCAATTGCAAATTTCTTATGAACTAAAAAATCCATAATTTTAAAATGGATTTATGGTAGTTTTTTTTTTTTTTAATTAATAGTAATCGTTTTTTAGATTATATATCAGATGTCAATTCGTTTATTGTATTTTATTATCATTATTCATAATTATCACAAACATATTATATCTTTGGTTGTAAAGTGCACCTTGCCTCTCCCAATATAAGCACGCTTTTATCAAATAAGTAATCTCCTTATTAAATATGTGCATGTTTTCGATGTTGTGATAAGTAATCTCCTTATTAAATATATGCATGTCCTTATTAAATATATGCATGTTTTAGATGTTATGAATTCAATTGAAATACTTGTAGATTTTAAAGATTTATTGTTTTTAACAATAAGTTATTTTCAATTTTTCAAAAGATCCATTTCATATATTAATCCTACCCTCATAAAAATTATCTATCTAATATTACGATCAATCACACAATTTCAAACAAACCATAAATTACATGTTTAACTAAATAACATTCAAAACTAAATGAATACAAATGTCCATACTAAAAAGAAAAAAATATAAATACATAAGATATAAAAACATTCATCTTTTAAAATCACTTTAAAATGAAAATAATGTGAAAATTATAATGAAAATAATATGAAAATTTATTATGAAAGGATTGATTTTTCAATCAAGTATAAACATTCTTACTTAAATACCAAAAACAACGTAGAAATTTATCATGAAAAGATTGATTTTTCACTCATTTGTAAGTATTCATGCTCAAATACCACATAACAAGGTGGCAGTGACATTATATTACCTCTCTTAATGTCTCAACATACTTGAAATATGGATTTACCAGTTACTATGTCCAATAACTCTGGACACAACCCTCGTTACCCCCTTGCTAGAATAAATTTAAAAGTTAATTAATTTACAATTGCTAGAATAACTCTTAGACACAAGCCCTCATTGTCCCTTTGCTGGAATAAATCGAAAAAGTTAGTCCTTTGTTACATTTGCTAGACTAAGGTGAGAACCATAAAAGTAGTAGTTAGAAAACATTAGAGAGTGTTGTTATTGTTAGTTTTTTTGGCACAATGCTTTTGTTGCTTTAACAAGTTAAAATATCTTTCGAGTCCCGTGAGACAGCGCGGTTGGTAAAGTCCTTTCTCCATGTTGGGAGGAGGTTTTGAGTTCTATTCCGGCTGGGTCTTCGGGACGAATTGTAATGGCTGCTAGTGCCAGTCTGGACAGTGATGTAAATGATTTATATCTCTAATATAAATCGAGTTAATTTCTCGTGGAAAAAAAAAAAGTTAAAATATCTTCCTTTATTCTTTGGATGTGAAATGTGGTAAACATTAGAATATCATTAGAATATTTTTTTATCATGTTAGAATATCATGTTTTTAGACATGAAATGAATATGAGAATCGCATTCTTTATTTCCTAAGTTGGAATAGATTCATAGTGTTTATGAAGAATAAGAATTAAGAAAACCAAGTAGGCCCTTGCTTCTTAACAAAGTATACTTCCAAGTGGTTTTGAAATATTATAATATTTTTATATTCCAAAATGAGAGATTAATGGTATAGATATTTTGTAGAATATTTTATTAGTCCTCGGTAAAGCAAGGAGTAGGAAAATGTTTAGTTAATTGATTTTTTTGGAATAGAATAAGAATTAAGACCAAGTGGGTTTGCTTCTTAACAAAGTATACTTACGAAATAGTTTTGAAATATTATAATATTTTTATATAGATAAATGAAATATTAATGCTATAGATATTTTGTGGAATATTTTATTAGGCCGTGTTAAATTAATGAGTATTAAAAAATTTAATTAATTAAATTTTTTGAAAAATTTAAATAATATTATAATTTTAAATTTTAATTCTTTTGAAATTAATTAAGTGTATCAATATTATTTTTCTGTTTCGATGGATTTTATTAAATTAAAAAATTCAAATAAAAAATAAAACATATGAAATTTTTTCTTAAAATTATCTATAATTGTGAATATTATTAATTGTGTTATTAAATTTGTGTAAACATTCTTAACATGTTAAGAATGTTTGCACCCATTGATTTAGTATGTACAATTATTTTAAAATGGTAGTATTAACAAAATATCATTTAATGAGTTTAGAAGGATGGCAATCATGTCTAATAATTCAAGTTCATGAGTTAGTATATTGAAGGCATGGAAAGAGCTAGACATTGAGAGTTGGGCTTCTTATCAAAGAAGCTCTTATCTTCCCCACTAGCACTTTTGCGGTCTTTCTTGGTGAAGCTTATCTTTATCTTTCTTTTTTGGCTAACTTGTAGCAAGTTCTTGTTGTTATGGGAACTTTTATAGAGAAGTGTTTTTCAACAACAGGCTCAAGCATAAACTCTGCTTTGAGATCAAATGCATCAACAACCCACAATGTTGCCACCAACTAAACCCTTCTATTTTGGTCACTACAATCAATTATTGGATATCAACAATAACCACTAAAAAGGAGAGGACACCTCTATGAGAACCCAAAGAAGGAGAGAGCACAAAAAACGTTAGACTACTGGAGAGGAATGCATTTAAATATCATTAATTCCTTATATAAGGTAGAAATACCAATCTTAAAAATAAGTTTGGATTTCACATGTGTTAGCACTTTGTAAATTTGTTCAGCTAATAAAACAAACGACAGAGGTAACCTACAAACCAACTTTAGAGCTAGGTACTAGTCAGCTCAGCTCAGAAAGGGCTCTCTCATGTCACTTGGTGTTTCTTTATTTGACACTAGGTCCTGCTTTGTTACTGGCATTATGATAGGGTCCATGGTGGTGATGAAAAATACCTATAAATGAGAGGAAATTGCATGATCTTGGCATATTGTTGAGATTCTGTTGAATGATGTGGTCACGCCAGCTTTCAAACATTCCAGTATCTTGAAAAATAATAAAATAAACGACAAGTGACCTTTATATACTTTTATGATTTCTGGGGCGCGAGGAAGTGGTTTGGGGAAACCCACTTCTTGCCCCGAAATGCACCTCGTGGTGCTACGTGGTCCCAACCCAAAACCGTGGTTTAGCTTTCAGCCCGCTTTTGGGAATTATCCTTCGCGCAACTCCTCACCCCGAAACGATCCTCGACCATCGATCTGGGGTGCTTGCGATCTGCGATGCATCGGGTCTCATCAACTCCATGTTCCCACTAGATTCAACCTCTTCCTACTAGATTTATCCCCTCCCTTTATTTATCAGACGTCCAACTAATTTAGAACTTCACTAAGTCTGTGAAATCTCAATTTGTCACATAAATGTTTGTGGTGATAACATGGGCTCCAACTAGGGATGCTATTCTCCCAGTGAGGTAGCAAAGAACGATAGATCGAGTGGCTACCCATTGGGATTTATTTTACTCCTGCAACTGAATTTACCAACATATTATTCACAAAAATCAAAATATACTCAGCATAACTTAGGGCCTTCGCTTCGGAATTCAATTTCTGTTGATTTGATTCTAACTGCTTCAACTAAAAAACAAAATGGTTATATACAATGAATGGAAAGGGTGATAGTTCTTTTAAACGATATAATGTTTGAGAAACCTATCATTCAAAGGTCCTCCTCCAACGATATCTCCATTACATTCTTGTAGTAGATAGGCACTATTTCCATGGTACGCCACAATTTTGAACGGTCCCAGACATAGATGTTTGAATTTCCCATGCTTTCCTCTGTCTTCATTTCTGGCATCCCATCTCCACACTAAATCCTCCGCTTTGAAATCATCCTCCTTAGTATTCCTATCAAAATAATTTGTAATCCTGTCTTGGTGCAACTGAGAGTTGTTGAAGGCTTTCTCCCTTGTTTGTTGGACATTGATCAATTCATTTGTTCTCCTTCGAGTGGCATCTATTTCAGCATATTTCTCCTATAGCAATCTCATCACTAGAAATCCTAATGTAGTAGGAAAAATTTCCTCTGTGCCATACATAATCTGGAAGGGTGAAGTGGCAATAGACCTTTTGGTAGTGATCCTGTCAGCCCATAGTGCATGGATGAGATTTGTATGCCAATCTTTTTTGTTATCTTGCAACATCTTCTTGATATTTTTGGTTAAGCTCTTATTGGATGACTCAGTTAATCCATTACCCTGAGGGTAATAAGATGTGGAATGGACAAGAGTGATATTGTAATCACTTCAAAAGTTTTCCATCTTCTTGGACTTAAATGTTGCTGCATTGTCTGTAGTGATTTTGATTGGACACCCAAACCTGGACAAAATATTGTTCTCAAAAAATTGAATGATAACAACGTATGTGGCTTTCTTGGTGGGAACTACTTCAATCCACTTGGTGAAATAATATGTGGTTGTTAGTATCCACTTGTGTTGAGCTGAGGACTGTGGATGAATTTATCCTATGAAATCAAGGCCCCATTGTCTAAAAGGTTCTTCAACAGAGATGAGTTTCAAGGGAAAAGGTTGCAATTTTCTCTTCCCATAAAAAATTTGGCATTCATGGCAGCTTGAAACTTCTTTGTAGACATCATAAAAAATTCTAGGCCAATAGAACCCGACCCTCAATATCTTGTGCACAATAGTTTTACAATAGTGGTGCCCTCCATAGTCACCTTTATAAAACTCTCTAATGGTATTTTCTGTTTCTCTCTCTAGCAAACAACTCAGCAAGATTCCTCCTGGATCCTTCCAATACAAAGATTGATTTACAATACAAAACTTTGTCTCTTTCATATTTAAGAACCTGGCCTTGGTTTTACTCATTTCAGGAGGAGCCTGCAAATTTCTCAATACATAAATAATATCAGCATACCATGTGGAGTCAAGGAATTTTTGAGATACTTGAGGGGCCCTTTCTTCTTTTGAATCTGCTGACAAGTTAGCAATGAAATTTATTCCCAAGAGCTCACAATTTGTCTATTCCATCATCTTTTCAAGTCCCTTCCCCTTAATCAACTTGGTAGGTTTGATCTCAAGGTCATACTCCAACAAAACAACTATCGACTTCCCCCTTTTCCCCTCAGGATACGACTGAGTTAAAATGTCTTTCACAGAACTGTTGGGCACATATGAAGTGGTATGAGAATGCAAGATATAAACTATGAAATCCTTTAGGGCTTTGAATAGTGCATATGCCTTCTTTTCCATGATATCAACTTCAATGGGGAATCCCTCAAAGTCCTTTTATAATATGTTATAGGCTTCTCAAAATTCTTCCCATTCTTCTATAATAGAACACCAACAATGGTGTGCTTTGAGGCAAAAGAAAACAGTATAAAGTCTTTGTCAAAATTAGGACTTTCCAGCACTGGGCCTTGGTCAATGCCACTTTAATGTCTTCAAAGAATTTTTTGGCTTCATGGGTCCATTTTATCTCATTTCCTTTCTTGAGCATGTGAGTGATATACTTTATGATTTCAGCAAGGTTAGGGATGAATCTTCTCAGAAAATTCACTTTCCCCAGGAAAGATTGCACTTCTTTTTTGCTTATGGGTGTGCCAATTTTTAAGATTCCCTCAACTCTGCTGGGATCTATTTTTATTCCCTCCTTTGAAATAATGTGACCAAGCATCTTCCCTTATTCCATGCCAAAATTTGACTTCTTGGGGTTCAATGAAATACCAAACTTTCTACACTTTTGAAAATCCCTTCTTAGATGCTTGAGATGTTCTTCATCAGAAACTGAATACACAGTGATATCATATAAGTAAATAATAATAAATTTATCTTTCTCATAAGAAAAATCTATGTCCATAGCCCTTTGAAATGTTTCTCCTGCATTCATGAGCCCAAAAGGCATCTTGGCATACATGAAGTTGCCCCATGGTGTTATGAATGTTGTCTTTTCATGATCATCAGGGTGCACCATGATTTGATTGTACCCAGAGAAACCATCTAGCATTGACATTTTCTGAGAACCTACCCCTTTCTATAAAATGTGATCCATATTAGGTAGTGGGTAGTTGTCCTTGAGAGACACCCTATTCAGATTTATGAAGTATACACATAATTTGACCTCTCCACTCTTCTTTCTGACAGACACCATATTTGTCACCCACTTAGAAACCCTCATAGACACTATGATCTTAGCTTCAAACAACTTCTTTATCTCTTTCTCAATCAAGGGAAGAAACAAAGGATTGATTCTTCTTAATTTTTGTTTGAAAGGTTTATGATCCTCTTTCATTGGAATCACATGTTGAATCACCTTGGTATCATAAACTTTCATATCTTCATAGCTCCAGGAAAAAACATCAGGAAATTATTTCATCAAATTGATGTACCTTTTATTGACCTCTGGGCTAAGTGTCTTGGACAACTTAATGATCTTGGGGTCTTCCTGAGTCCCAATGTTGCAATCCTCAACATCTCCATCATTTACAATAATTTTAGGACTCATGGCCACATTGTTATTATCTAAGTGTTTCTCCAATGGGACCAAGCCTTTGGGGATGATGTTATTTTTTAGTTGCATTATGTCTTTGCTAGCAATCCAATTTTTGAAATAACCGTCAGTCGTGAACATGGCTGCATATTCTTCTTCACCACAATATTCTTCGTCAATATTCAAATTTTTGAATCCATCCTGCATTTTGAGAAAACTTTCTATTTGTTTATCATATTAAAAAACCTTCCAGTACTTAATATTATCAGGAACTATTGGTCTATGCTTGACCTCAATCTCATATCCCCTGTTAGGAAAGATTGGAATTTTTAAAACTGAGGTTGAAGTAGCTAGAGCATCAACTATCTGATTTTGACCCCTTGGAATCATTGAGAGACTATATTCTGAAAAATTATTCAAGAAGGTCAAGCACTATATTCCTATATGATCTTAATCTGGGGTGATTTTCTTGATATATTCCCTTCACCTGATTTATGATCAACTCAGAATCTCCATGAACAACTATCTTCCTAGAACCCATTTCTTTCAAAGTCTTCAATCCAAACACCAATGCCTCATATTCAACCATGTTGTTTGTGCAATCAAAAGAAACTTTATAAGAACACAATTTTGTGGCCAATCTGGGGGGTTAATCCACACACCAACTCCTGCTCCTCTACTAACAGCTCCATCAAAACTCATGTTCCACATCTCATTCTCTGCACTATCTTGTTGTTCTGTAACTTTTCCAATCTGCTGATCGGATTGATCTTTGGAAGCCACATCAATCTCTCGCGTTTTCTCTTCAAAGAACAAATCATTGAAGAAAATAGAAGAACCCACCTCAGTCTCCACAGAGTAGATGGGATGGTTATTTGGCTAGGCATTGTTACTGACCATGTATTTAAGAAAGATCTCCCTGTACAATCTCCTATCTTGATCAAATACAAGGATATTGGCGTATGACATATCCATTTGTAGAGTTCCTTTCAACTTTGCAGCCCATGAACTAGATAACAACATGCCAAACTTGGGAGGGATATCAGCAACCACTACATCCATGACCATATTC
The DNA here is from genome assembly GCA_009831015.1 of Picea engelmannii. Classification (NCBI taxonomy): domain Eukaryota; kingdom Viridiplantae; phylum Streptophyta; class Pinopsida; order Pinales; family Pinaceae; genus Picea; species Picea engelmannii. Next base: position 403,746 of record ML785473.1, read on the forward strand.
TTTGCTGGAATTTGAGACAAATATACCATCGGATCTTTGATTAGGCCTAGGCACTTCACCTTCCTTGAATCAAAGGAGAAAATATCTTTGTAAGGCCTTGTGATGTACAGGCCCAATTGGTCCATGACCACCTTTGGCATCATGTTATGGGATGCACCTGAATCCAACATAACATTGTGCAGAGTCATATCATGGAAAGGGGGGACCTCATCAACATCACTACTTTCCTCTACACGTGGACCAAACAAGATGACAGGATGATCATCTTGTATGTTCAAAGTGTTAGAAGTTTGTTCCATCTTGAGAATCTTGATGATCTTATTTCTATATTCACCATTATTTATCAACTCGTTGAATGGTACATAGATTTTAATCTTGGACATCTCACTTTCAAAATTAAAGGAAGATGAGGTTTTCTCTACCTCTTTGATGACTGTCTCATTTCTTGTTTCAAGTACTTTCTTCTGGGGTTCTTCCTTCTGCTTTCCTTTTTCCACAACATCCTTTGCAACATAGTCCTTTTTAGGATTACTTGAAGAGGGTATGTTATCCCGAGCTTCTTTGGTGGGATTTCCCTTTGGAGGATTTGTAGGCACCTTTTTTTTTCTTCTGAAGATTATATTGTTTCTGGAATTGCATGATGGCATTCTACAACCTTGTTTGGTAATATTCTTTTTCCACTAAAAACCTTTCCTCATCCTCCTGCATGAATATTTCATTTTCATCCATGAATTGGTCATGTCCTTCTTTAGTAGAAAACACCTCTATTTCATTAGCATCACAATAATGCATATTGTCTTCAAAATTGTCATCATAATGCTCATTTACATAATTATTTTGAAAATGAGGTCTTATTTGCTAGTCATCCTGGTTCCTCTGCTCTCGTTGTCTGATTTGTGGAACTGTTGATCTTTTCTGATTCCTGGGTGGAACATCAACCTGTTCTCTGGTGTTAGCCTTACTTTCTAAGGACAACCTCTCCATTAGTTTCTCCATGTTCTTCATCATCGTTTCAAACCTCTCTTCTGATGTCTGTGAGGTTGAAGGTTATGCCTTATCTTAAACCTTATTCATGTCCCTGTCATAGTTAGATTTGATATTTCTTGAAACCATTAGATTTAATTCAAATTCTATTGCATCAGTCATCATATCATCTAATAAGGTATATCTTCTTCCCCTCAAGAACAAAGAAAAATCACTTTCAAAGGAATCAACATATCTAAGTTGAGCAACTCTAGGAAGGGGTTTTACTTCAGTGGGAATTGAATTATAAAACTTTATAAATATGGTTGAAAACTCCTTCATTGTTTCATCATGTGACCTTATCATGTTGTTATACTAGGTTAACAACTGAAGGGGGTTTTCTTGTCACCCCACTTTGCAAGAAAAATAGTTTCAAAGGCTTCAAAATTAATGATGCTGGATGTTGGGAGAGATCTGAACCACTTTTTGACTTCTCCTACAAGAATTTGTGCAAACAACCTCATTTTTGCATCCTTAAAATCTACCTCTTCCAAGTTTATAAAATCATTGAACCAGTCTAGATGTTTTTGAGCTCTCACAATGCCTTCAATATCATACAACTTAATTCTTAGATTATACTCCCGGGGAAAATCATGTAACTGAGAAGGTAGAACAAGAGGGAAAAGCCTAGCTGCCATGGTTGTTGTAAGGACTTGAAGTGGTTGTTAGTTATGAGTATGAATCACAAGAGGTTTGGTAGAGGCGGCTAAAATTAGATCTTGGAACCTCTTCTTATCAAAGATGATCTCATTCAAATAAGACCCAGATTTAGTTATGAACATAGTTTTCTCAAATTTCACATCAAACTCAAGGTATTCAATGCTTGTTACTCCATCTTTGGGAAAGGATAGATATATGTCTAGACACAAAAATGGGCTTATTGGTTTTTTTTCTTTTCTGTACAATCTTCTCAGGATCAAATGCATGGATCACTACTTTTGGGTCTGGGTTTCTCTTGGTATGAATTCTCTTGGGAGCTAGGATTTCTAGCTCAAAATGCTTTATGCTACTAGTATATTTGTAATGGAGTCGCCAGGGTAAATTTAGTCTCATCCAATAAGGTGTTTGATTCACTGTTACCCTCAAGAATCAAATCTAAAGCTTTAAGTCATTCTTTTCCTAGGGAAGATTTCACTTTTGATCCCCAACAACAACACCAGAATGTTAGAACTTTGTAAATTTGTGAGGCTGATAAAACAAATGATAGAGGTAACCTACAAGCCAACTTTAGAGCTGCGTACTAGCCTACTTAGCTCAGAGAGGGCTCTCTCGTGCCACTTGGTGTTTCTTTATTTGACACTGGGTCTTGCTCCATTACTAACGTTATGATAGGGTCCATGGTGGTGATGAAAAATACCTATAAATGAGAGAAAATGGTGTGAGCTTGGTGTACTATTGAGCTTCAATTGAATGGAGTGGTCGTGCCAACTTTCAAATGTTCTAGTATTTTGAAAAATAATAAAATAAATGACAAGTTCCCTTTATATACTTTTATGATTTTGGGGGCATGAGGAAGTGGTTTGGGGAAGCCTGCTTCTCGCCCTGAAATGCACCTCGTGGTGCCACATGGTTCCGACCAAAAGTCGTGGTTTAGTTTTCGGCCTTCTTTCGGGATTTATCCTCCGCACAACTCCTCCCCCCGAAGCGATCCCCGACCATCGATCTAGGGAACTTGCGATCTGCGACGTATCGGGTCTCATCAACTCTACGCTCCTGCCAGATTCAACCTCCTCCTGCTAGATTTATCCCCTCCCTTTATTTATCATACTTCCAACTAATTTAGCACTTCACTAAGTCTATGAAATCTCAATTTCACACATAAATTGTTGTGGTGATAACAATATGCACACAAGATGTTTCTCTATTATCCTCAAACACCTTGAGAGATGGTGTGTTATCACATAAAATCTCTTGGGATTGCATTTTATTTAATAAATTCACTCCATTGAATTTAAATAAAAGATAAGATATCATCATTTGGTTGTTCATTTTTTTAATTCACTATTAGAGATATCACAAATTCTGAAACATTATTACTACAATTTATGGTACATGTTATTTTCTTTATCTAAAAATAACATAGGAATGTTTATATTTTAATAGTCTATTGACTACAGTTGATTTTATTTTTTATTTTATTTTTAAGTAACATATCCCAAGTAAATCCCCTAGGCACTTCTCTCATTCTAAGGATGGTACATAAGGTAAACCCTATATTCTTCATGGAAAGAGGCTAGGTCAAGAACAAGGCTTAAAATTGTTACAACAATATATTTGTTAAGATCTTAATATGTCACTTGTGGGAATTGAAACTAGGTAGGGAGGATAACACTCCTCCTCTTGTCCACCTGGGCTAGCCCCAATTGACTAAAATAAATTTTATTATAGAAAATTGTTTACATAATACATAGTGGGTTTGTCAATCGAGTGTAGTTTAGGTGGTTAAGAGGAAAATCTATTATCGTCCCCACCCATGTTCAAATCCTAGTTGTGTCATGTTTTCACCTTATGGACCAATTGGAGCTTGCAAAGTACTATAAATATTACTCTTTCTTAAGTCCTTGAGGGTAGTGTTAGCTTTTGAGGTTATTCCAAAAATGTTTACACCATGCTTAGGGGTGCTTCATGAAATGTGAGGTGCATGGTTTGTTGATCACCCTTGGTTGTAAGGTGATTGAAATACACGTTGGAGATAGCTTGTTTATGAATTTCCATGTCTTGACTTGATGCTTATGTGCCACACTTCCTTAGGTGGTTGGATACCTATGTAGTTTGGTGACCTCTTCATGAGGTGCACAATGGAGGTTTGTTTCTTGCTTGGAAGGATGACTTATATTGGAGGGAGAGTGTTGGGGGAGGAGAGTGTTGAGCCCTAGATGTCAGGGGGAGACTTAGTTTCTTTCATAAAGGCTTATAGTTGACTTGAGGATGCTTGGGTCGAGGAGAGATCATGTAGGTGTGTGGATCTAGCGGTACACGTGGCTTAGGATGGAGCATTTTATCATTCAAGGAATTTGGAGGAGGAGTGTTATAGGACAAATCAGTAAGTGCATACACAAAATAATCTCCCTAAATTCAACAAGAATTAGAAAAAAACATAGAAGAATACAAGCTTCTCCTTAGATTTCATTGTAATGTAAACTAATTCAAACAGGGGAAAATGGCATACCTTTTAAACGTCGTTTGATCCTTGCTAGTACCGTCCTTGCTCCATATTTGGATTTGTGGGATGTTGAACCTGTTAAGAAGCACAAACCAACAAATAAAGAGAAAATATATATATATATTCCAATGAAGCCTATGTATAAGATCAAGGAGTTATACAATAAAAATGGAGACAATTTTATAGGGAAGAAATGTATCACTGCATTATATTGATGAAAGTGGAGAATACAACCTATGCCTTGATGTTGCAAGGACCCTTCCAATGGCCATTTTCTTGAACACACACACCTTTGTTGCAATTCTTTTGATGAATAGTATTCACAACCTGACTTGGAAAGCTAAAGAAAAGCTATCACAAGTACAATCTTCAGCAGAATTCTGCATGCATAAGTAAGCCTAGCCTTTCCCATGAGAGATCCCTCTTTATATAGGATGAAATATGGATGGATGAGGATATTAGGATGATCCCACTAAATCAGAGAAGCGAGTAAGATCCAAACCAATCGAAGGCCACTCCATCTTCTAGAAGATTCCATTCTAGAACTTTCGTGAATTTCACCTTTTTCCCTTGTTTGAGAATCGTCGCACCCTAAGAAAAAGTAGCCTACGGTGATGTCGAAGTCCAATTTTGTGAAGCATGTGATGATCAAGAATCATAGCACCCCAATAATTTAGTAGGGTGCGATGATCTCCTTTGATAGGGTTTTTAAGAAAAGAAAGACGATTCAATTTTTCATGGAGAAAGCCTCATTTCTTCAGTAGATTTAGGGAACATAGGAGTAAGTCATACATATGTTTTCCATTGATCACAGGGTGACCAAAATAATGTGTAACATAATTCCCCCCAAAGTATGAAGTTGGAACATGTGACATTTGAAATACTTTGTAGAATGTGTGTGCTGAGAACAAGGAGCACATCGATCAAGAACCTGGAAACAATCAAGCATCTACATAATATACCATTTCCTGAGGTAGGAATTCCCATACTCATACTACAAGTGACTCTAAAAATAAGTTTCAAGTGATTCATGGAAACCAGACATACATTGTGGATCCATCCCATCATGATTCAACATATCTACGAGAAATACATGGTGGATCTATGCTCTAAAAACTCAAATTTGGACATAGCCACGAGACATACACAGTGGATCTATGTGTCAGTACAATCTTATGAATACTCCATATCAACCTGGACCAATATGGTGATATCCAAGGTCTTCATTTCCATCGAACCAAAGTACGAATATATCCATGTGATTACAGGTGTCAAAGTCGAACAAGGTAGAAACCACTTGATTACCGATCATTAATGGATATCGTTAACAAGTGAGAGGGAAATAACTATTGATGTCAATGACCCCCAAGGTACTATAGTAAAATCCAACGAATGTGAATTAAAGAGTTGAAGTCGAACACTCAATGGAATCTTCCAATCAGGGGTCAATGATGTGAACCCACTGTTGAAAATGAGGAAACCTGCCATTGAGGCATGCAGGTTCCAAGGTACTAAATGATTTCTAAGTCTAATTCATGGATAATGAGTTGAAGTCGACAGGAAAAGACTCGTCACATGAGGGCCTTAATTCATCCCCCATCAATGACACAAAATATGTAACTAATTTGAGGTAGATCAGAGTACAAAGTGATTCAAAACTGACTCAGGGAAGGCCACCATGGTAATATTTTGAGGACTACAGATGGTCGACTTGATAGAATGCTTGTTTAGGTTGGACATCTCTTGAAAATATGAACGACCCGAGAATTTTCTTGATAACATTGACTCAAGGAGGACCCAACAGACAGATTTGTGGATGGACAAATGAGAGAAAAATGGATTTTCCAACCCAAATACAATGATGAAGAGGGGTATCATGTTCAAGAGTGACTTACTTCCGCTAAAACATATATAGATATACATTTCTTTCCCAAATTCCCCTCGCCATTTATGGCGATTACCTCTTTATTTTTATGCAAGATTAAGGAGGATAACATATGCTTTTAATGTAATCTCATCTTTCAGATGAGTTCCTCAGAGAATTTTTAACGAACCCTAGGAAGGAGTGGTTCAGTCCCATATGGGCCTTTTTATGATTGTTTTATGAGTCCAAAGAAAGCAAACTCATGGGTTTTTCATGTTTAGAGAGTTTGAAAAAAACTTAAAGGAAACTCCAAAATGTCCTTTTTCATAAGTTAGTCGGATGAGACCGAAAAAAAGATAATCTACCACTCATCAAACATTTTTTTCAAATACTTTTACGAGTGTGAAAAGAAAAAGGTCTCTCGGATATATTTTCATGTTTAGAGAGCTTGAAAAGATCTTAAAGGAGACTCCATGGGGTTCGCTTTTCGTATTTCCATTACGAGTCCAAAAAAGAAATAAAAGTTCACCAAACTACAGTCTTATAGTTTCACGAGCGTGAGAAAGATTAAAGACCATGCTCGGAGTTTTTCTTGAAAAAACCTAAAATTATATATACATCATAAAAACATGCAAAAACGACCAATAAAGAGGCGATCCATATCAAAAGTCTAGTCGTCAGATCTCTCAACCTACAATATCGACACTTTGTAAAGTTCATTAGGTTTATGATATAGGTGAAAATATTTAAAAATTAATTTAATTTGAAATTAAAATGGAAAAAATAAATAAAAGAGGTCAAAACTAGTGCATTTACCATTTCATTTGCATTTTCACCAAATTAGTGCCCAAAACCCTCTTTTTCTTCCGATTTTCAAGTGACGATTCTGGAGCACTCGGTGGATGATTTATTGATCCGCTTCAAGTAGGTATTCTTCCTACCTTCTCTCTTTTCATGGTAAATTTTTCCAATTTTAATGGTTAAATTTTGAGTTATGGGCAATTTTCCAAGGGAGATTGTTCTTTGAGATCGTCGCAGACCCTCCCTATCGTGAACTGTGATGATGCTAGATAGTCATAGGGGTTCCATTATTGGGGTGCGATGATGCCGCACTATGGGAAAAAGGGCCCCTGCGACGACCGCAACTCAAAAACTAAAAAGAGAGAGAGAGAGAGAGAGAGCTAAGAAAACTTCCCATTTTGAAATTTTGATGAACCTGGTCATATTTTATTGTTGTTTGGCATATTTTCATTGGTCATCATGCTTGAATGGAGGGAACGTGAGCATGAGGATGAAGATTACTTTTCTGGGAATGATCTGGGCAATGCCATGGCACTCTGGGAGCGTGACTTACTAAAACTTTCAAAGTGTAGGGCATGAGGGCCCAATTGATGCTCTTGGAATATTTAGTCTGTATGTGGGACGTTAACGAGTAAGAAGTTCATGTCAGGGTGCATACACTCACCCTAGATATAAATGAAATATACTTCTTGATTGGTTTATCTTTTCATGGCTCTTGAGTGTCACTATAGGGAAGCAGAGGCAGTAGTGAACCCATGGATTATTATGTATCACATCACTGCATACCTGGTACAGAGAAACATAGTGGCAAAATTGCCATAAAGGATGTTCAAGACTTTCCTTTGAGGACTATTCTCTATATTATCACTCATATGGTAGGGTGTGCGGCTCCTCACATGTATTTACAGAGCCATTTTCAGTATGATATTGAGTGTATGGAGCCCTGGGTTTTCAATTGGTGCGAGGGACTTCTAAAAAACATGAAGAAACAATTAACAAAGTGTAGGACCGGTCGATTGAAACAATTTAGGTATGGATCTATTTTGGTATCCTTATTCCTAGAGAGGGTCCCCGTTTTTCACTTAAAACATGTGGAATGGGGAATACCCGCTCCACAGGATCCTCGAATGAAGATATGGGTAGACTTGATGGCATGTCATGGTGGTGTTCCAATCATTACATATGGTTCAACTTTATTCCAGTGGCCAAGGGATCAACTTGTCATGGTTGACGAATATGCATATGTCAGGACTGATTTCTGTGGATATCCCAACTTGGCATTACCTAAGGGTTTTTAGTGGGGAGAGATAGGTAAGAATGATTTTTTCATTATATGTTGTTTTGGTATTTTAATTATGAAATTTTGTTGTTGTTATGTATCTGAGACTAATCAAGTTATCTCAATAATGCAGATGTGGTACCTTTCAGTCCTACATGATCATCTCCTATCCAGAGACATGGATAGATAGGAACAATGGTAGGTCGAGGGGTAGAAACTGAGGATCTCGAGGAGATCTAATACAACCTTGAGGGATTGACCATGAACATCCCTGACATCCCTGTGGATGAGTTACCTCGACGCTACCAATGCCATACAGTTGGTGTGTTAGCATCCATTGGTCGACTACTCCGTCATGTAACACGAGTAGTCATTTTTTATAGATAGAAACATCCTTGATGCATATGTATATGAATCCATGTGCTTCACCATTTTGGTCTCGGGACACACACTTTTTTGTAACGTTTGATGTTATAATATAAAACTTCTACCGGCTTACTTGTATTTTAAATGTGTGTTTGGATTTATAAATGGCGCAAATGTTTATCTAAAACATGATTAGATAATTCTCCTGTTAATGTGTTTATACATCTAGGAATGTGTTGATATTCAATGTAATCAAAATGTCTTTCCAAGACGCGAATTGTCAAGTATACCCGTAACAATGTAGGACTTCAGATGGAATAAACGTTGCTCAATTGCAACACCACTAATTGTGAATCAAGATGTACAATTAGATGATGGATTCCAAATGAAATGGAGTCAGTTAATAACTCAATAACTACACTGTATTCTGCAATATTATTAGTTGCACGACCAAGGAAAATACCGTGTAGATTGATCAACTCATCCGTAGGTGCATAGATTTTCCATGCAACAGACACTAGATTTTGAGTACTGCAACTAGCACTATTAGCAAAGCCGATATAGGGTAGCGAGAACACTAACATCTAGAAACCAAGCACGAGGCAAGGTAAACAAATTAAAGGAAGAAGAGGAAACAAAAAAAAGCACACACTATAGCATGATACACTAACATACAAAACACTCATGCAAAAAATACTTTAAGCATAGTACTTATTTAGGTAAATCCCATTTCTGGGTTCACCCAAAGGAATTCCATCATAATCCACCATCTCATAATCCCCTTTCTCCAACACTCGTTTAATGATATAATGGCCACGCCACATGGGCTCAAATTTACTGGCCCCCACTAAGTCACGATCGTGTTCATAAAGGAGAACTAAATCACCCTCAGAAAAAACATGTGGTTTGACATGTTTTTCATATTGATATTTGACACGTTTATTCTGAGTTTCTATGACTAACACAACATCATGACAAGTCTCATCTAATTGCATTAAATACAAGAGATGTTCTTCTTCGATTGTGGTGTTGGGGAGAAGTTCGACAACTAGTTTTAGAAACAGGATTTCACATTCAATCGACAAAATGGATTTGATACCATACACTAATTGTGAAGGCGTGAACCCCATAGAAAATTTAATGGACGTCCGATAGGCCCATAATACCGAAAAAAGCATTGTGTTCTAGCTTGACTTGTGAATCACTACCATACATCGAAGCATAGTGGTTAAAACTTTGTTGATTGCTTCAACTTGGCCATTGTCCTATGGATAGTAAGGGGTTGAGTTTTCATGTCGTAAAACCAAGTTCTCGGTAAGCTCAAACATCATGAAATTTTGAAAATGGTTGCCATGGTCGATGACAATGGCTTGAGGGACACCAAATCTAGTGATGATATCATTGAATATGAACAACGCTATATTTTTCCCAGTATTATCAAATGTAGGCATCGCCTCGACCCATTTAGTGAAATAGTCCACAACTACAATGATGTATCCATGCCCCCCAGATGAGTGAGGGTTACATGTCATGAAGTCAATGCCCCATTTAGCGAATGGACCAATGAAAACTAAAGGGTAAAGAGGAGAAGGATGTGATAGAATCTTATTGTTATACGTTTGACAAGCATGGCATTTTTGAACCGCTATAATGCAATCCTTAAACAACAATGGCCATAAGTAACCAACTCGTAAGATATTTTGGGAAGTGGCATACCTAGACATATGACCACCACATGCTATGGAATGAAAGTCATTTCAACCTTTCTCGGCTTCATGATAGGTTAGACATCAAGAAATATAGAATCAATACCACAATGGTAAAGGGTATCTCCAAGGATAATTTATTGACGGGCTTGATACCTAATACGATGACGAGCTACATGTGAACGATCAAGCCGAAAATTTTGGGTTTGAAGATAAATGATAATGTCTCCATACCAGATATCATATGAACTAATAAGAAAGAGAGACTCATCAGAAAAATAATCTCCTATGAAATTTTTTGTCTTAGTGGAGGGAAGGTCACATATCAACTCGAAAAAGACCAAAGATTTCTTTGACTTGGCTCACTCAAAATTCTAGAGAATCACTATCCATTTGGAGTATTTCCCCCCTAGAAATTTGCGTGTAAGGATATGTTGCATCGGGCTGCAATTGGAAATAATCGTGGTTTTGTGAAATAAGATATAATGATGAAAACATTGAATAGCTTGAACAACTGCCAAGGCCAATTTCTCCACAGGCATATATTTGGTTTCATTTGTCATAAGACTCCAACTCAAATAGTAAATAACATCTTCATCATGTGAATAATCCTCTTGGACTAGAACCATGGCTATGGTAGAGTTTGAAGAAGCCAAGTATAAAAAATAATCTCGACTATAATCGGGGGAAATAAGAGTGGTGTACGGGTTAAGGAAAGTTTCAAAGCTTCAAAGGATTTGTTGGCAGTGTCGTCCCATACAAAATCATGGCCCTTCTTAAGAAGTCAAGAGAAACCTTTCGCTAGTTTGACATAATTGGGAATGAATTGACGTAAAAAATTTCCTTCCCTTGCAAACTTTGGAGTTGGCATAAACTAGAAGGACGAGGCAAATTGATAATAGCTTCAACCTTCAAAGGATCCACCCTAATCCCATCCATAGAAATGATAAAGCTGAGAAGTCGTTCAAAATCCACACAAAAAATGCATTTATGTGGATTCAATCATATGTGATAATATCGACAGCATAGGAAAATGGATCGTAAGTGTGTCGGGCGATCTCGTTGATGCATGGAATGTGTCGGTAAGTCATCTAGGTAAGGTTGTACAATGCGCTTAATATCATGAAAGGCATAAGACATTACACGTTGAAAAGTTGCACCAGCATTATTGAGACCGAAAGGGAGTTTACAGTATGTGAAGATACCCCAAGGGAAAATAAAAAAAGTTTTATCCTTATCCATGGGTAAAATATTGATTTGATTATAGTCATAGAGTCCATCCATCAGAGAGAATATTTCACTCTCGACACAATTGTCAACGATCTGGTCGACGAAAGGGGTTGGATAATTATCTTTAGGAAAAGCCTTGTTAATATCCATATAATCAACACAAACAAGGATCATTTCTTGTTTCTTCATAACCGGAACAAGATTGGAAATCCAATCAGTCAACACTATAGGGTAGACAAAACCAGCTTTAAGAATTTTTTCAACTTTGAGTTTAATCGCAACAACTTTTCGTGGATGAACTGGGCGAAGTGTTTGTTGAATGGGTTTAGTGTCAGTGTATGTTTTAATTTCATGTACAACAATATCTGGAACATTTCTAGGCATTTCTTCATAACTCCATGCAAAAACGTCACAAAATTCTTGGAAAAGGGCCTTGTAAGTTCGGATCTCATCAAGAGAAAATGAGGCACCTATATGAACATTTTCCACAATTCCAGGCTTAATCAAAATATATAGAGGGATGGTAGGTGAAATATTTGCCAAGTTACCTTCATACAAAACATCACGTGTTGGTTCAGAAACTGGGGGAATAGTAATGACTGTAGACAGATTCAAAATCCATTAGTAACTCTTGATAGACTCGGGTTCTAGGAAGAGGATAGAACGATAATTCCCATCATCCCATGGGGTGTCTTCCATGGAAATAATTTTCATGATCATTTCATCTATGTGAAATACCATATGAAATGGATCAGGAGACGTATCTAAGAGATAATGAGGAAAAGGAGTTGTCGATTGAATAGCTTGATAGGCCAATTCCACTGGAATTAAAGGCATTTGGTCGCCATAATGAAGACATTCATCCAAGATAGGTACTATATAAGGGTCATAAGACTCAGGGGTTTTTCCAACACTGTTCGAGATCATGTTAATAGAAGTGACAAAAGGAGGAGGAACATCGGGGGTGGAATGGGGAAAGTAGCCATTAACGATGAATCCTTTAAAATACCCACACCAACATTCTCATAACCAAGAGGGGGTTTTGCTATGAAAGGAACATTACTAGTACGTGAATAGGAACTAAAAATGTGAGTTGATTTACTTTAATGAATTTTCCTTCGTGAGGAAAATGTATCACACGAAAAAGAGTAGAAAAAAATTCACGCATAACATTGATCCAACTATGGCCAAGCAAAAGGTTGTAATAAGGAGGTGCATCAAACACATCAACCTCAAAAGTAATTGGTTTTCCTTCTAACGCAATAGACAACATAATAAGAACACCATAAGGTTTAAACCTTGTACCATTAAAGGATTTTAAAGTATTGTGTGACTCGGTAAGGGCAAGAGAGCCAATGAATTTCCAATAAGTGACAGACATGACACAAGTCGAAGCTCCTGCATCAACAATTGTTTGAAAAATATTCTTATTTTCCACAATGACTTGTATTTGAAACACTAATTGATGAGGGAGCCTTGGAATGTGATCTTCCAAGTCAAATATTATCAAATTTGTATCGGTAGGATTGATTCCACCAATAGCCTTTAACATTTCCTTCCATTCAATATGACAACTTTGAAGGACTTCGAGAGTCGACATCGTAGAATGTGCCTATGCAATATCTTCTACAATACTATAGTTTTGAGAGGCACATGCATGAGGGTTAAATGATGACCTATGAACGACGCCCTTAGGAGGTAGAGGAAGAAATGTATCTAGACTAGGTCGTTCAATATGAAGAGGACCATTGGGAGGTGAAGTCGACGAAGGAGGTTGAATCAATGGAGGAGCTGAATCATCAACTTTCTATTTATAAGGAGAATACTATTTGTTTTGAGTAGTGACTGCAACTTCGTTCTTATTGAAGCCACCAATACACATAAGTACATAAGATGTGGTAGAGGGAGAAGGTTGGTCATGAATAACCAATTGGGCCTTCCATTGAGAAGGAAAAGGTTGTGACAAAACGACAGGTGTAGGAGGAATCCCGGTTCCTTGAAGGAACTTAGTAACTTGTGCACGTCTCAGACAATATTTTGTATAATGGTCCTCACCATAGATAAGACAAGGATAATGAGGTTTTATCTTTTATTTATCATCAACAAGTTGAGTCTTGGGTTTATTGGAATTTTGATTATTAGTTTTATCCTCTTTATTTTTACCCTTCCCTTTATTTTTATTTTGAGATTTACCGGTAGGCATATATTGAACCGTATTCACCTCAGAGGTTTTACCAAGAGAGGGAATTGAAGGAGTAGCATTTTTTACATTAGCAGTAATAGATTTGGGATTGGAATGATTGGCTTGTTTAGACTGAGTCTCGGCATGAAAAGTGTTAATCACACCATCAACAACATGAGAATCTATTGGAGGTGTTGGGGTTGGATTTGTAGATGGGAGAGGATCATCAAGGATCAAATCATATAACCTGCCCATTTGAGAATAAATGAGATCCAAGTATTGAGAATGAATATTCATCTACTCTTCAGTGACGACACCGCCCATGGAAATATCATGAGCTATAGGACTGATGAGTGATTTGGTAAACCACTCAACCAATAATTGATCAGGAATGGGAACTTTGATTAATCGTCTTCTCCTACTCCACTCATGAATATGATATGAAATGTGAGTAGAAGAGGATTGTTTAAATGAACTCAAAATTTCAGTTCCTGTCTCATATCGAATCAGTAATTGGTAATGTGTCAAGAAATCCATAACTAAGGTGTTGAAATCATTGAATAATCCTCATGTCAATTTGAAATACCATTTGGCAGCCAAACTCGTAAGAGTGTGTTGGAAAAGACATAATCAGATGGATTCATCCATTAAGGAGTTGTATGAACACCAAAAATGAAATGTCATGACATGATTGTTTGGGTATTCTCCCGATCGACCATCAAAATTAGGAATATATGATGATAATTTAGCAGGTATAACCGGCCAATAAGGAGAATGCAATATAGGATCATTCAAAATCCTAGATAAATCTGATAAATTCAAAGTAGCTAGAAACAACAACTATTTGTTCACTTGAGGAAACTCATAATTTTGGGGAGGCAATCCCGTAGGTATACCAGTAGGACCACAAGCAGTCTATAAATAGTTAGAGGGTCCTATCAAATTCGATTGTGAAGACTTTTGAGTCAAGTAGCTAACATGTGTTGGCTGATTTGGCATGGTATCTTGGAAAGGAGAATCAGATTGAAAATCTTGACCCTAGGTAGGGTTTATAGAGCCTAGATAAGGTTTCCCTGGATTACAGAGTACAAAAGAATTTAATTAAGGATTTCCCCACCAGACGGTTGTTGATTTACTTGGAAAGGAAAATTCCAAGGTTGAGTTTTTAATCCAGGTATATACTACTCGTAAATTGGGTTATGACCCCCAACTTGGAGTTTCACCCCTGTTAGGACTTGGTAATTTCTTTGGGATGCATCAAAGAAAGGCCAAGGTAACCTACAAACCAACTTTAGATTGTATTATGACCTATACATCCAGAGAGTGATCTCTCATATGTCTAATGACTGGTAATAACTCAAATATTTCATCAATAAATACATAGAGGTCAGATTTTGCAATAGGACAAGTTCATTTTTGTTTTAAAATGGATGGTAGGACAAACAAGAGAGAAAGTACCATTGGGAAATGGAGTCAAATTCTGAAAACGAGAGAAACAAGTAACTTAGTGACTGAAGTTGAGAGGATAAAGGATAAACAAGCAACAGTCTTTCAGTTGAAAATCATTAAGTGTGGCGAGAGAAAAAAACATGAAGAAACTTCGAGCACCATTGGGGATGAATTTAGAGTTAACTTAGAAGAAACACAATTTGTCTAAATGGCACGAATCTAGAGCACTGGGCGGTAAATTCTAGATTCAAAATCATGTTCCGATTTAGACACACATTACAGATGTTTATATAAAGAGCACAGGAAAGAACATACACAAATAAATAATAAAATACATCAAACAACCACCATTAGAATATTTTGATCAAATCTTCAGGACTTTTGCATTAAATCTCACTCGGATCAAAAACTACAATCAATAGTCATTGTCTACACTGTTTTGTCAACCAACCCCTTTTATATATTTTTCCATGCAATATATAGCACTATGGGTCTGTTAATGGGTAAATTGGTAGATGCGGACATGAACTAATACCCCTAGATCCACCTAGATTTAGAACAAAACAAGACATAACAATACACTTTCCCTAGATTATGATCATTGAATTTAACTACCAAAAGAGGAATAGATAACATACCTTATGAATCGCTTCCTTATGTCTTTGTTGATCCTACTTTGCTCCAATGCTCCTGTGAAATCAGATCTGTAATAACACATATCAACTAACATGAAATCAGATCTGTAATAACACAAATCAACTAACATGAAATCAACAATAATGAAATCAGCAATAATGAAATTCAATGACAAACCTAAACATGTGATCAAGGAGTCATGTAATAAAATATCGATCATTTTATGGGAAAGAGACATGCCACCATATTATATTAATAAAAGGTAGAAGATACAACCGAATCACCTTGATGTTGCAAGTGCCCTTTTAGTGGCCCTTCATTCTAACACACACATACATTTGCTACGATATTTGCATGAAGATTTATCTCAAAAACTTGATGGATGAATGGATATCTCAAGCATCACTTGAAATAGGATTCTTCACACAAACTTCAATCTATTCTCTCTTCAGTATCTATGCTTCTTTGTGTTGTACCTCTAAAATTTTCCATGAGAAGCCTATCATTATATAGAAGAAGCTGAAGTGGTTAAAGAGATGAGGATGATCCCATCAAATCAAAGAAGTTAGTAGGATCGTAACCATACGGATGCCACCTCATATTTACAGAAGATTCCACTTCTAGAAGCTACTAAAACTTCTTTCCTCTTTTAGTTTTAAAGCGTCATCATGACCTGCCTATACAACAGCCTATGTAAATCCTATGGACTGGCTATAATGCAGCATGTGGAAATCAGGGATTTTCGCACTGTGTAAAGGGAGTTGCCCACAACGGCCTTCCAAAAATACATCTTGCAAGGGTGGAAATAAGTTTCTTTTCTCAGGCAAAATATTATATTGGGAACCTGAACACATGTTTATGTAACCATCATCAGGGTGACCAAAATAATGTGTAACAGAATTCCCCCCAAAGTATGAGGCTGGAGTTTGAGATAGCCAAAGTACTTTGTAAAATAAGCATGTATGTGTCGAGAACTAGGGGTGCACCAATCAGGAACCTGCAAACAATCAAGCATCTGTAAAATATTACATTATATCTGAGGTAGGAATTCCCATGTCCAGACCATAAATGTAGGTCATGGCCACCAATTATACAACGTGGATCCATGTCAACAAGATTTTTCATAGTCACCAGGAATACACTGTGGATCCATGCATTGAGAACTCAAGTACGAACATAGCCACGAGACATACAAGGTGGATCTATGTGTCAAAAAAAATCATAAATAGTCCATCGCAACCTAGACCAAAAAATGATGAAGTCCAGGGTATTCAATTCATCATCCGTTAGTACAATTCTAGTCACGTGATTATAGATGTCGAAGTCGAACATGAATAGAAACCACTTGATTACCAGTCATTGATGAAAACTGTTAACAAGTGCGAGGGAAATCACCATTGATGTCAATGAATCCCAAGGTACTCTAGTACAATCCAACAAGTGTGAATAAAGGAGTTGAAGTCGAACACTTGACAAAATCTCTCGATTAGGGATAGATGATGTAGACCCATTGTCGAAAGCGAAGAAACCTACCGTTGAGGAATGCAGGATCTAAGGTACTAAATAATTTCTAAGTCTTTTTCCTGGATAATGAGCTGAAGTCGACAAGAGAAGACTTGTCACAGGAGGGCCTTGATGTATCCCCCATCAATGACAAAAAATGAGTAACAGATTTAGGGTAGAGAAAAATACATATGTGACTTGGGATTGACACAGGGAAGGCCGACATGGTAAGAATGGACAATTGCAGATGGTCGACTTATAGAAGGTTCTAGTTGAACTTCTCTTGAACATATGAATGACACGACAATGATCTTGGAAGTATTGACTCAAAGATGACCCAAGATATGAACTTCCAGAAGGTCAAACAAGAGATAAACAGATTACCCAACCTAGATTCGAATGACAAAGAGGGGTGTCATGTTCAAGAGTGACGCTTACTGCCATTAATACAAATACAGAGACACATACCTTTCCCAAATTCCAACCCACCATTTCTGGCATGTACCTCTTTATTTTTACGCAAGCTTGAGGAGGATAACATATGCTTGTCAATTTAATCTCATCCTTTGGATGAGTCCTTCGGAGTACATTTAACGAACCCTAAGAAGGAGTGGTTCGGTCCTGTATGGGTCTGTCGATATGTGTTTAACGAGTCCAAAGATAGAAAACTTGAAGGTTTTTCATAATTATAGAGTCCGGAAAAACACTTAAAAGAGAACTCTCTCAGTTCCTTTTTCATAAAGTAGTTCGACAGGATCGAAAAAGTGCTAAACTATCACCCATCAAACATTTTCTTCAAATACTTTTACGAGCGTGAAAAGAACAAGGTCGCTCAACAATCTTTGTGTTGTTTAAGGAGCATGAAAAGATCTTAAAGAATTCTCCATAGGTTTCATTATTTTCGTGTTACCACGACGAGTACGAAAAGACAAAAAAAGTATACTCGGTTACATTCTCATTGGTTTTCAAGCCCGAGAACGAACAAATACTATGCTCGAGGTTTTTCTAAAAAACCTTAAAAAGTAGTTGTACATGCGACAAAAATTGAATAAATCACAAAAACTGTCCATAGTTCGATGTCCAAAGTCCTAAATTTATTCCTGCAAGGAACAAAACACTTACAAGACCTTTAGCATTAATGGGTTTTTGACCAAAATGTATTTATATAAAACAAAATATTAGAAAAAACGATAAAAAAGAAATAAATAGAAGCAAAAATCTTTTTCACCATTTTATTTTCACTTGGTGAAAAACTTACCAAAAACCCTTGTTTTTCACCTCAACTTCGGCGACAGATTGCGGAGGCCACAGGGGATCATTCAACAAACAAATTGCGTAAAAGAGGTAAGCATTGCATCTTCTATCTTTTCAACAGATTAATTTTTGTTTTTGATGGTGAAAAATCAAGATTGTTTGATGATTTGGGACTGTTAGTCGTGCATTGGGGCCGTCGCGAGTGGCCTATAATGGGCCCTGTGGAAACCAATGATTTCCGCAGGTGATTTAAAGCATACTCGTGGAAATTCTGCACTGTACTTGAAGTTGTATCGCGGCGGCTGAAAAACTAAAATGAAAAGTGAATGTCAACTCAACAAAAATCCCAAAAATGTTGAAAAAAAATGTGCTAAAGATCTTCTCTATTTCCCATGCAAGTATTTGCTTGCAAAGATGTTGGAATGGAGGGATTGTGAGCATGAAGAAGATGGTATCATGTATTTAAATGATCCTATGACCATGAATTCCATCCAACAATGTGGTCTATTAAAATTCTTCAAAGTTCAGGGCAGGAGAGCCCAACAAAGATTACTAGAATATCTGGTTCATATGTGGGATTCAAAACAATGAGTGTTCCACGTGGGTTTTCATGTCTTCTCTTTGGATATTGAGGATATTTATTTCCTGACAGGGTTTTCACGTTGTGGGGCATGCATGACTTTGACAAGTGGTCGAGGTGGTGGATTGACCATGAGTGAGTACATTCGTGAGCATTGTGAACTTGATGCTGAAAGACATAAAGGAAAAGCAACAATCCGAGGTGCGAGATATTTGACCCTCAGGACCATCTTGTTTATTATTGCACGGATGGTAGGGAGTGCTTCGCCACACATGGAAATCGAAATCTACTTCCAATATGCTATTGAATGCTTGGATCCTCGAGTATTCAATTGGTGTGATGGTCTATTAGGCAGCATGAAAACTCAACTCACGAAAAGCAAGAATGGAGACCTCAAACAATTTCGTTATGGGTCTATTTTAGTATCTTTCTTCTTCAAAAGAGTTCCACACCTACACCTGCAGGTGGAATGGGGAATACCAGCCTCGAGAGACCCACGAATGAAAATATGGTGTGATCAGATGACATGGCATGTGGCGGGCCAGATTGTGAAGTATGATGATGCATTCTTCAATTGGTTGGGACCACAAATCCTAATGATTGATGATTATGCTTATTCCATTCTAGACTTTCGGGGTGATCCAGATTTGATTCTCCCTGAGGGATCTCAGTGGGGAGATTTAGGTAAGAAAGGCATTTGTGTTTTTACAATGTTTTTATGAGCTTTAAAATATTTGATTTTTTTGTGTTTCCAATCGAAATACTAATCAAAAAAAAATTGATCATGCAGATGTAGGGCCACATCGACCCCCAGGGCCTTCTCCTATTCATAGGCAAGGAGAAGCACGTGTAGTAGTTGGATGGGATGCCGAGGATTATGATGCGATAGAGTAGAACCTGGAAGGCTTGATGGAAGACATCCCTGATATATCCATCAAGGATATCCCAAGGCATTATCAATGCCATACTGTAGGCATATCTGACTCTCTTAATTGGTTACTATGTAGAGTAGCAAGAGAAGTATTATGCTATCGTGAGAGGCATCCATGAGGCCATTTTTTAGGGGCCATGGGCTCTATATTTTGATATTTTGATCTTTGTATGAAAACTCTTTTTGTAAACATTATATCATTATATATATATATATACACATGAGGCTTTTACTGGTTTTTACCCTGCTTTTTGTACAATATGTGAAATGTGATTGAAATTACAAATGTCTGTCTAATACATAATTATCTAGAGCATCAATTAATGTATTTAGACATCTAGGAATGTGTTTATATTCAATATAATCTAAATGACGTTCCAAGAGGCGGATTCGTAAATATACCTGTAGTAGAGTAGGGCTTCAGATAGTATAGACATTGTTTAACTGTAGTACTACTAGCTGCGAATCAAATCATATAATGAAGAGAAGAATCCCAAGCAAAATAACACTAGTCAATAATTCGATGACCGTGCTATACTCCATGATATTATTGGTCACTCGACCGAGACAAACACCTTGTAGACAAATAAGTTCGTTTGAGGGTGCATAAATTGCCCAAGCAGCAGAAGCTAAATTTTGGGTACTACGGCTAGCACCATTGGCGAAGCCAATGTAAGGTAGTGAAAACACCGACATATGGAGACCAAACACAATGTAGGGTAAGTAGTCATTGGTAAAATTCAAATAGGATAAACACGCTAAAGTAACACACAAGAGTATGATACAGTAAAAATACAAGTGCTTATGCAGAGACAGGCTAAGCGTAGTATTTCTTCAAGTAAAGCCCATTTCTAGGTTCACTCAAAGGAGTGCCATCGTAATCTACTAACTTGTATGATCCCTTCTCTAACACTCCTTTAACAATATAAGGGCCTCGCTACATAGCCTCAAATTTTCCATCTCCTAGTAGATCACGATCTTGTTCATAGAGGAGAACTAGATCACCTTCAGAAAATGTGTGTGGCTTGACATGTTTGTCATATTGGGATTTTACACGTTTCTTCTAGGTTTCAATAACTAGGGTGGCATCACGACGGGTTTCGTCCAATTGTGTAAGATACAACAGACATTCCTCCTCAGCAGATGTGTTTGGGAGAAGTTGGACGACTAGTTTTAACCATGGAATTTCACATTCAATCGGTAGAACAATTTCTAAACCATACACTAATTGGAAAGGTGTAAACCCCATGGATGACTTCACGGATGTCCAATAGGCCCACAATGCTGAGAAAAACATCGTGTGCCAACTCATTTTGTGAATTCCAACAATCCGTGGAGCATGGTAATAAGTACTTTGTTTATCGTTTCGACTTGGTCGTTGGCCTGTGGATAGTAGGGGGTTGAGTTTTCATGTCGAAGACCCAACTTTTCCATAATATCAAACATCATAAAGTTTCAAAAGTGGCTACAGTGATCGGTGACGATAGCCTGTGGGATTCCAAATTGTGTAATAATGTGATTGAAGATGAATAGGGTTGCATTTTTACCCGTGTTGTCGAATGTAGGCATCGCCTTGGCCCACTTCATGAAATAATCTACGGATACAATAATGTACCCATGCCTCTCAACTAAGTGAGGGTTACATGTCATCAAATCGATGCCCCATTTAGTAAAGGGTCCAACAGAAACTACAGGATGTAAGGGAGTGGGGTGAGATCTTATTTTGTTATTCTATATTTGGAAAGCGTGGCATTTTTGGACGGAAATAATACAATCTTTGAATAGGGAAGGCCAAAAATACCCATCTCATAAGATATTTTGGGCAGTAGCATATCCAGACATGTGACCACCACATGCTCCAGAATGGAATTCATTCAAAGATTTCTCAGCCTCATCATAAGTGAGACATCGTCAAAAAAAAAAGTCAACTCCATGGTGATCAAGAGTATCACCGAGGACGATATACTGATGGGCTTGGTAATGTATGTGACAACGGTCAGTACTAGAAAAATTGGGTCGGAAATTATGAGTCTGGAGATATATAATGATATCTCCATACGAAAGGTCATCGGAACTGATCATAAAAAGGGATTCATTGGGTAATGAATCCTTTGCTACATTTTTCGTCTCAGAACAGGGAAGGTCACATATCAATTCAGCAAACACCAGGGATTTCTTGGACTTAGCTCATTCAAACTCTAAGTAAAACTCTTGGAGTATTACAATCCATTTGGAGTGTTTTCCCCCTGCTATTACCCTATAAGTTATAGGATCAACTGGTAACTGGGATATTATCTGTCTCTAGTATTTTTTGTTGACAAATGATTTTTAATTCTGCAAATAATTTGAAAAAGAAAGAGAAAAAAGAAAAGAAAAGAAAAGAAAAAGAAAGAAAAGAAAAAGAAAAAGAAAAGAAAAGAGGGCATAAAAGAATTCAATAAAAGCCCCATGCAATAATAGTAACTTGGTCCATAATAGGGTAGTGAATGAATTTGGCTAAACAGTTTAATCTTAGCCAAAGTGTCTAGGTTAGATTAGTGAATAAATCTGGCCAGATTGTATAATCTTGGTCAGATAGCCCCAGGGTAGAGTAAATCCTTAACCCAACAGTCTAATCTATGTTAATTGTCATAGGAAGCTAGGGTAGAAAATAGGTTAGTTTCCTCATCGCTTCATTTTAATAAAACCAGCTTGATGTAAATGTTGCACCATGTTTCAGATGCTTAAAAGATCGTTTGGTCAAGCCCCATGGTGGTGTCTGCTTGAAAAACCTTGGAAAACCCCATAAAATGCATTTATCCTAAGTTTTTCCCCGACGCATGTGTTTTCCGCTCCCCACTTATGCTCCTTGCACATATCAATGGTCCTGATCGTGGCGCCCAAATCTACGGTGGACATATCTTTCTAGACCCCCCCCCCCGA
>ML785473.1:436737-448882 GCA_009831015.1 Picea engelmannii
GAATATCTCAGACAGAAGTTGGGTGTCATTTCGTTTCATACCTAAAAGAGTCCATCTTGTTAGGGGGAGATTTGTATTGTTTGATTATCTAATGCCTCCTAAATTTACTGCAATAGCTCAGGGGGAGAATGTCTCTTCTTTGAAATTGATGTCAAAGGGGGAGAAGGGTGCCTTAGTTGCCATCAATGCCAAAGGGGGAGATTGTTGGCAAATGTTTAACAAATAGTGTATGCTTTTCATTGATGGCAAGTACAACAGTGAAGATGGAAGGATCAGAATGTGCATCGATGGACAAACAGGAACAACATAGGCTCAGGAAGAATTAGTGCAGAGTCAAAATTATTCCAAGTGAGAAGGATGTGTAAACTTGGAGGAGAAGCATCGCTGATCGTTGGATCCCATCCAAAATTCCCGACAGCATGAAGGTCGTCAGATCTGAATAAAAATAAGAAGAGCACACACTGAAGAGAAGGATAGATCTCAGGCATTAGATTTGAGTGAACTCGGAAGCTCGTGAGTGGAAGAGCCAAGGATTTGGTGTTAAAGGTCGCGAGGCGTGAGGTCGTGAAGCAGCGAAGTGGTGAGAAGATTAGGACCGTCCATTTGTGAAGGATGCATGGCAGAGATCGGAGAGATCTCGCAAACTCGGGGGTTCGCAGGATAAAGGCCCAAGTATTGGGTGTTCAAAGTCGTGAGGCGCGAGGACGCGAGGTGCGAGGACGCGAGGCGGCGAAGTGGCGAGAGATTTATAGCCGTCCATCTAGGGGGACAGGTGGTGAGAGATTGAGAGATCTCGCGAACTCGGGATTTCGCAGGTTGAGAGTCCAAACATTGGGTTCTCCAAGTCGCGAGGTCGCGAGGTAGCGAGAGAAGGACAGTCATCAGATCCGGATCACAGGAGGACCGATTGGATCTGCACGAGGGATCACACATGGTGAAATATCGTCATCTCATTGACTGGAAAGTCAAAGGAACAACAAAGATGCGAGATCGTGATTTAATCAAGGACCGTTGGATCAAGAGGACGCGTGGCGAAAGATCAGAGCACCATAAAGCTCCATCTCGGAGCCTCGCCTATCACGACTTGGAGTGACAAGAACCTCCATCACAGGAATCGCAAGATGCGACATTGCGAGAAGATCAGGACCGTCGGATCACCAAGAACGTGGACCGTTGATCTGAGCTCCATCTCGGAGCCTTGCCTATCGCGACTTGGAGTGATGAGAACGTCCATCACAGGAATCGCGAGATGCGAGATTGCGAGGAGATCAGGACCGTTGATTCATCAAGATCATGAACCGTCGATCAGGGTCGATGAAGATCATAAGTTCGCAGTGAAAGTGCGAGATGGGTAAATAACGACAATACCCTTCAGAGTTAATCCAACGGTGCAGGTGAATTTGAACAAGATCGGAGGGCTACGGTTGCACGACACAGTGAAACTGCCAGTAACCATTGATGGTTTCTACCAGAGGATGCGAAGAGACTTCGGTGTGATTTCCAGAGGAGCAGAAGAGTCACATGGAATCTGCCAGTGGAATGAAGACGACTCGTGGAGGCGATTGACAACTGGATGGGATTGAGGCTATAACTGAAAAAGAGAAGGTGAGGTCGACTATTACAGAGAATACGAAGAGTCTCAACTGCCAGAGAGGCTGAGGAATCTCGGCATAACACCCAGTGATAATGGACACGCAGGGAGAACCACCAGAGAAGCTAAAGAGTCATGATGATGATCAGATAGAGTACTCAAGAGGTGGAGGATAGCGACGGAGAGTATGCATGCAGAGGCATGGAGAACATTGAATGCACAAGGTGCACAGAAGCTATAAATACACGGTACAGAGAAGAGATGGGGTTTTTGTTATGGTTGGAGGTTGTTGTGAATGTTGTTGGTGAAGGTAATTCATGTGTGAAGAAGGAGGAGAGTGCAGCAGCTGAAAAGAACAGAAGAGGAACTGTGCTGAGAATGGAGATGGCACATAGAGCATAAAAAACAAAAGAACAGACAGCGCAAGTGATGTGAGCAGAAAGGCAATGAGGAAGATAGAGCAACGAAATGCAGCAGAACAGTGATAAGTCTGGTAAGCCATTGTTGAACATCATATAACTGTAATAAGTTTCTGTAGCAAAGATTTATATTTCAGGGTGGTTGGGAGGTGCTAGGGAGGACTGTAGTCCTCAGAGGTTCAAGTAGGTGCTTGAACACAGGGAGTTGGTGCTTCCTTCTAGTTGGTGCTAGAGAAACCAGGGAGTTGGTGCTTCCTTCTAGTTGGTGCTAGAGAAACCAGGGAGTTGGTGCTTCCTTCTAGTTGGTGCTAGAGAAACCAGGGAGTTGGCGCTTCCTTCTAGTTGGTGCTAGAGAAACCAGGGAGTTGGAGCTTTCTTCTAGTGGGTGCTAGAGAAAATAGAGAGTTGGTGCTCTCAGCAAGTTGCAGCTTTCTAAACAGAGGTTGTAGCCTCATTATGAGTTGGTTCTCATATGTATGATAATGTAAAGATTGTAACCATTACTTATCATATAAAGAAAAAGAGGTTTTTACCCTGTATGGGTTTCCTCGGGAAATATTTGTCTCTGTGTTTCTCATATATGCAACCGATGCTGAATGTGCCATTGTTTATTTCTCTGCATTATTGTGATCATCATTTAGTTTCTCGGCAAAGAGTTTAAAAGAAGCATAATTGTTTAAGCATGGTAACAAATGATTCACCCCCCCCCCCTCTCAATTGTCCAACATGCTTCCACTACTGCGTCCAAACTACAAGTGTCGCTGAACAATGTTCAAACACAACTCAAGTTGGAGAATATATCATCCTTTGTAAAGGAAAATAGGATCAAAACTTTGGAGGAGATGGTCCTCAAGATCGGTTACGATCCTTCAAACGTGAAAGCAGCTGAGGAAATGATAAAGAAGAAGAATGCTGACATTTCCTCCTTGAGGAAAAAATTGAAGCTCCCGCCCATAGAGGATGCACAGGAAAATAAGATAGCAGAGAAAGAAGGAGAGAAAGATGAAATGCTCAAGCTGCTCATGGAGAAGAATGCGCAGCTAAAAGAAATGGAAGCTGAGATGGAGAAGCTAGTAAAAGAGAAAGAGAAGTTGAAGCCGATGGAAGTCATTCCACTGAGTGACATTCCAATTTCGGGAGTGAGTACAACATTAGTGGCAGAAGTCCCATCTTCTACCCCATTGACACCCCTAGAAAAGACAGCTGACCTGGCTAAGTCCATGGAAAAGATGAACCTGCAGGAAATAGAAATCAACATGCTTAAAAAGGAGATTGAGAATCTTTAGGAACTCAAATATTCCTTCCAGATGAGCCTCTCCAAGGAAAAGTAGGTGACCGATCATCTCAAGAAAGAGTTACAACAGCTCCGGAAGCAGACAGTGACAGGAAAGACTTTGGCCGAGGTCAAAGAAAGTGTATGGACAGACATCACCAAGTCCATGAACGAGATATGGCCTATGATACAGATTATGTTTTAGCAGAATGAATTGGTACAGAGAAGCAAACAGGCCATTGAGAAGATCAAATCAGAATTGGGAGAGATTCCAACACAGGCAAACGAGATCATCAAGTTCCTCAATTCTAAGACCAGGGAAGAACTGGAAGGGCTGAAAATTGAAGACCGAACAGAGACCATCCTTAAGGTCAAAAGAGTTCTGACCAAGAGAGGATTAATGCTCCAACTGGAAGAAAAGGTTCAATCCATGGACCTATGGGTACAAAGATTATTTAGTAAGATTGAGGTTCTCCAGAAGAAAGTTTTTCCTGGTATGAAGGTAATCAATGATAAATTGATGACACTCCCAGACTACAAGAAGAGATTGGTCGATGTGGCTAAGGATAGTTCAAAGTTTGCAGGCATTCAAGGGAGCATCACTAGCAAGGCATTTCTATATTCTCTTCAGTGGGACATCAGTATCCAACATGAGATTCGATACATATTCCTCACCAAACCTACCTTCGCCAAGTACACAGAAATGGACGAAGTGTATTGAAGGCTACTCAAAGTCAATGTGCCCAGTCATCTCCGATGGGAGGAACTCTATGATCTGATTGAGTAAAAGATGAGTTGTCCTAGTCCAGTCATTTTTCCAGTCCGATGAGGTCGTGCAGAGGCTTCATCAATGACCCACCCTGAAAGCAGCATGCAGTTACACCACGTCATCAAGCAGTTCCTAGATTTAGGAAATTTGTTAAGTTAGTTAGGCTAAAAATAGATTTAGCACGTCCTGATCATTAATGACAGGATCGTTTGTAATTTGAGTTATAAATACTTCATCTTTCGAAGTATTGAGGGTTGTTGATCTTCATACCCTGACGCTATGAGACTGTAATATCTTTGAAGAGATCTTCCATTAATAAAAAGGAGGCACTTTTACAGGATTCTTGTGTGTATTTACTGGTGATGTTGTTCTCTCTAAGTTGAATGTTATTTTTCCTTTGTCATCATTTTTTTTTCTGAATCTAATCTTTAGAAGTAACGAAAGTTGCAGGATTTATCTCGTGTACCCTGTTTCTGACTCGAAAGATTTTAGTGTTTTATCTTCTGGTGTTTTCAATAAATAAATTCTTAACTGCTTCTTTGTTGAGTTTATCTTTCTCATATTTTATGTTGTTCATCATTTAAGCTACTAAAGAATCCAGTGATTATATTATCTCGCCCTGTGAAAGTTTTCCCTTTGCGTTTCTGGTTTGTATTTCATATTTTATTAAAAACACAGACCCCATAGCCCAATGGATGTGTAGACTGTCTCAACCAACTCAACAAAAACTACGACAACAAAAACCGACCTATTTATTTACCTAACCTAATATTTAAAATTTGAAACATAGCTAAATCATATAGAGAGATCCCTCTCTGAAGTTGGAAGGGCTAGATCCCAGCTTCAAAAGCGGTTGGATAAAGTTACATTTTGTGGATTTCTTCCGTTGTCAACCTCTTGGAAATTTACAGAGTGCTAACATAGTGGTGACCATATTGGGGACATAACTAAAATTTTATAATTTCACGTTTTCTTTTCCCTAAAAAGAAAGTTTGTTCCTGTAATATTTCAATTTTGAGAAGAAAGTAATGTTTAGAGGTTGAGTAGATTTGTACATATTATTTTCGGACTCATAAAACTAAAATATATATATAAATCAAAAAGAAATATGTCTCCCAAGAAAGTTTATACTCGATCCCATCCAGACCCAGAACCTGCAATAGTGACAGATAACCCAGAAAAGTTGCTCAGGAAAAAGACCATAGCTGAAGGCTCAGTGAGTCATATTCCTTTGCGTAAGTCCCTTTCCTTTTCAGGGGAACCCGTTACCTTTCGAAACCCTGACTTTGACACCTTTTCCCAACAAAGTGTGGTTAGAACACGGTCCGATAGTTTTGTGACTGGAATCATTTTCGACCCAACCGTTTTGCAACCATGAACCCCTGAAGTTCTGTCTCCCACTGCTAAACTGCAAACCACTCCCTCAGTACTATCCAGTCCCTCCTCATCCTCGTCTTCAGTCGCAACCTCGTCGATCATCCAGCCTATTATCCCACCTCCTCCACCCATCATGGTAGCCAGATATGCTCCTCTGGTGTTAGTTGCGCCTCTTCATGCCATGCCCCAAGACTATCAAATGAGACTTCCACAGTTCGATGCAATAGGACCTTTAAACGCCCAACAACATGTTGATAAAATGAATGATTATTATGATTTGCATGAAGTGGATGAAGCTGACGTTCAAATGAGATTGTTTGCCCAAATTTTGTCAAGTGACGTGAAAAAATGGTATGAAGGTTTGCGTGCTGCCTCAGTCCTTGACCTTACTGCATTCCAAAGGAGTTTTCTAGACAGATGGGAGGTAAATAAAAACCCTCTCCAAATATTGTCAGAATACGAAAATATTAGAAGAAATCAAGGTGAGACAATACAAGATTACTGCATACATTTCAATAACATGTACAACGCAATCCCAGCTGAAATCAAACCTCCACGGGGTTTGGCATTGATAAAATTCCTTGATGGTTTTGACGCTGACATGTCATACCAACTAAGGGAAATAAATTATACCACCCTGGAAGATATGCAGAAGAGTGCAACAAGTGTGGAAGCCAATTTGTTGGAAAAAAGGGCATGCCAGAGGTCAGAAAGGAGAGTCACAATTAAAGAGGAACCTTCCACATCCACCTTAGATTCCAAATTGGATTCTTTGGCCAGAGCAATGGAAAGAATGATGGAAAGACTTACTGTGTCAGACAGAAATCCTCCAAGAGAAAACCCACCAGCTCCTCAGGTTTGAAATCCTAACTTCAAGAGAAACCCTCCTCAAATCAGACAGAGAGATCCTAGGGATCAAAGAGAGCAGAGAGGTCTGGATCAACAGATCAGACCTCTCCTACAAGAAAATTATGCTGATGAAGGGGAGGAAGTGATTGAGGAACTAGAGGATACTCACATAAATCTCATGGGTATTCACAATAACGAAGCTATTTTCCTTACCCAATAAGAGCAAGAACTTTTTCTTCTCAATAAAACGGAAGTAAGTGAAGAAGTTGAAGATGTAGAACAACAGGCATTCAAAAATGCCATTTTGGAGGTACACCGACAGTATAATTTGCGGGGTAAAAAGACAGAAGGGAGTTCCCCCAAAAAGACGATATAAACAAAGAAGGTAGTCGAAACCAAGAAGGCCTCTGAGCCATCTGCCGAGAAGATTCCTGAGAAGAGTACTGCCGAAGTTCCTGCGAAGAAAAACCTTACTATTGTGAAAAGATCGTCGCAGCCTGAGGTTTCATCAATTAATCAATCAAGTACTTTTGGCCAGAAGAATGTGGTAGAAAAACCAGAGTTGATGAGCCTGAGAAGAGTCCCTACACCTTTCAGTCTTGAGGGGGAATTAGCCAAAGTAAAAATTCCCATTCCACTTTCTGAGTTGATGAACAAAGACGTTTATCGTTCACAGTTGATTAAGGCACTGACCATTGAACCTGACATAGGTACAAAGGCCTTAACCATTGGATCAACAAATCATTCAGATACCGTGAACCTTACAGATGATCAACCTGAACTTTTGTTCGGACCTGAAGTAGATGGCCAAGATGATAATGGTGATGTCGCTCCTTTTTACATCAGTCTAAACATACATGACCTGATCTTGCATAACGCTATGCTGGATTCAGGTGATTCCCACAATTTGATGCCTAAAGCAGTGATGGAGAAACTGGGACTGGAGGTCACTAGACCTTACAAGGATTTACACTCATTTGACTCCAGTAAAGTTAGATGTATTGGTTTGATCAAGGACCTATGTATCACCCTGGTTTAGATTCCTGCAAAGAGAATGGTCATGGATGTGGTAGTTGCAGACATCCCTCCGAAGTATGGAATGTTTCTATCCTGGTCTTGGGGGGCTAAGTTGAGAGGTACCTTGCAGCTAGATATGTCTTATGCCACTATCCCAGTTTTTGGGAAACAAAGAAGGCTCTACAGAGAAACATTGATGAAATACATGGTCAGTAGCCAAGAAAAACCGTACAACTATCCTCTTTACTCCGCGCATTCCGACTTGGATTCTTTTATCTTGTACAATGATGGTGACACGGGAGAACAAGATACTCAGTTGGGAGAAGATACATCTAGTCAGGATGAAGGCCAAGAAATCGTTGAGGTAGCAAGGATGAAAAACGTGATAACTGAAGAGCTACCGACAGATTTCTGGAGCATGGATTTTGATGGAGTGGTAAGAAAAGAAGGAGCTGGAGCAGGAGTCTGGCTGTATAATCACAGAAACAGGTATTTAGAACACCATTCTTACAAATTAAATTTCTAATGCACTAACAATATTTCCGAGTATGAAGCCTTGATGCTTGGTCTGAAGCTTTTGAAAAGAGTTGGTGCTAAACAGATTATGGTAAGAGGTGATTCTGAGTTGATAATTAAGAAAATAAAAGGTGAGTACGCTGCGAAACACCCACGTCTTAGAGCTTATAGGAATTTTATTCTTGATGCCCTTAGATGTTTCACTGAAGTTGACTTGCAGGTAATGCCGAGGGGACAAAACATTATGGCAGACGGATTGGCTATGTCAGTAGCCACATGTAAGATTCCTTTCCACTCGACTCGCCCATACACTGTTGAGGTGAAATGCAAACCAACCGTTCCCGACAATATCAGGTACTGGCAAGTGTTTGGTAATGATGATCAAATCAAAGACTTTTTGCAGTGTAAAAATGATTTTGAATGTACAAATATAGATTTAGAGAAGGAAGATGAAAATGTAAATAGATATGATTTTGAAATTGATAGTGTAAATAGCGTAGATTCAGGAGAATTAGGTGATGACGAAATGGATGCCGATATGTTGCATTTGAAAAGTAATGTTTTCCCTAGGGGTCTAGTTCCCTTAGAGGATTTGTTTGATTTTAACGACGTAGCCAAAAAACCAAAGATTGAAGCCAGTGGACAAGAAGTAGAAGATTGTAATATAGGGACGGAGGAAAAACCCAGGATGGTCAAATTGTCCAAATCATTACCCCCTGAGAAAAAACTCAAATACATTGACTTGTTCAAAGAATATTTAGATGTATTTGCCTGGGGTTATGAGGATTTGAAAGCTTATGATACCAGCATCATACAACACAAGATTCCAATAAAAGAAGACCAAAAACTATTTTGACAGAAACTTAGGAGGATAAATCCCAAGTTACTCCCTCTGGTAGAAAAGGAAATCAAAAAAATGTACGATGCCAAAATCATAGTCCCGCCGCATTTTTCCAAATGGGTCTCTAATTTGGTCCCTATGCGTAAGAAATCTGGGGAAATCAGACTTTGCATAGACTTCCAAAATTTGAATAAGGTCTCCCTGAAGGATAATTACCCCTTGCCCCAAATGGACCACATCCTACAAAGGGTGGTCAGATCCAGTCGAATCTCTTTGCTAGACGGGTTCTCGTGTTATAATCAGGTCCTAGTTCATCCGGATGACCAAGACAAAACCGCTTTCACCACACCATGGGGCACTTTCATGTATGTGAAAATGCCTTTTGGTTTGATGAACGCTGGAGCCACTTTCTAGAGAGCGATGGATATCGCCTTTGTGGAAGAACCGGGTAAGTTTATTGTCGTCTATTTGGATGATGTAACTGTGTTTTCTCGATGTGATGACGAACACCTGCGACACCTCAGACGAGTCTTAGAGAAATGTAGAAGGTTTGGGATTTCTTTAAATCCTAAGAAAATCCTTTTCGGGCTAGAGGAAGGCAAACTGCTAGGACACATCATCTCCAAGGACAGAATCAAAATAGACCCCAGCAGAATCGAGGCCATACAAAAATTAAAACACCCAAGAAACCTTAAAAAATTACAATATTTTATCGGGAGAATAAACTTTCTACGAAGATTCATTCCAAATCTGGCCGAGCTCATCAGAAAAATTACAAATATGCTAAAAAAGGATGTAAAAATAAAATGGGACACTGAGCCCAGACAGTCTTTCGAGCAAGTCAAACAAGCACTCACAGAAGCCCCTGTTTTGATCAGTCCTGATTTTACTAAGGATTTCTATATTTTCTCTTTCGCCTCCGAACATACTATAGCAGCGGTATTACTACAAAAGAACAACGAAGGGTATGAACAACCCATAGCTTTCTTTAGTAAAGCGTTAAGAGACGCTTCTCTGAATTACAAGATAATGGAGAAACAATATTTTGCCTTGGTAAAAGCCATAAAAGACTTTAGAGTCTACATTCTCCATTCTCACACCATAGCATATGTTCCGAATGCAGTAGTAAAAGACATTTTGACCCAGGACAATCCAGATGGAAGAAGAGGAAAATGGATTGCTGTCATTTTAGAATATGACATAGATATTAAGCCTACAAAACTAATCAAAGGTCAAGGCCTAGCTAAATTAATGGCTAAATCTAATTTCCATTCTCTTGACATTAATTTTTTAGCTGCAGCAGATGAACAGGGTGAGATGGCAACTCCAAGCGTGAGAGAGGTATTTCTCAACTCTCCATGGTACGCAGACCTTATATTCATTTTGAAAAATTTACAAGCTCCCCTTGGTTTGACTAAGACTAAAGCTAGATTTTTAAAGTTGAAAGCCTTAAAATTCTGTATTCTAGAAGGCAATTTGTATTGGAAAGATCCTGGAGGCATTCTGTTAAATTGTTTATTGAAATATGAAGATGACAACGTGTTACAAGAATTTCATGCAGGAGAATGTGGTGGCCATATGAACTGGAAGGTCACAGCCAACAAAATCCTCAGGGCTGGTTTCTATTATCCCACCCTATTCGTTGATGTACATCATACAGTGACTGCATGTCATCAGTGTCAGTTGTTTGAAGGCAAAAGGAAACTCCTTCCTCTCCCCTTGAAACTGATCTCAGTTGAAGCCCCTTTCTAGCAATGGGGATTGGACTTCATTGGAGAAATACACCCTCCTTCTTCGGGCCAACACAGGTGGATTCTCACTGCCACTGATTATTTTACCAAATGGATCGAAGCAGTACCAAGCAGGCAAGCCACTGACTCTGTTATTATCAAATTCCTTGAAAATAATATCTTGTCTCGCTTTGGATGTCCTAGAAAGATTATAACGGATAATGCAGCTGCTTTTCGGTCAAAGAAACTCATATATTTATGCAACCAGTATCACATTGGTTTGGGCCATTCCACAACTTACTACCCTCAGGGGAATGGGCTGGCGGAATCTTCAAACAAAACCTTGGTGAACATCATCAAGAAAACATTGCAGGAAAACAAGAAATCGTGGCATAACAAGTTGGTGTTTGCATTATGGGCTGACAGACTGACCACCAAGAGGTCAATTGGTATGTCACCATACGAGTTGGTATATGGCACAGAAGCAGTTTTCCCCACTTCCTTAGGAGTCCCTGTCATGAAGTTGCTTCAAGAGGTACAAGCCGAGCCAAATGACTCATAGAGAAGGATCAACCAGATGATCCATTTGCAGCAATCTAGGGAAGACATTTTCAACAAGACTCAGGTAATCCAAGAAAGCATCAAGAATATTTTTGACAAAAGAACCAAGGAAGATGATTTTGAGCTAGGATATTTGGTGTTGAGATGGGACGCCAGAAATGAAGACAAGGGAAAGCATGGAAAATTTGACAGTCTGTGGAGCGGACCATACATGATTCAAGCATTCAGGGGGAACAACGCTTTCTTGCTAAACAATGCTGATGGGATCGATCTTCTAGGAGGACCTGTAAATGGAAGAATTCTCAAGCATTATATGCCACCCCAGTAGAGGCTCGAGTTCCACTCACCATTGTACATACCATTTTTATTTTTCACCTGCATTTTTTGAGTGAATAACATTAGTCAGTTGGTTGAAGCCCGAAGAGAAGGCCCTAAGCTGCTGACCATTGTTCTTCCAATTTTTGAGAATAAAACCAACAAAGGCTACTAGGCAGAAGTTCTCAGAATGACAGGAACCAAGATTCTTGGCACTTCACAGGGAAAGTACCATCCCCAGGTGGAGCCGCTGTTATCACCCTATAAGTTATAGGATCAATTAGTGACTAGGATATTATCTGTCTCTAGTATTTTTTGTTGACAAATGATTTTTCATTCTGCAAATAATTTGAAAAAGAAAGAGAAAAAAAAAAAAAAAAATAAAAGAAAAGAAAAGAGGGCATAAAATAATTCAATAAAAGCCCCATGTAATAATAGTAACTTGGTCCATAATAGGGTAGTGAATGAATTTGGCTAAACAGTTTAATCTTAGCCAAAGTGTCTAGGTTATATTAGTGAATAAATCTGGCCAGACTATCTAATCTTGGTCAGATAGCCCCAAGGTAGAGTAAATCCTTAACCCAACAGTCTAATCTGGGTTAATTGTCATAGGAAGCTAGGGTAGAAAATAGGTTAGTTTCCTTATCGCTTCATTTTAATAAAACCAACTTGATGTAAATGTTGCACCATGTTTCATATGCTTAAAATATCGTTTGGTCAAGCCCCATGGTGGTGTCTACTTGAAAAACCTTGGAAAAACCCATAAAATGCACTTATCCTAAGTTTTTCCCGGCGCATGTGTTTTTCGCTCCCCACTTATGCTCCTCACACATATCAATGGTCCTGATCGTGGTGCCCAAATCTACGGTGGACATATCTTTCCAGAA
>ML785473.1:456387-502803 GCA_009831015.1 Picea engelmannii
ATTCTTTTCAGATCTGCTTATGTGTATTTGACTGATATAATCCTCTTCTTTCCTCATTCTTTCGTTAAATTCTCAAATGGTTAAAATATTCATGCAAGTTAAAACTCAACCATAATCATTGAAAAGATCCTGCCCCGGATCAAAGATGGATGGAGATGGTAGACCCCAGGCAGTGATAACATGGACCTCCTTGCTCAAGCACAACTCCACAGAGTTCAGTTTCAAGGAGTTCATTGATCAATTCTACCACCCTGTGGTAAGTATGCTAGGTGGCAAGCCCGAGCCTCGGATAAACGATGAAGTCCAGAGGATCCTGCATCTCTCGGACAACACAAATACCGGGGATTGGTATTTATACCAGGATCACACTGAGATCAGAGTATACAGGTGCGAGTTGGCACCGTATAAGTTGCCCAAGTATCTGCCTGTCAAGATTTTTTCTTTGGAATATATAAGACAGATACTAAATTCCGTTGATATCCACTTTGTGTCACTGAAGAAAAAGTAGCAACTCAGAATCAAGGGGCAGATTGGCTCCTTCATCTGCAACAATCGTGGCGCTGGGGAAGAAGTAGAAATGATGCTGAGAGGAATGAATTTCTTCATGATTTTCCCATGGCATTATGATCCGTGTGGGATCATCTCAGAGATGAGGGTGAAGAAAAAAAACATCCCATATGTTCATGAGTCCAAGCCTGAAGTTGAGAAGTTCATAAATCAGACAACCTTGGAGCCTAACACATTGATCGAAGTAGAACAGAAGGATCCCTCGGCCACTATGTCACAAACGACCACGCCACAGGTCCTGAAAGAAAAGAGGCCTAGGCAAGACTTATCTCCGCCTGTCACTGAGGTATCTTCCGAAGAACTCCAGCTGCATAGAAAAGGCCTAAGACTATTGCAGTTCTTGGCCCGACCAGGGAAAAAGAAGCCCCGTCTACTACAGTGACCAAAGTTGGTATTCCACCCTTCGGTTCGAGCCTCCATAAGGGCATAACCTCAACACTGCCAAAAAAATCTACAGATTCTCCATTGACCACCCAATCAGGCAAGGTGGCACCAAAGCTGAGTATCTTTGAAAATTATGAGCTAATCAAGAAAAGGAACCAGACCCTGACCAACAGTACTTGCGCCTAGTTCTGGAAGCAGACGTCGACTGTGCAGCATAGGTTTCTATCGGAATTCAACACCTAGAAGGGAAGAATGCATATGGCATTCCTCCAGGCACAGGTACCAGATCCTAAGGTGATTACGGACTACAAGAGGGCCACTTTCGAATTCTAGACAAAGGACGTGCATCCAATCGATCAGATGGATCTGCACAAGCAGACAGGGGAAATGGTATTTTACACGTTGGCACATGCTTCCACTACTGCGTCCAAACTGCAAGTGTCCCTGAACAATGTTCAAACACAACTCAAGTTGGAGAAGATATCTTCCTTTGCAAAGGACAATAGGATCAAAACTTTGGAGTAGCTGGTCCTCAAGATCGTTTACGATCCTTCAAACGTGAAAGCAGCTAAGGAAATGATAAAGAAGAAGAATGTTGACATTGCCTCCTTGAGGAAACAATTGAATCTCCCACCCACAGAGGATGCGCAAGAAAAGGAGATAGCAGAGAAAGAAGGAGAGAAAGATGAAATGCTCAAGATGCTCATGGAGCAGAATGCGCAGCTAAAAGAAATGGAAGCTGAGATGGAGAAGCTAGTAAAAGAGAAAGAGAATTTGAAGCCAATGGAAGTCATTCCACTGAGTTCCATTCCAATTTCGGGAGTGAGTACAACATTAGTGGCAGAAGTCCCATCTGCTACCCCATTGACACCCCTAGAAAAGACATCCGACCTGGCTAAGTCCATGGAAAAGATGAACCTGCAGGAAACAGAAATCAACAGGCTTAAAAAGGAGATTGAGAACCTTCAGGAACACAAATCTTCCTTCCAGACCAGCCTCTCCAAGGAAAAGCAGGTGACCGATCATCTCAAGTAGGAGTTACAATAGCTCCGGAAGCAGACAGTGGCAGGAAAGACTTTGGTCGAGTTCAAAGAAAGTGTATTGACAGACATCACCAAGTCCATGAACGAGATATGGCCTATGATACAGATTATGTTTGAGTAGAATGAATTCGTACAAAGAAGCAAACAAGCCATCGAGAATATCAGATCAAAATTGGGAGAGATTCCAACACAGGCAAACGAGATCATCAAGTTCCTCAATTCTAAGACCAGGGAAGAACATAGACCATCCTTGAGGTCAAAAGAGTTATGACCAAGAGAGGATTAATGCTCCAGCTGGAAGAAAAGGTTCAAGCCATGGATGTAGGGGTAAAAATATTCTTTAGTAAGATTGAGGCTCTCCAGAAGAAAGGTTTTCCTGGTCTGAAGGTAATCAATGATAAATTGATGACACTCCCAGACTACAAGAAGAGATTGGCCGATGTGGATAAGGACAGTTCAAAGTTTGCAGGCATTCAAGGGAGCATCACTGGCAATGTGTTTCTAGATGCTCTTCAGTGGGACATCAGTATCCAACATGAGATTCGATACATCTTCCTCACCAAACCTACCTTCACCAAGTACACAGAAATGGACGAAGTGTATCGAAGGCTACTCAAAGTCAACGTGCCCAGTCATCTCTAATGGGAGGAACTCTGTGATCTGATCGAGTAGCAGATG
The DNA here is from genome assembly GCA_009831015.1 of Picea engelmannii. Classification (NCBI taxonomy): domain Eukaryota; kingdom Viridiplantae; phylum Streptophyta; class Pinopsida; order Pinales; family Pinaceae; genus Picea; species Picea engelmannii. The sequence continues at coordinate 459,060 of ML785473.1, forward strand.
AGTTGTCCCAGTCCAGTCATTTTTCCAATCCGATGAGGTCGTGCAGAGGCTTCATCAACGACCCACCCCGAAAGCAGCATGCAGTTACACCACGTCATCAAGCAGTTCCTAGATTTAGGAAATTTGTTAAGTTAGTTAGGATAAAAATAGATTTATCACGTCCTAATCATTAATGACAGGATTGTTTGTAATTTGAGTTATAAATACTTCATCTTTCGAAGTATTGAGGGTTGTTGATCTTCACACCCTGACGCTATCAGACTGTAATATCTTTGAAGAGATCTTCCATTAATAAAAAGGAGGCACTTTTACAGGATTCTTGCATGTATTTACTGGTGATGTTGTTCTCTCTAAGTTGAATGTTATTTTTGCTTTGTCATCATTTTGTTTTCTGAATCTAATATTTAGAAGTAACGAAAGTTGCAGGATTTATCTCATATACCCTGTTTCTGACTCGAAAGATTTTAGTGTTTCATCTTCTGGTGTTTTCAATAAAGAAATTCTTAACTGCTTCTTTGTTGAATTTATCTTTCTCATCTTTTATGTTGTTCATCATTTAAGCTACTAAAGAATCCAGTGATTATATTATCTCTCCCTGTGAAAGTTTTCCCTTTGCGTTTCTGGTTTGTATTTCATATTTTATTAAAAACACAGACCCCATAGCCCAATGGATGTGTAGACTGTCTCAACCAACTCAACAAAAACTATGACAACAAAAACCGACCTATTTATTTACCTAGCCTAATATTTAAAATTTGAAACATAGCTAAATCATATAGAGAGATCCCTCTCTGAAGTTGGAAGGGCTAGATCCCAACTTCAAAAGTGGTTGGATAAAGTTACATTTTGTGGATTTCTTCTGTTGTCAACCTCTTGGAACTTTACAGAGTGCAAACACCCCCTAGCAATTGGCATGTAAGAATGTGTTGCATGGGGTTGCAATTGGAAATCACGGTGCTCTTGTGTAAAAGGATATAGTTCCGGAAACGTTGGGCAACTTGAACAGCTGCCAAGGACAGTTTTTCAACATGTAAATACTTGGCTTCGGTAGTCGTGAGACTCGGACTCAAATAATAAATAACATGTTCGTCATGAGAATCATCCTCTTGGACGAGAACCATGGCTATGGTCGAATCCGACGTAGCGAGATAAAGGAAATAATCTCAACTATAATCGGGCAGGAAAAGTAGTGGGGTACGGGTTAAAGTCAATTTCAAAGCGTCAAAGGATTTGTTGGTAGTGGTATCCCATACAAATTCAGAGACTTTCTTTAATAGTCGAGTAAATCCGAGCATTAACTCAACATAGTTCGAGATAAAATGACATAGAAAGTTTGCCTTCCTTGCAAACTTTGTAGCTGGCGAAGTGAAGAAGGGGGAGGGAGATTGAGAATGGCCTAAACCTTCAAAGGATCTACCCTGATCCCTTGACATGAAACAATAAAGCCTAACAGTCGGCCGGACTCCACACAAAAAACAAATTTGTGTGGGTTTAATCGTATACGATAGAACCGACAACGAAGGAAAATGGCTCGAAGGTGGGCTAGATGATCACTACGATGCATGGAATGTGCTGGTAGGTCATCTAAATATGGTTGTACAATGTGCTTAATATCATGGAAAAAATAAGACATAGCACGTTGAAACATGGCACCAACGTGCTTTAAACTGAAGGGCAGTTTCTGGTAGGCAAAAGTGCCCCAAGGACAAATAAAAGTGGTTTTGTGTTGATCCACGGGTAAGATGTTGATCTGATTATATCTGGAGAAACTGTCCATCAGAGAGAAGATTTCATTTCTGACGCAATCATCAACGATTTGGTCAATGAAGAGGGTGGGAAAGTTGTCTTTAGGAAACAATTTGTTGATATCCCTATAATCAACACAGACACGGATCGTACCTTGTTTCTTGTTAATCGAAACGAGATTGAATACCCAATCAGTTAAATCCATGGGATAAATAAATCCATCTTTAAGAAGTTTTTCAACTTCAATCTTGATAGTGGTTGCTTTACGAGGGTGGACTGGGTGAAGTCTTTGACGGATGGGTTTAGCGCCCGGGTATGTCTTGATTTTGTGTATAACAATATCGGGGTCAATACCAGGCATCTCTTCATAGCTCCAGGCGAATACATCACAGAATTCTTGAAAAAGGGATTTATACATGGCAACTTCATCAGTGGAACACGAAGCTCCAATGTGCACATTTTCAACAACTCCAGGTTTGATAGAGATGTCAAGGGGGATGGTGGGTGAAATGTTTCTTAAGTTCCCTTTGTATAAGACATCGTGTGTGGAGTCGGGAACCGAAGTAATAACGATAATGGTTGATGGAGTTGAAATCCGTTGGTAACTCTTGAGGGTGTGTTATTCCAGGAAGAGAATGGAACGATGATTTTTATCATCCCAAGGAGTGTCCTCCATGGACATAACCGACATAATCATCTCCTCTGTGCAAAAAATCACGTAAGGGTTGCGACAACACGACCGATATAGGTAGTTTCGGGGTCCCTTGAAGGAACTTAGTAACCTCGTCCCGTCTTGGACAATCCTTAGTGTAGTGATAATCACCATAGATAAGACAAGGGTATCAGGGTTTTAACTTATCCTTATCATCAAAAGGTTTTGTTTTGGTCTTCTTAGATTGTGGATTATTTTTATCCTCCTTATTCTTACCCTTCCCTTTTTTGGATTTATTCTTTTTGGCAGGGGTAGATTGAATAGATTTCACTTCAGAAGTCTTGCCGGTGGGAGGAGTAGGAGACAGAGCATGTTGAGCATTAGAAGAAACAAACGTGGGGTTGGTGGTAGAGGCTTGTGCAGAGTGGGGTTGAGAATGGAAAGTGCCAACCACACGATCAGTTGCATGAGAAGAAAAATAAGTAGTTGAAGTAGCGGTAGTAGAAGGACAAGGTGCATCAGGGAGTAAATCGTAAAGAGTACATGTTTGTGAGTAAACAAGGTCGAGGTATTGATCATGACTAATCACTTGTTCTTCTGTGACAACTCCACCCATGGCGATTTCACGAGAAATGTCATTCACAAATGATTTTGTGAACCACTGTGCCAGTAACTGATTGGGAAGCTCGAGTTTGATTAGACGTCGTCTCCGTCTCCATTCATGAATGTGATCAGAGATATGAGTGGCTTTGGTTTGCTTGAAAGAACTCAAAATTTTAGTTCATGTTTCATAATGGATCAGTAACTAGTAGTGGGTGAGGAAATCCATGGAGAGGGTGTTAAAGTCAATGAAGAAGCTTCGTGGTAATTCTATATACCACTTTGCGGATGAACCCATAAGAGTTCACTGAAAAAGACGTAATCAAATATAGTCATCCATCAAAGAGTTGGATGAACACCAAAGGTGGAAAGTCATTACATGATTGTTTGGGTCCTCTTCCGGTTTACCATTGAACTTAGGAATGTCGGATAGTAGTTTGGCCGGTATTACGAGCCACTGAGGAGAGTGACTGATGGGATCATTTAAAATTCTAGACAGATCAGGGAGGTCCAAGGTGTCTAAAAAGGGTAACTGTCTATTCACATGGGGGTAATGGTGACTTTGGGGAGGAAGTCTTGTAGGTATACCAGTAGGACTGTAAGCAGTTTTCATATAATGCGAAGATTCGGGTAGATTCGGTTGTTGGTGTGGAGGAATGTAACCTATAGGGTTGTATTGGTTAGGGTTGTTCCCTTGAACATGGACATTGGGTCAAGCGTTCAAACCCGAAATGGTATTGGACAAACCTGGATATGGTTGGCCTGTACTAGGGAGTATGAAAGAGATAGCTTGAGGTTCTTTCCCCCCAGTTAGTTGAGGATTATTTTGGGTAAGATAGTTCCAATACCGGGCTAAGGATGGAGGTATTTTATGCCCATAGGGTGGGGTAGGTGGGGATTTCCCTCCAATCGTGGGTTGCGTCCCAATTGGGATTTGAACTCCAAAAGGGGATTGTGTTTAGCCTCTAGGGTGAAATTGTCCACCAACAAGAATCCGGTAATTAGGTGTGAAAGGCTAGGTGGTGCCACTAGGGTTGGTTCCTCTAGTAGGCGATGGAAGGGACCCTCTAGAAGGGGGCCAAGGAAGTGTCAGAATAAAACTAGGAACAAGATTGTGCCCAGAAGGAGTGGAAACTCCAGGAGTTCCGGATAGGACTTGGGTAGGAATGGGAATAGAAGCATTCAACTCATGATATATGGGGGGGAGTGTTGGGGTGAGTCTAGGTGAAAGAGGCATGCTAATGGGGGCTTAGCTAGCCACCGTATTCCTGGTGGGAATAGTCATAGTATTTGGGACCATTGTAGAATGGGCCATCTGAAGGGGGATGGTTGAGTTGGGATCTGCCAAACAGATAGGCATTCGTAATGAGAGTATGTTCTATATCAGATGTTTTGGGAAACTTGTACTCGATGAATATATTGGCACTTGTGCCAGGGATGAAAAGATCCTGTCTCGGAATGTGAGGAGACCAAAAAGGATCCTAACCTTCAGGGCCTATGAACAGTCCAGTTGGTACTCCAGAAGTTTCAACAATAATATCTCTGGAAGAATTTACTCGAATAATACGTCTCTCGGAACCGTGAGGAATTCAAAAATTCTCTAGAGAATTAGAACCTTCCACTCGTGGAGTGGTAGTGTCTTGGACCTCACTCTATTGAGGAGAGTCCTCCAGTGGGTTGGTAGGCAAGGGTTGAGAACCTCCCAGATCTTCTGGGGGTAGTCCTTGCATTCTATGTGAGTGGCGTGGAGGGTCAATGTTGGTAGAGATAAATATTTTACACAAGATACTCAATGGCCAACTTATGGAAACAAACAACACGCGCTAGTAAAATCTAGGAATCAAAACCAAGCAAACAAGACCTTCCTATTCTGAAGTCACTAGCTAGTGATGAAATCCAATGTCACGACGTCGAGACAAGAAGGGGCTGGGCTAGGGTGGAAAAGTTACGTTGATGACCTGCTTAACAAACTTACACCCTGGTGCAAGCTCCCACACATAATCGTGGGTATACCCTCCAAGGAGCTCGAGTGAGTCTGGCCAACATCGATTCTAGGTACTGTGAATACTTACCCCTCCACAGTCACCTTGTGTAAGACTTTAAGAATATAGGCTACTAAAGTTACCACAAACAACAATGATGCCTAGGGAAACAGTCGACAGTCCGATCCCAATGCAAGGGAAGGGTATCTAGCCCAAAATCAACTTGAGAGGCTTCCACTCATCATTGTGGGTATACCTTCAAGCGACCCCTGTAATATGTACAATCTCTACACTGAGATCAACAAAGCAAGGTGAGTAACTATGTCAATCTCAATGCAACCTCAGGTTTGACCCTTGTGTGAGAAGGGATTCCTAGGACAAAATGTTGAAAACGGAATTTGACACTCCCTATCACAAGATACTGTTATGTGTTTTGTGCTTTGGAGAATGTGTCTCACTACCTATTCCAAAGCTCTAGCCTAGCTAATGTTGGTTTAAAAGAGCCCTAGAAAATGTTACTAGTTGAATTTTAAAGTTTCACAGTACTATTAAAGGTTGTTGTTACTCAAGAGGGAGACAGGAATGAAACCAATGTTGTGTAAGACTTTGAACCAACAATGCGTAAATAGAAATGAATGATACAAACTTTCGTTCGATAAATTCTATCTACAACAGGGAAAAATGATTTTTCTGGAATAATGCAAACTACGATGTACAATTCTATTTTTAAATGTAGTACCAAACAGTCATTAACAATGTAATTTCATGATTCGTTCTCTTTCAATATTTCAAACGCCAATATTTTCTGAATAAATGATTGCTTACAAGACTTAAAAGACTTATTTTTTTTATTTTTATTTTTTTCGAAAACAAAAACAGGGATGGAACTAAGAAAGGGTAAGAAACCAATGAAAATAAAACACTCAACAAGCACCCAAATCAATCTTTCAATGAAGATAAAAACACAAAATGACAAGAAAAGGTTTCTCCAAATGTGAACAAGAAATGTTATTCTGATCATTAAGCAATCCAGAAGATGCAATCAACTTACAAATCCAAACCCAAAACAAAATCTTTGATCGAGCAAGTGCTCGGATGCGAGTCCAGACATTATATCCTTGTCGATAAAAACAAAGATCAAAAAAAGATCAAAAGAGAGGCGTTTGATCTTCGAAATCAATTAAGATCGAGTAGGGACAATCATAAGGACTCAAGAACTGGTATCAAAATCTGTTTCCATTTGACTGAAACAGAAGCTGGGCAATAGTAGAGGTCAAGAACCAATCCAAAAAAAAATTCAAACGCCGCCACGGGCGGGCAGTATAATGCAGTGCAAAAATGAGTGATTTCCGTAGGCCAATAGTCATGTAGGTCACGTAAATCCTGCACTAAAAAAAGCCACCAAGGTGCGGAAATGGAAAGTTTCCATGGGCTACCAGTAGGGTGCAGTGTAGACACGTTTCATAAAATAGAAAATTTTGGAAAAAAGACAAAGGGTCTTAGGAAAAGTTTAAATCCAGTGAGTCTAATTGGATCTCCCACAGACTCAGAGACTGAAACAGAATGTAAAATATAGGCTATAAGAAAATGGCCAATGAAAAACCACAATCAAGTTGTACTCTCCCCAGTGGAGTTGCCAATTTTGTTAATGGGTAAATCAATAGATGCGGACATGAACTAATCCCCCTAGATCCACCTAGATCTAGAACAAAACAAGATGAAAGAATACACTTTCCCTAGATTACGATCATTTAATTTAACTACCAAAAGAGGAATAGATAACATATCTTATGAATCTCTTCCTTATGTGTTTGTTGATCCTTCTTTGCTCCAATGCTCCTATGAAATCAGATCTGTAATAACACAAATCAACTAACGTGAAAGAAACAATAATGAAATTCAATGACAACCTAAACATGTGATCAAGGGGTCATGTAATAAAATATCGATCATTTTATGGGAAAGAGACATACCACCATATTATATTAATGAAAGGTAGAAGACACAACCAAATCACCCTGATGTCACAAGTTCCCTTTCAGCGGCCCTTCATTATGACACACACATACATTTTCTCTGATATTTCCATGAAGATTTCTCTCAAAAACTTGATGGATGAATGGAGATCTCAGGCATCACTTGAAATAGGATTCTTCACACAAAATTCAATCTATTCTCTCTTCAGTCTCTATGCTTCTTTGTGCTTGCACCTCTATCCTTTTCCATGAGAATCCTATCATTATATAGAAGAAGATGAAGTGGTTAAATAGATGAGGATGATCCAATCAAATCAGAGAAGTCAGTAGGATCATAACCATATGGACGCCACCTCATATTTCCAGAAGGTTCCACTTCTAGAAGCTTCTAGAACTTCTTTCCTCTTTTAGTTTTAAAGCGCCACCATGACCTACCTATATAGCAGCCTACAAAAATCTTGTGGACTAGCTATAATGCAACATGCGAAAATTAGGGATTTTCGCACTGTGTAAAGGGAGGTGCCTGCGAAAGCCTTCCAAAAATACCATCTTGCAAGGGTGGAAAGAGGTTGCTTTTCCCAGGAAAAAGATTATATTGGGAACTTGAACACATGTTTATGTAACCATCATCAGGGTGACCAAAATAATGTGTAACAGGGTCCTTTCCATCTCACCATTTCCAATCCCAACCCCTTTCCCAAAATAGAAACAATTACAAACATAAAATGACACGTTTCACTGATTTCCTGCTTTTCAGGAGGTGAAATTATGAAAAATAGGCTTCAAAATGCCACATGTAATTCTCAAAATGTGACATGTGTGTCCAATATGAGAACGGTTTTTGTAGGTAAACTCTTTTTATAGAAAAACCTCTCTTGGTTTCTTAAAATTCATCTCCATCTGGCTGGAATATGCGTCGCAAAAACATGTCTCAAACAGGAAATCATGAAAAATGAAAAATAGGTCTCAAATATTCCTTCGAATCTCCAAATATGTGACACCTTTTGAAAATATGAGAGAGGTTTTTATTATCCGGTTTGTCCTAGACAAAAACTTCTCAGGGATTTTCAAAATTTGTCTTCAGTTAGTCATAAATTGATCTTGATGTTGACCACTAAAATAGTCATTTACGCAATGCGTCCTGTAGCATGTGCACAAGAAAATCCTATGTGTGACAACATCCTATGCGCGAAAACATTATCCACACGACAACATTCTTTGCGTGACATCATTCTCTGCGCGAAAACTTCCTTTGCGCGACAGGATTCTCTACATGACAACATCCTTTGCACAACAACATTCTTTGTGTGACAACATTTTCTGCATGACAGCATCCTCTGCATGGTGCGAAACAATTTTTTTAGTGCACAGTGAATTTTGCAGCATGCGATTGCAAATGGAAATGAGAATAATAAATGATAAAGCTTCATTTTGAAACTCACCCTTGGAGATGTTATATGATTCCAGACATAAAAACAATATTGGTGTTAACAGGCATGGCTTTGCAAACTGTTGACAAACCTCTAACCGTAGATATCAAAATCATGGTGCTAACAGCTGGCTCCAATGGGGATGTTATCCTCCCTGTGAGGTAGAAAAGAACAGTAGACCAAGTGCCTTAGTCATTCGAAACCCAATGACAATCCAAGCCCAAACTACTGCTCCAAACTGAAGACAAAAAATGCATGCTGAAAAACTGGAAATTGTTGAAAGAAATGCTCATAGTACCGAGCTTATTCGCACTCCTACCTACCCTAACTGCTGAAAAAAAATGCCAATCAAGTGAAATCAAAATTCCAATGAAACCATGAAATCACTTTATCCACTTTTTTCTTTGTTTTCACATGCTTGCTCCAAAGCCTGTTTACTGATAAGTCATTCAAAACTTTATCTATAAATTCAAATCTCAAAAAATTAAAAACATTGGGACTATTTATCGCCTCCAAAAAAAATGCAAATGGATCCTCAAAAACATACATAAAACAACAATCACGTTTCACCCCTTCCACTACATCCTTGTTTTCATGCAATTCAACCTGTTGATTGCCACCAAGAGGTTGAAAAGTCTCATGAGACTGCTGGAAATAAAAATCTTCATAATCATAAGACAGTGTGGGCTGAATTGAAACCCCTGGTGGAAAGCAATCCATATCTAATACTAACGTTGATTGACTGTAATCTTTATTTCCAATATGGTAGTTGAGCACAGGCTGCAAATATGAACTGAAATAACCTTTCATGTAATCAACAACATGGTCATTAAATGCATGAGAAGGTTGTTGGTCTTCCTCACTGATAACACTTTTCTCATGTAAAACAATGTCACTGTGAATGCAGACAGACTTCCCTGCTTCCTCTGTTATCTCATGATTTACTTTCAACAATTTAAAGGAAGAAAAACATAATGGAAGATAGTTTTCATTTACAAGTCCACTACTTTCTTCATATTCAACATCATGCCTGGAGGATTTGTGATTTGAAACATTATAAACATTTTTCTTCAGCAATTTGAAAGAAGAAAAACACAATGGCAAGGTTCTTTCACCTGATTCAAAACCTTCTTCATTTTCTTCACTGTTGTCATATGCACATTTTTCAATTTCTTTGGATTGTTGAACATACTCATTTTCATATTTATCTTCGACCAATGGCTACAATTTTGAATTGATAAGACCTTCTACATAACAAGTAATAGGGTCATCAAACACATGAGAAGAATGCTGCAATTTCTTGTCAATTTGTTCTAGTGAATCAATGTGATTTGGCATCAACACACATTCCTTTGCTTCAGTGATGATCTTAGAATTTTATTTCAACAATTTAAATGAAGAAAAGCATAAAGGTAAAGAATTTCCTTCAGCTGATTCAATACTTTATTCTTTGTAACTGTGATATCTAGGTTGATTGATCTCATTACACTACTAAAAAGGAACATTTTCTGAAAGAGAACATGCAGCTGGTTGTTCTAGGAAGTCAACATCATAATCATCATCATATTCATCATATATAGGAAAATCCATAACATTTTCAATGTCATCTAACAAGGAAAATCTTGGAACATCAACCTTCTCTTGAACAAGCGGATTTGAAAATTCATCTTCTTGACTATCTACAAATGAATACATAAAACAATCAGTTTCTTGGTCATGATGAAAAAGGTTGGGATGTAAATAAGATTCTTGTTTATGCGCAATCTCACATTCTTCTGCTACACCATTGTTCTTTGTATTTGCAACACTCTTTAAATTATGATTTTGTGGCCTCCGACATGCTTGAAGATTGTCTTCCACTTCCTGAGCATTATTGAATAACTACTGGAAAGACATAGACTTCCTCTCCATCAAAAGAAAATATAAGTCTGATTGAAAGGTTGTTACATAATGGAGCATGGAAACAACTTCAGGAGGTTGGAATTCTTTAGGCAGTTTATAATAAATACTAGCAAACCTCCTACTGAAATTTGAGATGGTTTCATCTTTCATTCTTCTCATGGCATAAAACTCTGAAAGGAGTAGATTCCATGACTTTCTCTCACCCCAAAATCTATGGAAGGCTTCCCTCAATTCATCCCACAAGATAATTGACTAAGGTTGAAAATGTTTGAGCCATGCTATGGCATCTCCTTGTAAGTATTAAGAAAAGGCCCTCATAGACACATCATCATGTTGAATCTCAAAAATGTCTATAAAATGATCAAAGACCTGAATATGTTTTTCAGTTGAATGTGCATCATGCTCTCCATCGAACCTAGGAAGGTACTTAAAATGTTTCATAGGAAATTCATGAAGGATGGAAGGAAATTTAAGAGGACTGTATCTTTCTTGAATCCTGGAGGGTGTAGGATTAAGAATAGAAGGTGCAATCTCAACTTTGGTTTCATTAAGCTCACAAGAATGATCATGAACATCATATGGTTCATAGGAAGGAGCTTGGTGAATATCGGTTATACAAGAAGGAGGTATACCTACAGTTTTCAATGAAGGATATACAAGGGTAGATCTTTGGGATTCATTTGAACATAGTAAGTGAAGAAATATTCTTTTGAAAAAATTAGGAAAGGACAAGAAGATATTGATAAAACAAAAAATTACATATTGAACTAAACTTAAGCTTGAGTACATGATTTTTCCATACTTCTCTTCCATATCTCTGTCAACAAGTCTCATTCTCCAGTGGAGTTTTGGAATCACATTTGAAGATTGATTCGAGTCACCATGAAAACTTTAGCTCTGGATTCTTATTCCAGTGGAATCAACTTCAAACTAATTTTTTGATGTGTGGAGTCGCCAGAGAAGAAACATAGCCAATATGTGCCTATGTGTATGCTTCTCTCAGACCTTAGAACTGAAACGATGTCATTCTTCCCAGGGAAAATGCAACTTTCTCTCCCTGGAAACGACGCCAAAATGTTAGCAGTCGGTAATTTCTTTGGTCTGCATCAAAGAAAGGCCAAGATAACCTACAACCCAACTTTAGATTGTATAATGAACTATACAACCAGAGAGGGCTCTCTCATATGTCTAATGACTAGTAATAACTCAAATATTTCATCAATAAATACATAGAGGTTAGATTCTGCAATAGGACAAGTTTATTTTTTTCTTAAAAGGGATGGTAGGCCAAGCAAGAGAGAAAGTACCATTGGGCAATGGAGTCAAATTCTGAAAACAGGAGAAACAAATGACTTAGTGACTAAACTTGAGAGTATAAAAGATAAATAAGCAAAAGTCTTTCAGTTTAAAATTATTGAGTGTGGCGAGATAAAAACACGTGAAGCAACTCGGAGCACTGCTAGGGATGAATTCAAAGTTAACTTAGAAGAAACACAATTTGTCTAAATGGCATGAATCTAGAGCACTGCGCGGTGAATTCTAGATTCAAAATCACGTTTTGATTCAAATAGAAATTATAGATGTGAATATAAAGAGCATAGGAAAGAACATACGTAAATAAATAATACAATACATCAGACTACCACCATTAGAATCATTTCATCAAAGCTTGAGGACTTTTGCATTAAATATCACTCGGATCAAAAACTACAATCAATAGTCACTGTCTACACTATCTTTCCAACCAACACATTTTACATCTTTTTCCATGCAATATATAGCACTATGGGTCCTTTCCATCTCACCATTTCGAATCCCAACCCCTTTCCCAAAATAGAAATAGTTACAAACAAAAAATGACACGTTTCACTGATTTCCTGCTTTTCAGGAGGCGAAATTATGAAAAATAGGCTTCAAAACATCACTTGTAATTATCAAACTGCAACAGTTGTGTACAATCTGAGAACAATTTTTGTATTTACACTCATTGTAGATACAAAACTCTCTTGGTTTCTTGAAATTCATATCCAAATGGACAGAATATGTGTCGCAAAAACATGTCTCGAACAGGAAATCATGAAAACTGAAAAATAGGGCTCAAAGATTCCTTTGAATCTCCCAATCCGTGACACCTTTTGAAAATATGAGAGAGGTTTTTATTATATTGTTTTTCCTAGACAAAGAATTCTCGGGGATTTTCAAAATTCCTCTCTAGTTTGTCAGAAATTGATCTTGAATTTGACCACTAAACCAGTCATTTACGTAGTGCGTCCTGTAGCCTATGCACAGGAAAATCCTCTGCATGACAGCATCCTATGCGTGACAACATTCTTTACATGACCACATTATCTTCACGACAACATCCTTTGCACGACATGATTCTATACGCGATAAAATCCTTTGTGCGAAAACATTCTTTGCGCGACAACATTTTTTTCCCGACAACATCCTCAGTGTGACAACATTCTTTGTGCGACGACATTCTCTGCACAACAACATCCTCTGTGCAACAACATCCTTTGCGCAATGCACAACAATGTTTTCAGTGTGTGGTTGCAAATGGAAATGGGAATAATAAATGATAAAGATTCATTTTGAAACCCACCCTTGGAGATGTTAGATGATGCTAGGCATAAAAACAATATTGGTGTTAACAGGCATGACTTTTCAGACTGTTTGCGAACCTCTAACCTTATCTATGAAAATCATGGTACTAACACCCCCAACTTGAGGTTGACCTTCAACAGGAAGTTGAAAACTATAAGGGACATAATGACTTGTGCCTCCAAGCTCATTGGAGCTACTTGGGCCAATATAATTAGATCCTCCATGTGGTGGAGGAATGCTAGCCTCTAGGCCCTCCAGATAGAACTTGGGTAGGTGTGGGAACAAAACTGCTAGCAACATCATACCTAGGTGGAACAAAATGATTAGATCATCTGGATGGACCCTGGGTAGGATTAGAAATAGAACTATTAAGAGTGTTATACCCAGGTGGAAGTGATGGATTTGATCTAGGCGGAAGTGGCGTTCCAATAGGAGCTTGAGTTGTTACAGTACTTCCGACAGAAACATGTGTAAGTTGTGGCACCGTGGTAGAGGTAGTGAGTTGGAGAGGAAGCATTGTATGAGTTCCAACCAACAATCAGTCTGAAACTGTAACAACATTGCTTGTCGTGCCAGTAAAATGATCTAAAGGTACAATATAAGAAATAGAAGTAACAGGTGTATGTGATGACATAGGTGTTGAGGAAAATATATGAAATAATCTTACTCAAGAATTTTCAGATCTTGCTTGGCTAAAGCGAGATAGATGGGAATATCACCCTATTTTATAGCCTCAAAAATTGTTTCCTAATCCACAAGTATTGGTTACAAGGGCTTAAGCTGATTTTCTTATAAATAAAAGATTGCTGAAAAAATCAATATTTATGTAATTTTTTGAATATAACAGATGTAAAACGTAAATGTAGAGACAAAAGAAAAAATACCAAGTCAATAATTAACACAGATGAGACAGAAAGGAATCGATTATTTCATTCCAATTAATCAAAATAATTGTTCTCTTTACAAAATTCCTTGAGGAAGTTTGGACCAAAGTCAAACTTAGATGTCCCCGATGAAAACCATACAAAAGGACTTCTGACAGAAAGTAAAAAACTGAACTTTAAAAGTTGGATCAACTTGCCACATATTTCTTCCCACTCGAATCTGCACAATATCCTTTATTAGTCATGAAATTTAATTCACAAACAGACAAGTCTACACAGACTATCAAAGATAGATCAACACCTCTGAAAAACAAGTGTCTGAATGATGTAATTCAGCCTTGAATCTTACTGTCTACAATAGGACCTTGTTGTCATAAAAGAGAATTAGGTTTTCAATGAATTAAAGAATGAATGAAAACTGAATTATCTCAATAAAACTCAAGAGAAGACCTTAGTATGCTTTCTCCTTCTATTCTACTCTTGTTCCTCCTTCTCTTTTTTCCTTTAAGAAATCAGAATTAGTTGAAGTAGTTAAACTACCTCTTTTAGTTAAGTTAATTAAAACTCAATTAACTTTTAGTTTAGGGGAAAAATTAATAAAATAATAATAAGGGTATTTAATAAATAATAACTAGTAGGTGGGACCCCTTGTGACCCCCTTTAGTTTCTTAACAAACATAAAAACAACTAGTTAATCAGTCAAACACATCCCTCCTTGTGGATCCCATTATCACTCTCATAATTTTGAAAATTAATATTAATGATATTTGAAACCATATCCAAAAAATATAATATCCAACATATCCAAAAATAGTGTGTTGTCCAAAAACTTCAGCAGTCAACTATTCTAAATATATAAAAACACTCAAAAACCATATTTGCCACTTTGGGAGGCAATCTTCCCTTTGTTGCTATTGTCTCCCTTTGATTTCTCAGAATTTTCCTTAGGCTGTGTGGAGCCTTTAGGCATGATCTCACTAATAACATGAGAGAAATCATCTCTCAAATGCATGCAGGATGAAATAGATTTGACAGAGTCATTTGAGGGAGAGGAGGGGGAAACAACAACTTTTCCTTTATCAGGTGCATGGTGGGTTTCGGTTTTTAATCTATTTCTTGAATGGGAATACTATACTGGTGAGTTTGTAGAGGCATCTTGGACAATTGGGTTAACCAGTGGAGGAGGAGCAGGTAGAGACAAATTGGGCCAGCCATGATGTTGGGAGACTATCGGGTGGACAATCTCTTCCCATCTATCATTTTCAGGGACTTCGGGTTGTAATGAGACATGAGGGGGAACTGGAACATCAGGGACATGCAGGCTTGGAAAGGAGGCCTTTCTGGCCTAGGTTGGACCACCCCTTTTCCAATCTAGTTAAAAACCCCAGCTTGGAATAGTTGGTTCAACTCTTGTGGGTCTGCATCAAAATATATACAAAACCTTGGCCTTCTAGGGCCCCTGTTCCAATTTCCTCTTCCCCTGTTTTTCTGCCCATGGCTTCCTATACTGAAGAAGCTCATTCCTGTATGCATTATTTATTAGCAACTAGTTTCTTCAACAAACCATACATGAAATCTCTTTAAATATGAAACAAAGTTTGGCTCAGCAACACATCAGACTCATGCAATGGTATCCATAAAAAAAAATTAATACTTGTCAATGAGCACGGGGTGAACAAGGGTTCTGGGACATATGAGGGATTGTATTGAGCTAAAAGTGGTAAAATGAAAGGGGTTAGACCATGGTTACTACTCAACAAATCATCAAACAATCAATTGTATTGTAATAACAAAACAACTATAACTCATCCCTGTTCCATCCTTCAAATACATAGTTTTCATTTATCTATAATTTAATTTCAAGAACAGGGAGTGAATAGTGAATCTAGTAAGGTGAGGGGATTTGTAATGTGCGGAAAAGTGAGATAATGGTGGGGAAATAACAAATACTATTCATAAAACAAATCAAGTAAAACATAATTATGTACTAAACTCAATACAAAAAAATACCAACACCATATCAGTAATCATTGTGTACCAAATTGTTTGTTGTCACAACATTTAAATTTCTCAAAGCTTCAATATTATAATAGTATATGAAATCATAATCACAATCAAAACAACTTTCCATTAATTGAAATGTTAAGAAAATGCTTGGTTTTTAATTTCTTTCCCTTCCTTTTAAGAATTTAAGGTAACCACACAACAACATTTCTCCACATCTATCCCACAATGCATTACTATAAAAATGTATGTTAGGGTCCTAACCCACACATAGGTAGATCAATATATTCGGATGTAATAAAGAACAATATTAATAAGGCCTTTCAATAAAATAGAATAAGGCGGATGTAAGAAGACCTAATAGAAGATTCCTCTTCTAGAAGGATCTTCCTCTAGATGCTTCTCTTGATAGACATATTTAGTATAAATAAGGGTCGAGGGTATGAAAACCCTAGCTTGGAGATTATGTTGGTTATATTATTGTTATTCTGCCATTTCTAGCAATTTATTTCTGTTTTGCATATTTTTTATATCTGGTATCTTGCAAGTGGTATCAGAGCACTTTCCTTGGCATAAATTGTGGGAATTTGTTTTTCAGGGTAGAGACGTATTCCAACGTATTTAAGCCACAAAGATCTGTCGTTACGCGCATAAACCCATGGTTGAGGGATTCATACACACATCAAATACAAGTGGTTCTTAAGCGCACATATGTTGGCCACCCTTGTACCCCTGTTGGTACCCCTTCGAGTGGTAGCGCATCAGACAACACCTATGTACAGATTGGCCTAGATTTCTTGAAGCCCTCTTTAGATAAACCTATCAGTCGTCGGACTGCTATAGTGTCACTGAGAGCAACACTCGGGAAGATACTCTCTAGTACCTGGGTAGTCGGGTAGTATGACTAAGGGTACGATCTATCCTCCTTAGTTAGTTCCCTGAGATATTGGGCTGAGTTCCTCAAGGAGGAGATTTAGGCCCATGTCCTCATGGCTCGACCCTCGAGTTGGGTGGAGGCCACTAAAAGAGCTGAATAAGCACAACAAGTTGTATCATCTCAAAACCGAAAACCCTCCTTTATCCCTCGCCCTAAACCCATAACTCCCACTACTCCCTTTGCCCCATTAAAGATCCAAAAATTGACCAGGGATGAAATGGATGAACGCCAACTCAAAGGCCTTTGTTATAATTGTGATGACAAATATTTCTCGGGCCACAAGTGTAAGGAACAAAATATTTTTATGGCCATCTCTGAGGATATTTCGAAAGAGGATGTTGAAACTCCCCTTATGTCTAAGTCACCTAAAATCACCGACATAACCCCTCCCTCAGACCCTCCCGAAGTAGAACCCGTCATTTCCCTCAATGCTCTCACTGGCTTCTCCGCTCCCCAAACCCTCAAGTTAATCGGTTACATCAAGCATCGGAAGGTCATCATTCTAGTTGATAGTGGAAGCACCCATAATTTTATTCATCGCAGCATTGCCCAAGAAACTCATTGCTACATCCATGCTATCAACAATTTCCAAATCATGATTGCCAATGGTGGTTCCATGAAATGTGGAGGGAACTGTGAAAATGTGTGTCTCCAAATCGGTGACTACCACCTAAAATCCCATATGTTTTCTATCGACATGGGTGGTTATGAAATTGTGTTGGGTGCAAACTGGCTAAGAACTTTGGGTCCCATTCTCATGAATTTTAAGGCCTTAACCATGCAATTTGACCAGGAAGGCCATCAATATAAACTCCAAGGAATCATTGTTGGTTCACCTGAGGTCATTAGTTCCCATCGCATGGAAAAACTGCTCAAAAAAGGTCATTCTGGTGTCATTTCCCAACTCCATGCCATACAAGCAACAGAGACATCCCCGGTGTCGCATGACCTCCAAGCCCTCCTTTCTAAACATCAAATGGTATTTTCCACTCCCCAAGGACTCCCTCCTTCCCACGGTGTTCATGATCATTCCATTCCCCTTGTACCTGACAACCTTCCTCCCAATATCCGTCCATATCGCCACCTCTTTTCACAAAAAAATGAAATTGAGAAAATGGTCCATCATCTCCTTAATGCAGGCGTTATCCACCCTAGTACGAGCCCTTACTCTTCTCCTGTAGTCATGGTCCTGAAGAAATAAGGTTCTTGGAGAATGTGTCCTGACTTCCATGCCCTCAACAAATTGACCATTAAAGACAAATTTCCCATTCCTGTCATTGATGACCTCCTAGATGAATTGAGTGGTGCCCAATTCTTTACTAAACTTGATCTTCACTCGGGCTATCACTAGATACATATGAAAGAGGCAGACATTCCCAAGACGTCCTTTCGAAATCATGAGGGCCACTATGAGTTTTTGGTCATTCCCTTTGGCTTGTGTAATGCCCCCTCCACCTTCCAAAGCCTCATGAATCATGTCTTTCGTCCCTTTCTCTGTCATTTTGTCTTAGTTTTCTTTGATGATATCCTCATCTATAGAAAAAACCTGGATAGACCATCTTACTCATGTGGATCAAGTTCTCTATCTACTCTCTCAGCACCAACTTTTCCTGAAACAATCTAAATGTGCTTTTGGTGCCTCAAAAGTAGAATACTTGGGTCATCTGGTTGGCAAGGATGGTGTCAGGGTGGATCCAAAAAAGATTGAAGCTATGCAAGATTGGTCGCACCCAAAGACTCTCAAAATATTGCATGTATTTCTGGGCTTAACAGGGTATTATCGCAAGTTTGTTAAAAACTATGGAAAGATTGCAACACCTCTCACTGCTCTCCTCAAAAAGAACTCTTTCACTTGGACTCCAGTTGCTTCTCAAGCTTTTCAAACCTTGAAGACAACCATGTGCACCACTTCGGTTCTGGCCCTTCCTGATTTCACAAAGACCTTTGTGTTGAAATGTGATGCCTCAGGGAAAGGAATCGATGCTATCCTTATGCAAGAGGGTCGACCTTTGGTCTTCACCAGCATGCAACTATGTGAAAGGAATCTGGGAAAACCCATTTATGAAAAGAAAATGTTGGCTATTCTGCATGTCGTTGATCGGTGGTGCCCTTATCTCTTGGGGAAATGCTTCCAAATTAAGACCGACCATCAAAGCCTCAAGTACTTTATGGAACAATGCATTTCCTCCCCGAAGCAACAAAAATTGGTGACTAAGCTCTTTGGATATGATTATGAGATCATTTACAAGAAGGGAAAAGACAATGTAGTTGTAGATGCACTGTCCCGAAAATATGAAGAAGAAGGATCCCTTTTTTTCTTTTTCCTTCATTGTACCTGATTGGCTCCAAGCTATGCGCCAGGAATGGCTTCAAGATCCCAAAAGTTCACATCTGATCCAGCAAATACAGACCAATGCTATGGCTCCCCCAGGTTACTCTTCACTCTAGGATGAGGTTCAATACAAAGGTCGTTTGTATTTAAGTGAACAATCAAAGCTTAAATCCATGGTACTTTCTAAGCTTCATGCCAAACCCACAATGGGGCACTTAGGGTTCACCAAAACCTATGACAGGGTCAAACGTTCTTTTTTCTGGGATGGTATGAAACAGGAAATCCATAATTTTGTCGCTGAATGTGAGGTGTGTCAACACAACAAGGGAGAAACAGTCAAATCTCCAGGCACACTACAACCATTTCCAATTCCACCTGCTATTTGGAAGGATATCTCTATGGACTTTATTACTGGCTTACCCAAATCGGGGAATAAATCAGTGATAATGGTGGTTGTGGATCGCCTTTCCAAGTATGCTCATTTTTGTGCTCTTCAACACCCATTTACTACATCCATGGTGGCTCAAATTTTCATGGACCAGGTCTTCAAGCTTCATGACATGTCGCACTCTATTGTTTATGATCGTGACCCAACTTTCACAAGAAATTTTTGGCAAGAACTGTTTAAGCTACAAGGCACCCAATTGCATCTCAGCATAGCTTATCATCCCCAGAATGATGGTCAAATGAAACTTGTCAACAAGTGTTTGGAAACATATATGAGTTGTTTTGCCTCTGAAAAACAACATCAGTGGGCTTAATGGTTACCCCTAGCTGAATGGTGGTACAACACTTCCTACCATATAGCTATGTGCATGACTCCTTTTGAAGCGGTATATGGACAGAAGCTGTTAACGATATTTCTTGTAGCAGGGGTTAAAATGTGAAGGAATGGGTTAGAAACCCACTTATCCTAAGTTTTGGATGCCGATGCATCCGTGTTTAAAAGGAAACCAAATCTGGACGACAAGAATTCGAGTGCCCGGATCAATGACGCACATGGAATTCCGGAGCCCCCCCGCCTTTCTACCTTTAAGCGGAGGGGGGGGGGTTCCAGAATCGAGGGTGCACCTCTTCAACAACTACAATTGAAGCGCCCGGATCAATGGTGCGCATGGTGATTCTGGACCCCCCAACCTTTCTACCTTTAAGTGGAGGGGGGGGGGGTCCAGAATCGACAACGCATCTCTCCGATGGCTGCGATTGAAGCGCCCGGATCAACGGCGTACAGGCCACCCAGACATCCACTATTGTTCTGTGTTTAATCAATGTGGGGCCCCCCTTTGTTGTGTCATCCTGCCATCTGTTCTCCACCTAACCGCACGATCCCTTTCTCATCTCATCATCCACTCACCACCTGCCATGTGTCCCACTCTCTTCCACGTCAGCCTCCCACTAAAGTGTGTCCATTATATCTCATCTCCCTCTCCCTTCACTTGTTGTCTTCCACCATGTGTCTTCTCCTGAAACCTCTCCCACACCCTCATAGTTTCAGTTTCACCATTCCCGTTATGCGCCCCATCTTTCGCGCTGGCCTCCATGCCTATTCATCAGGCTGTTCAACTAATCCATGTGGCAGCGCGAAAGGTCTTCCACGTCGCGAAAGTGCTGAGTTGGTTGGGCCATCCTCAATCCCAATGAAGGAGTTATTGAAGTAGTTGGTGGTGGTTAGACATCGCCTCTGCCATAATGGGAAAGTCCGACGACGAATTAAAGACACGTCGATTCACCCACGGAACTGTCTGGAGTTCAATTGCGTCTGCCATAAGTGCACGATCATTCAGAGACTGCTGGTGCAGATTGTCAGAAGCCATGTAGACGTAAAGTTTTAATGCAACGCCTTGATTTTGTTTCTATTGTTGTTTCGAGTATATGTAGGCGTTTTCGCCATTTTTGTATCCATCGATGGTAGAGAAAATCTCCCGACTGTAAAGTTTTAACAACCATTCTAGTTTCCTGGTTGTGCATCTGTATCTGAGATTTCTTGTTTTATGACAAACAATTTTCTTACTTCACCTATGTTTTTGTCTCATACCAGAGAGTTCATGATCGAATGATTCGCATGAATTGTTGCAATTATGTTATGATAAAGGATTTGTTGTTACATTATTGTATTCTCTGGTCTTCTGTGTTTGAATATAAGAGGATCTTGTGTTTGGACGCTTTCTTCTCCAGTCTGTTAGGAACCTGATTTTTATGATAGACCCTTTCACTCTTCTCATACAAGTCTTCCCCCTGCTCACCCTTATTACAACTCACTATTTGAAGTTTATCTAAGACCTCATTTGCCCATGCACGCCTGGCCTAGTTTCAGAGTTGAGACGATATTGTTCTGATTTTTCTTCCATTTGATCATCCCTTTATAAACAAATCGTGACATTAAATGATGGGTATCAAGCTCTGCTCCTGCAAGCAATCCAGGAGTGACTTCTGACGTCAACAGAAGCCACCTTCAATTCTCTCATATTTACCGAGTACCTCGAAGGTCCAGGCGGTTGACCAAACACTTACAGTTTGAGAGGATATTCTTCATACCCTTAAAGAGAACTTGGTCATGGCAAAAAATTGCATGAAGCAACAAGCAGATCCAGGTCGCTCTGAACATCAATTTGCAGAAAGGGATTAGGTGTTTCTGCGACTGCAACCATATAAGCAAACTTCCCTCAAGGCCAAGGATTGTCAAAAACTAGCGCCCAAATTTTATGGCCCTTATATAGTTCTCAAGCGTGTGGGACAAGTCGCATATCAGTTATCTCTGCCCAGTCAATCGAAGCTACATCCTATTTTTCATGTTTCCTGCTTAAAGAAGGTGATTGGAACTAGGAGCCAAATTCAAACCAACCTTCCAAAGTTAGCTGAAGAAGGATCCATTTGGCTACAGCCAGAAGCAGTTTTGGACTAGCGTGAGTGTCAACTGCGTCAGAGAACCATCAAGGAAGTGCTAGTCCAATGGAAAGATACAACTCCAGCAGATGCCACTTGGGAACCAACTACCATTCTGCAGCAGTTTCCACATCTCAAGCCTTGAGGACAAGGCTGTTTTTAAGGGGGTGGACATGTTAGGGTCCTAACCCACACATAGGTAGATCAATATATTCGGATGTAATAAAGGTAAATATTAATAAGGCCTTTAAATAAAATAGAATAAGGCGGATGTAAGAATACCTAATAGAATCTTCCGCTTCTAGAAGGATCTTCCTCTAAATGCTTCTCTTGATAGACATATTTAGTATAAATAAGGGTCGAGGGTATGAAAACCCTAGCTTGGATATTATTGTAACAGAGCGTTGCTCGACTAGAGGTTGCCCCCTCGAAGAGGCCCGTGAACATTGCTTTCTAAATCAAAGTGTTATTTATGTTGTTGTTCTTATATCATTTTTGTGTTATTGTGGAGATTATGTTGGTTATATTACTGTTATTCTACCATTTCTAGCAATTTATTTATGTTCTGCATATTATTTATATCTGGTATCTTGCAATATCATACATTTTCTACCACTTCACAATTATCCAATTAAATATATGCCTAAGTCCCTTTCCAAATACGAACATACTTTCAAACAAGCCCGATTACACACTTTTTTCCATTATATCAACAAATAAGGTTTTGCAACGAAACCACAGTCCACATAAAATATTGAACCTCATCACTGTCGATGTAACTATTTCCAATATGCACGATGATTCAATAATATACACATAGTGAATATAACCGAATACAAACCATCACCATTTCCATCATTATCTATAACCTTGATCGGGCCTAGTGAAACAAACATGTGTTTCCATTTTGCAATTAAGACAACGCTATAAGAATACAGTGAATGGAAACATAACGATAGGATAAAAACCCTTGACTGTATATTATTACTCATTCCCAATCACAACCTTTCAACCTATTTAATCATATAAAGATGAGATAGGGACTCGATGAAACTTTCATAACCACTCCACTTGATAAACCAATCTTCGACAACCTAGAAGATGCACGAAGGGAGTAGAACAGTTGGGGCTTTAAAATCGAGCCCTGTCACAAAAAATACAAGGAGACAATAAAGAACATGGTCATTCAACAATAGCACAGAGAAATCAAGGTCCTCAATGATATATCAACCCATAGGAAAACATCCTTTCGATACAGACTCAATAGTAAGCCACAGGGTATCCTTATAACTCCCATCCTGGGCAATGGAACAACAGTTAGCCATAGAGGAAGACAATGACAGGTAGGATAGAAAAGGCCAGTGCACATAGTGTGTTTTACGCCTATAGAGGAGATTTGAATGTTAAATGAAAAGTGACAGTTACAAAGAACACACATAGATATAACCTCTGTCTATTTTCTTAAGAGCCGAACCATTTGACAAAAAATCCAGTGAAGATGCATAACACCGAGGCATAACTCATATCAGTCCATAACCATATGATATATATCAATATTATGGCCACCCTAAGACCAATTCTTGAGATACTTTGGTTCCAAGACAATGAGCATGAGACACGGCCATGACTTTGGTATAAAAATTACACAGCAACCAACTAGCAATCTGAATCCGACTGGATAGGGTTATACACATGACTATGACAAAGAAACCGACAAGAATACACAAAGTGAAACCATCCACCATTTTAACACAGATTGTTATATAACCAATCCACTTATTGTCCATAGATACCCACCACGATTTTAACCAACGGAGCAACCAACGAATGCACAACTCAAACAAAAAAACAATTCTTTTTGTGCAATCCGAACAATTACACGGTCATCTCAGAGAGAAATAACATGCATTTACACAGTTGAAAATATCAGGAACACACAAAACCAAGAATTACTGAGCCATTGTTTGTTCATACAAAAAGCCTAATTCATGGACAGGGTGAAAAAGAACCATACCTATAACAGAGAGTTTAAAAGGGCGAGCTGGTCGAGCGTTTTCTTCCCAAGCCTGAAATGCGGAGCCTAACCACCAACAGATTGAAATGCAAAAAAGAACAATACTAGGGTGACAGGTTGATGGGGAGAGTATGAAGTGACATGCATTTACTGCATGTCACTTCCATCTCCTATCCTATTCAATTTTGAAGTACAATACAACATACATTCACCCATGCATTAAACCATGTAATCAATTTCCAAACCATTGAAATTTGCGACGATATTCCTTGCCCAATTATGCGCCACCCAAAACATTTACGTTAACCTTTGCCAAGTTCTCATGCCATACCATATGCATTGCAATGTCATATGTGCCCCAAAATAACTCAAATGAAAATCACATAGACACTAACCAAACATATAATAATTAGGACTAACACTAACATATTTTACCTTTTAATTTGCATATAATACTTAACATAACTCAAACATAGATCCTTTCCTTTTAGATTTTCTCCATAAGTTTCTTTTCTTTGTTTTTGTTATGTCATTACTAACATATTTTTTGAGTGTATGTGTCTAGGTAGTAGATCATGGTGACTTGTGACATGATAAAATCATATCAATTGTAAATATATGCCCATCATAACATAAAAATAATGCTTTGAATTGCATAAACATCCCATAAAATGCATCATCCACCTATCACTATGTCAAAATGAAACCAAGATTTCATTGTCAACCATACAGGATTGTGTAAGCAGCGTTGAAACAACAACAAAAAATGTGTGATATGACTATCTTCAAGCATCCAGTCTACAAGGGGGTCCCACCTACTAGTATTATATTATTAGCACAGTTTAAATAATAGGGCTTTAGCAATACTTTGCAGGCGAAATTCCTCATTGCAATTTTAATCGTCAACAAATTGGTGACTCCACAGGGAAATCTGTTCCCAACAGATTAAGAACTCAGAATGTAAGGTTTCACAGACCAAGTAACATTAGATCAATAAGATATAAATCAAAATGATTATGCCACAGGGGGAAGTGAGAGGATTTAATGGAAAAATGATAGGGAATTTGGGAATAACTCATGGAAAGTGTTAAGTATGAGGGGGTTTATCCATGTAAGCATAATCATTCAAGCATATTTTTTTCTTGACTTCAAGGAGAAATGTTTTCTGGACTTTCTCTTTTGAATCTCAAAATGGATGAAGAAATGGAAAGTAGAAGCGGGATGTAACCAACTATCTCATAGAACAACAGTGAAATCAGATAACAAATTCAATGATGCATTCAGGGGGGACATCATAATAGTCATGTAAGATTGATTGTTATTGACTAACAATACTTTGTAGGAGTGTTGTTGTGGCAGAACTGATCCAACATTTTATTCTTGACAAAAATTGAAATCAAAAGAAGAAAAACAAGAAATGTCATAACATAAATGAAACTGGAAAATTAAAAATAGCAGAAATGGAAAGACATAAATGAAAACAGTAGAAATAAAACTACTAAAATGAAAGAAGAATTGAAAACTATTGTAAAAGTAGAATTGAAATAGTAGAAATGCAAACTACTAAAATGAAAGCAGAATTGAACTACTAAAATACAGAACAATCCAAACAACATTAAACTTTTCAAGTTGGTTCCACGTAGTGTTTTAAGTGAGAACCGTTAGTGTTGTAGGAAAAAAATTGCTCTTGTAAATCTTTTAGAATGTAAGAGTTTGCACTCAAGACAAAATCGATCTTGAAAGGACCCAACCATAACTTTTGAAACTTTGAAACATTTGATTGTTTTTTCGAGTACACAGTTAAGTCATCAAGACAGATATGAATAATCTTGTCAGACAAATCATCAAAAGTTATCTGCATAGCCCTTTGAAAAGTGGCACCTACATTGGATAATACAAAATGAATACGTTCATAAGAAAAAGTGAACCAACGATTAATAAAGGTGGTTTTATATTTATCTTCCCTTTTTGCCTTGATTTGATTGTGACCAGAGAAACTGTCAAGTAAGGACATCATTTGTGACCCTACGACTTGCTACAAAATCATTTCCATATTAGGGAGAGGAAAGTGATCTTTTCTACTAGCCCAATTTAGTGCACGAAAATCCACGCATAATCTGATTTAACCAGTTGTTTTCCAAATGGGAACCAAATTAGAAACCCATTCTGAACACTTAACCAGAAAGATAATCCCAGCCTTCAAGAGTTTTTTCAAATCCTTTCGAATAGTTGCTTCCAGTACAGGGTTGATAGGTCTTTGTTTTTCCCTAATTATTTTTATGCCCTCCTTGTTAGGAATGGCATATTGTATAAGAGAAGGATCAAAACCACGAAGATCCTCATAAGACCAAGAAAAAACATCTTGAAATTCACCAAGCAGTCTAGAAAACTTCAATTTTTCTTCATCAAAACATTGGGCACCTATTTTAACATTCTTTAGAGACTCAGGTGTTCCAATGTTCAAGGAAATGGTTTCACCCACCTTCCTTTTTGAATCCTCTTATTTATGTTTCTCTTTGTTTCCTTCATCACTCGATGAAAACAAACTCTCTAGAGGAGTCAAGCCCTTAGGAATCTTGTTATCTTCCATTGATATAATTTCCTTAGGCTTATAAGGTTCATTTTGAATGAAAGCACAGATGCTCTCATCACTAGGGAAGGCTTTCCATAATTATATGTTGTCAAAGATATGTGGACGATATAGAGATTGAAAAGTACAATTAGGTCTTTGTTGTAGAAGTTTCTAATTAGGAGAGGCTGCAAAAATAACTAACCGATTAGCCATTGATTTTAATTCCCTCTTGACATGAGTAATGTTGAAAGATAGTAGGTTCGAGATAAGTGCCCAAATAGTTTGAGTGCAGTGTTTCATCAGCTTGTTGGTAGGAGAGTATATCTTACATACAAGGTTCACAACAAGATTAGAATCTCCAAAAACTGTAAGGTGACCACAACCCAGATTATAGGCATTTTCAATGCCTAGCAGTAATGCTTCGAATTCAGTGACATTCTTTGTGCAAGAAAACTCTAACCTATAATAAAAATTATGACTTTTCCACACAGGAGAGTAAAAGATAATACCATATATGTTTCCTTCATTAGAGCATGAACCATCAAAGTGCATATGCCACATACTGTCATCTAAGTCAATTTGTTCCAAGGGAGTGTTATCCTCCTCGACAAAGATGAATATAATCCTAGGTCCTCTTCAATATAATTCACATTAGGCTGCAGAACACTTTCTATGTACGATGAAATCCTTCCCTATCTAAGGACTATGATTTTTTTACCATCCCAAGGAATGGATAAGTGTGTCTCGTCGAGTGAGAGTGTTATAACCCTAATTTTCACCAGATATGATTACCTGGCATTAGGCCATCTCAGATTCCTTCTTTTCCAAAACACTACTGAACAAATCTTCTTAAAAATCCCCTTTATAAAGGCCCATGCGCCTTGCTCCATTACTAGATGCTAGCTGCCCCAATACAACCCACGTGTACCTACAAAAGCACGAAAAAAGGAAATTTGTTGATGGAACACACAAATTTGGGTAAGTTAACTAAACCTTTCGGCCATCCATGGATGGTCATTCGACCAAATACCTAGCTCCTTCTAGCCTATAAAAGAAGGGGTAGGGGTCCCATTTGAAAGGAGGAAAATCATAGTAAAGAAACTATACCCAATTGAGCATTCCCCTTGTCCCAACCTTTAGCCATCCTTGTGCAAAGAGAAGTATAGAGAAAAGCAGTTGGAGGATAGTTGAAGAGGAGCCCAGGACCAGTTTCGAGGAGCAATGTCGACCACATATTGTAATTTTACTCTTGTGAATATTAATACAAAAAGGAATACTTTTCCAATCTCGCCATATCATGTGTTCAAGTTGAATGTTTATTTTATGATATTGTCACAACTAACCCAACAATTAGTATATGAAATGCATGTTCACAGCTTTTTGTTTGTTCATGTGTGAATGCAGGTTAGCTTTGGGAGGAGGCTTGCAATCAAAGAGTGAGTGAAAGCAAAGGGATCGACATCAAATGAAGGACTTAAGGTAGAATTACCGGATCTCATTTACACCTTTGTATTGCATGAATGTGGGGTTTTGTGTTGGGAGAATAGGAAAGAGTAGAGGCCTTTGGAATAGTCATTTTCTTCATGCATGATTAGATCCCTTAAATGATAAGTCCATAGGGGGGATTCCCACCCACAACATAATTGGTGACCATACTGGGGATATCTAGGGTTTCTGGGAATATTTTTCTTGGGTATTTTAAAAACAAAAATTGGTTTCATTCCTTATTTTTAAAGTTTTTGCAAAAGTCTAAGCTAATAGATATTTTGGTCTTCCATACCAGTTATCTCCGTTTATTTGCTTGGATGCATTTTTTTTACAGGACCAACAGAGGTACACGTGGCCTGTATACGGCCTGCATGCATGTACCCATGCCCTACCTTCACATAGCCCACATGTACATGCTAGCTGATGAAGTGTTAGTCACGTGTATGATTTCAGAAGAATTATTTTATAGAGGTAGTCATCCTCTCCCCTGTCAGAAGTGATCCTTCTCAGGGGTTTTCTGGAACTTGTTATGGGTTCTGTGTTTGTAGTTTTATAGCTTAGGTTCCACCTCAGATTGGTTTTGTTCTATGAAATTTTCCTTGGATTGTTTTTCTTTTCTGACAAAGTAAGTTTCTGAGTCTTCAAGAGGTTATGGTTCTCAATACCAGTGGTCTCTGCCAGTGTTTGATTTCTTATCTTTTCATTCTTTTTGAAGAGTTGTAGAGATACACATGACCTGCATAAGGTCTTCATGCGTGTACACATGCTCTAACCTTTTACAGCTCGTGTGCACACGCTAGCTGTTGAACTGTCAGCTGCGTGCCTGTTGAGAAAAAAAAATTTCAAGGAGAGGCAATCATCCTTTTACTTGTCAAAATTTATACCTCTCAGGGTTCTTGGTATCCATCATGTTAGCAACAATTCTTGTCTTGGGCATAAGAGTATCCTATTCTGCAGGCTGCATGACAAGCACCCAAGCGTAGCACAAAAAAATCTCGTTTCTGGTTACCAATCAAGTGAGCGGGTGAAGTTATGTTGTCAATGGCCAATATCCATCTATAGAGTAGATTGACGATCGGCGGGTAATCGCGGTTAGCAGAGTTGCGCCAGGATTAGCGCAATGGATAGTGCTTATATATCACCAAAAATATCTCATTCGTCCATCCCAAAGGAGTACATGGCACACGATCGAGCTATATCTCCACTTCTCCCTTCGTGACTTTGAAGAATGAGGACCAACCTCCTCCCAGCCACGAGACACGAAGTGTCGAAGGCATCCAATACCCGGGCCCACAGTCTTGCTGAGATGATCAGAACCGTCCATCAAAGAGGGACACGTGGTACGCGATTAGGCTCTATTGCCTCCTCACCTTTCATAACTTCAAAGCACCAGGAGCAGCCTCCTCACAACTGTGAGATGCGAAGCACCGAAAGCATTCAGGACTAGGGCCCACAGTATCGCCGAAATTGATCTCAGTCATCCATCCTGAATGGACACATGGTGCACGATTACGCTCTATCGCCTGTTCGCGCATCGTGACTTTGAAGAGTAAGGACTAGCTCCTTCCCATCCACGAGACGCGAAGTGTCGAAGCTCCTGAGCATATCATCTCGACCACTCTTTGAGGAAGCAGTTAATGAAAATCTAGCAGGTAGATGAAACCTCAGCTCGAGCCATAAATGGAAGGTATGGGAGGCCTGGAGAAATCAGCCCATGGTACCCTTGTGCGCAGGTCCCCCCTGCAAGAGCCATACTAAGTTAAGGTGGTGTCTGACGAAGGATTTCCATCCAAGTTTGACTAAAGGGATGCCATGCCTTGGAGGTCCGAGCATGCCTCTATTGGGCGAATTTGGAGGAGTATATGTAGGCATGTTTGCCATTTTTGTAGGCATCAATGGTTGATCTTAGCTCCCGACTGTAAAGTTTCTGAGGAAGCTCTGGTTATGTATTTTGATTTGAGACTGTCAAATTAATGGAAGTCAACTTCTCTTTATTTTATTTTGTTTGTTAGCTCTTCAGAACACTCAGAATTGGAGGATCCAGTCGAGGATTACATATTGTAGGAT
Organism: Picea engelmannii; assembly: GCA_009831015.1. Classification (NCBI taxonomy): domain Eukaryota; kingdom Viridiplantae; phylum Streptophyta; class Pinopsida; order Pinales; family Pinaceae; genus Picea; species Picea engelmannii. Next base: position 489,136 of record ML785473.1, read on the forward strand.
GACATATGGTTGGTCACTGCAATCTCTACACCAGTCTTAAGCAGTCTCCCATGTTGTCTTTTTCAGCTTGCACTGAATGATTTGGAATTGGAGGATCCAGTCGAATGGTTGTGGCTACATAGTATGATAGGTTTGGTCAGTGTGCAATTATCACCGTGTCGTTTAGGCACATTTTAGTGTTTCATTTTTCTTTCCTGAGTTGTTGGAAGGCTTGATGCCCAGAGCAGTATCCTCCCTTTTCTCCCTAGTCTTCCCTCTAATCTCGCTTTAACTCAAATTCTTGACTGAAGTTAGTTCTGGCCCTCACTTCCCTGTGCATTTCTGGCCTAGTTTTATGAGTTAAATGATTTTGTCTTGAGTTTAATCCCATTTGATCACCGCTTTATAAACAAAACATGACATAAACTGATGGGCGTCGGGCTCTGCTCCTGCTACAATCTAGGAGTGACTTCCAATGCCAACATTTATGGCGTCATTGCCGGGGATGAAGTTGAAAATTTTCCCCGGGATTGAACGACATTGATCCTTTGATTCTAAAGGTGCATCAAGCATCAGAGCCCTTAAATATTGCTACTGTGCACCTGGCGACTTCATTGTGGTGAATCCAAGGTTTACACATCATTGTTTCAGTTGTGGCTACTTCAACACGCCTGAAAGCTGACCCAGAGGAGCTTTCTCGAGAAGGTTTCAACAACTGCTTTCTCATCCTGAGAAGCTTCCTGGGGTAATGACAACGTTAAGATATGGCCTTTCATGGTGAACAAGGACTAGGCACAGTCAAAGCTGTAAATATTTCACCTGATGACTCCATGATTCAAGGATCAATCAGTGACTCCACTGGTTCGATATGGAGAAAATCTTAGCTCAAAGGTTTGCTTTCTGTGACTTTTCCCAGATATTTGGTTTTCCTAATGCACTTCCTGATAGAGACATATGGGAAAATTTCCTCCCTGAATTTCATGAAAAGAGTTCGGAGGAACCAGCTGAGCATTTACTGGACTTTCATGGAGTTATTGATCGACTTAATATCACACATGAAGATGTCCAGATTAAGTTGTTTAGGTATTCATTAAAGGGAGTTGCTCTTGATTGGTGTTGATCTCTTCCCACTGCAAGCATCCACTCTTTGAAAGGTATTGACTACCTCTACCTCGAGAAGTGTTCCAAGTCCATCAATGGTAGCGGCTACTGCTCCCTTCACCCAGAGTGCGACAGGCCCTCCATTTTCATATGGGATTCCTAGCTCAGGTACAAGTCCTGTACTTTCCTTCTTCACTTTACAGACCTTAGGTCTAGGGGCAGGGAGTTCTAAAACTCCTCTGCAAGGATCCATGGGAGGCTATTCCACCTCCTATAATGCTTTACCTTACAAGGGAGATCATATGCCTCCTTCATCCCCTTCACTCGGTGGAACTCACCAGCATTCCACTAGGCTGAACATACTCAATAGTTCTTTTGGAGTTGGGAGTCAAGGAATACCTTCTCATAATATGCTGGTAGGTTCAACACTGTTTTATTTGTTCATATCATTTGGTAATAATGCTTTCTTGTCGACTTCTTTCTCGACTAGGGGAAACCCTGGTTATGGACAACCAAATCCTGTGCAGGGTACTATTCCTGTACAAGGGGAAAACTCAGGAATTCCTTCCGGACTAGGACCTTGGAACTCTTGGCAAGGATCAGTTCCCTCGTCAGGAATGTCGATTGGGGGAAACCCTTTCATAACCAATGGAACCTCGGGCAAGGCACAAGACCTATGCCCATGGGATCGGTATGGGGCAACCCTTCACAAAGCCCTTCTAATGCACCCCATACCCAACCGTCTACATCCTATTACAGGAACCAACCAATGATGTCTCCTCAAATGTCGAATCAATACGCTAGTCAAGGCCACAGTTTCTACCAGAATCCTAGCTAGAAACCCAAATTTTCCTGGCAACCTGGTGCCAGTCAAACTCCAGGTCCCTTTTTCCATGGTTATCAGCAACAACCAAAACTACCTTTCTTGGAAACCTTACATTTTCCAGACTTGACAAGGTTGTTGAATGACCCCATCTATCACAATCCACGTTGGCCCCCTATGCCAATGAAATTGCCTTCGGACATACCAAATTTTGAAGCCAAGCCTAACGGAGATCCAGGGGATCATGTGACCACCTTCCATATTTGGTGCTCATCTAATTCGTTGAAAGATGACTCCATACAATTTTGATTGTTTCAACGCACTCTCATTGGGAGTGCTGCGAAATGGTACATCGAGATCGACCGCTCAAGATATTCTTCCTTTAGAGGATTGGAAATGGCGTTCCTAAACCATTTCCATTTACCTGTGAGATACGATGCCGACAAAGAATTGCTGGCCAATTTTGAACAGACAAAAGTGGACCATATCTCTGATCACATCAGAGAATGGAGACACCGGAAGAGTTTGATTAAGGTACCAGTCCCACCATCATTCCTGCTTGAGTGGTTCCTTAAGTCTTTGGTCCCATAGCTATCCAAAGACACCGCAACGTCGGGAGTGTTTTCCAAAGAATATGCCATCATGAGAGCTCAACAACTTGAGCTAATTTATTCTCAGTCTAGTTTACTGTACGAGATTTTGGTGGATGCACCACGATCCATACTTGATAAAATTAGACAGAGAGCTAGACCACATGCTGATGGTATTTTAGGTTCAACACAAACAAAGCTCACTGAACAACTGACAAAACAATTAAATCAATTGTTTATACAACACATAGTGGCCAGCCAAACTATTGTTTCGGCTGCTCCCCCTACCCAAATGTTGGATGTACACAGTGTGCAATCGACAAATCCAAAGGCCACCCAATATCCTGATGGAAATAAATAACAATGTAAGAAGGGTAAGGGGGATAAGAAACCCACTAATAATGTTGGTGGGGGAAACACCGAGAAATAAAAGGTGAAGTATACATGTAACTTGTGCGTGAAAAACCACCCGACCCACTAGTGCCCTTGGCTTGCAGAGGCCCAAACGTTTGTGTCACAACAAGAGCCTGCTGTGTTAACGAATCCATTTCAACATGGGAAAAACCTAACCCAAGCCTCTACAAGCACGAAAGGGGGTAGTCAAGGACCCTCTCCATCTTCGAACAATCCTTCCTCCATGAATGTGTATATGATGAAAGGTGATGCTTTTATATCGACTAGAGTGCATGAATACCATAATCCAAGCACCTCTGAGAAAGGTAAAGAAGATGAAAACCCATCTCTTCCTCTCCAAATCGAGAAGACTTTGGGAGAAACAATGACATGCATCCCAAGAGGTTCATTCAAGAAATATTTTCACAACCCAAATGCAAGGGCCACCCAGAACTATTATGTGGTGGAGGATGTATCTCAAACCCCTTGTGCGATGTCCGCTTTGGAGGTCCTCCAAAGTTTCCCTTCCCAAGGAAAGCTTTGTTAGCCACTTTAGGATCTACTGAGACTTGTAATCTAGGTACAATCATGCTAGATACAACTGACTTAAAACCTTGTCTCCCTTACCACGTAGCATTTCAGATAGTAGTGGCTTACCCCACGAAAAATTTTACTCAAAACATTTTCCGCATGGTGGTTGATGAGGGTGCCTCGACATGCGTCATGTCGTTGGCATGTTGGAAGGCCATTGGCCAACCTATTTTGTCTCCGTCACCTACTCTTCTTACCTCTTCCAATGGTCCTTCGTTCCGACCACTTGGCATCATCCCCTCTTTCCCCATGCAGTTAGGAGGGAAGACTGTGTGCGTCGAGGTAGAAGTAGTCAACACATCCCTCGACTACAATCTCTTGTTAGGTAGGAGTTGGACCTATTCCATGCAAGAAATGGTTGCTACAGTTTTTCGGGTCTTGTTGTTTCCACACGAGGGTCGAATCGTGACCATTGATCAATTGTCCTTCTCCCGACCTGACCCTTTATTGGGGGCATCCGTATTCCCGATGATTGATAATCCTCAACCGGGCATCCTCAATGTAGGGGTTGGTTTGTGTCCACCTTTGATGGGTACTTTCGATTACCCGCCTCCTCAAGGTGATGTCAAGTTCATATCAGAACACCATAAGGTTGATATTTTCCAATTTTCGTCGTTTTGCATGACTTACTTCAAAGATCCATGGATTCTTCCTTCCCCATTGGCCACGATGGAAGGGGCAGGACACCATGGTATGTCCATGCCCTTGTCCATGGAAGAAGCAAGGTACTATTTATTTCAACAAGCTTCAACCGACACTAATCCAACTCCTGCACAAGAGTTAGATCTGATTCCAAATCCTATTTGGGCTCAAGGTTCCCTCGCTGATATCGATTCATTAGATTTAGTCTTGCCCTCAAAAGAAGCAATCATTGAAGCAATGACTAGTCCAGAAAAACCCTAGGACAATCTCCATCACATATCATACTTCCTCCGAGAGTTAAGCAGAATCAAATCCGAGGAATTCACCTTGACTATGACTGGAGATAGGTCTTGTCCTATCAATCCCTTGGCTACACATGAGGTTTATGCCGAGGGAAATATGGAAACTATCACTGAAACTATACTGATTAATATCTCCAGAACCCCTGGCATCGTGGAGAATGTTTTCCTCGAAGCTGACTGTTCCCCCGAAGAGATTCAAATCTACACAGACTTATTTAAATAATTTTGTGACGTTTTTTCCTAGGCTTACGAGGAAATGCCAGACATTGATCCAAAAATAGTCGAACATGAAATCACAACTTATCCTGATGCCAAGCCAGTTCGGCAGAAGCTTCGTCCAGTTAATCCCAGGAAAGCAGCAGTTATTAAGGTTGAAGTAGAGAAACTGCTCAAAGCAGTTTTTATCTATCCTATCCATTTGACCCAATGCATTTCAAATCCTATGCTAGTCAACAAGAAACAGGGCACGATTCGTGTATGTATGGAGTTTCGTGATTTGAACAAAGCCTGTCCAAAAGATAATTTTCCTACACCATTAATTGACCAGATAGTCGATGAATGCACCGGTTACGAGGCATTTTATTTCATGGATGATTTTTTGGGATATAATCAGATACATATCAAACCCGAAGACCAACACAAAACAAATTTCATCTGTCCATGCGTACATTTGCCTATCATAAGATGCCTTTTGGTCTAAAAAATGTTGGAGCTACCATTTAGTGGGCCATGTATTTTTCTTTCCATGATCTCAAGCATATATTCAAAGCCTATTTAGATGATTTAGCATAATGATCTCGCAAGAGAACAGATCATCCCAAACACCTCTGACTTATCTTTGAGCGATGTCACTACTTCCGAATTTGCTTGAATCCAAACAAATGCAGCTTTTGCGTAACGTCATGACGACTGCTAGGTTTCATAGTCTCAACAACAGGGATCATGGTCGATCCTCTCAAGGTGGAGGCAATACTTCAGTTGCCTCCACCATGTACAATCCTTTAGCTTCAAAGTTCACAGGGAAAAGAGAACTTTTTGAGGCATTTCATAGCCAACTATGCCGAGATCACAAAGGGATTCATGTGTTTGCTAAAGAAAGACATCCATTTTCATTGGGATGAATCCGCTCAAAACTCTTTCAATGCATTGAAACATGCCCTCGAGACTGCCCCTCTGCTCCAACCACCTAATTATAACAAATATTTCTTATTGTACTTGGCTGCGGCAGAGTCGACTATCGGTATGGTCTTAGTTCAGGAGGATGAATTCCTCTCATAATATGTCATTTATTACCTGAGCCGAGGCCTGGTTGGATCAGAACTCAATTATTCCCATATTGAAAAATTGGCGTTGGCAGATGTTCATGCTGTTCAACGATTTTGTCATTATATTTTTTTTTGCAAGACCACCATCATTGTCGTTGTGAATCCATTCCAATACGTATTAACACAACGCATCATTGGCGGGAATATCAGTAGATGGATAGTTGTCCTCCAGGAATTTGACTTAGATTTTGTTTCGGCAAAATCCAAAAAGTCATTGGTCTTTGCGAAGATCATCTCAGAACTTTCGGTTGAATCTGGTGAGGTTATTCCCTAAGAGTCGCCTATTAGAGGAGACATGTTTTTATCGCATCTTCGGATCCCTGGTATGGAGATATACTTGTCTATCTCCAGACTTTGAAGTGCCCCACCTCTGCTTCTCGCGATGAGCGTCGTCGTATACATCATCAGGCCAAGAACCATCTCATCCTTGAGGACACTCTCTATCTTTGAGGTGTAGATTGCATTCTTCGTCGATGCCTCACTCATGAAGAAGAGGAAATTGTGCTTAATGACTTCCATACTGGAGCATGTGGCAGTCATTTTTCTAGGTTGGCAACAACCCAAAATATTTTACGAGTCGGTTACTTCTGGCCAACATTAATCAAATATTGTATCGAATTGGTCAATAAGTGCCACCCGTGTCAGATCTTCTCTCAGAAGATGAGGGCACATACTGCTCCCATGTTTCATGCCATCATAGTTGGTCCCTTCACCAAGTGGGGGATTGATTACACTACATGAAACTATTATAACCCTAATTTTCACCAGACATGCTTACCTGGCATCAAGCCATCTCAGATTCCTTCTTTTCCAAAACACTACTAAACAACTCTTCTTAAAAACTCGTTTTATAAAGTCCCATGTGCCCTACTCCATTACTGCACGCGTGTACATTCTAGCTGACCCAAGACAGCCCACGTGTACCTACAAAAGCATGAAAAAAGGAAAGTTGTTGATAGAACACATAGCTTTGGGTAAGTTAACTAAACCTTTCGGCTATGCATGGCTGGTCATTCGACCAAATACCTATCTCCTTCTAACCTATAAAAGAAGGGGTAGGGGTCCCATTTGAAAGAAGGAAAATCATAGTAAAGAAACTATACCCGATTGAGAATTCCCTTTGTCCCAACCTTTATCCATCCTTGTGCAAAGAGAAGTGTAGAGAAAAGAAGTTGGAAGACAGTGGAAGAAGAGCCCAGGACCAGGATCGAGGAGCAGTAGCCAACTTTATCATTGTAAGGTATCATTGTAAAGTTAATAAAATAACTGTTTTTCCCATCCCACCATATGAGATTGTCATTATTTGAATATTGATTGTATGATTGATTAAATATCTAATCCATTAGTTCATAGATCAAATGCATGTGGAGTTTTTTTCTTGTCTTTTGTGAATGCAGGTCAGCATTGGGAGGAGAGTTGCAGTTAAAGAATGACCAAGTGTGAAAAGGGATCAACATAAACACGAAAAACAAGGTATGTCGACTTAATCTCTTGAGCCTTGTATTTACATATGAGTGGTGGGGGTTTAGGCATGGGATGATGGTAAGAAGTAAGAATCTTTAGGTCATTTATGAATGCATGATAAAAACCCTTAGTGTTAGTCCGTAGGAGGGATTTCCCACCTACAACAAAATTGGCGACCATACTGGGGAATACTCTGGTATAAAAAAAAATGACATATATAAAAAACAACATAAAAATTGTATATGTTTCACAAAAAAAATGATGCAAACTTACCCATCTCACCTTGCTCCTTGCCTGGAGGTACAGGGATCTTTGGATCTCTCGAGAAATCAATCCTAGCACAAGGATAATCATCTATGGCTAGGACCTTCCGCGACAACCAAGCAAAGAAGTCATCATCAAAGGACTCATTGGTCCTTCCACCACCCTATCATGGCAGAAACACTACCCATCTGCAAACCGCAGGAAGAGAGGCTTGATTTCCTCGTACCACCACTCAAGGACTTAAACTAGGAACTCTTTCAAAGAAGAAAGAGCATAAAATAGCCCCGAACCTGAAATTCCTCTGCGTCTGCAACAACAATCTATCAACTTCCTCTTCATACAATCCAACAGTGTGGTGCTCCAGTCAAATATCTATGAATTTAAGCACTGGAATGCACATTTCATCTATGCATGGGTCGCCTGATGTAGATCCACATAACCAGTCATCCACCAAATACGCAACACAATCGCCCGTAGTGATAAATCGATGATCCTGCTTATTGGCACCTGCGAACTCGATCGGTCTATACTTGCCTCACAATAAAGTCCTATCAATTCTGATATATTGTGAGGCCCAAAAGGAAATGTCTAGAAATTGACTGGTCCCCCTCTCCTGGAGAGGCCAGTCAAAAATTATATATCCTCTATAGTGGGCACCAACGACTGCCCCTCTAACATAAAAGCTTTTGCATCAAGGTGCCAATATTAAACCAAAACATTCAGTAGCCTAGCTTGTTCTCTCATGAAAGGACATAGAAAAAACTTGAGAAAGCCACATTGCATTAACACCGCCACAGCGTTAGGGTCTTCCCCAACTAGTGCACTGATATCTTCATGCTCTCATTCTCTCCATTGCACATACATCCTGCACATGGGATATTTTTTAGAGGGTTAGGCCTTGCTTTTTAAACTTTTTTTCACTCATTGGAGGTTCCATGCGGGCTATTGTGATGACAATCACGTGTACACACGATATGACATCAAACAGAGCGAGTGTACACATGGTCTGTCATAAGATAGCCCACGTGGACCTACGGCTAACCTTTTAGAGGTCGACGCCCCCCCAAAAAACCAAATTAAATGCATATATAAAGAATTAAAAGGAAAAACGAGATAGTTTATACTTACTTGGTCTAGATGGATGATCGTATCGTTCACCGTAGAAGCTGGAATCACCAGTTTTACCAAAGGGGTTTTTTTGCTCCAGAGTCAATTTCCAAATCAGCAATGGTGATAATGAGCTGCCAGCTTCTATTTATAGACTTTTTGGCCCTTTTTGTCACTTTTTTGGCCCCCTTTATCATTTTCTCTAAATTGAAAACCATTTAGAGTGATTCAAGAGTTTCTATGGAAAGTTATGTTAAGGTATCAGGACAATTTTTAGAGTTTTTGGGTCACTTTTGATGGTCAGTGGGGAAAAATATCAGATGGTCAACTTGAGCATATAAGTTAGGTTTCCACCCCTATTTTTGTATCTCATTGTCTTTATCCCTTTTCCATAGGATTGATCCCAACAGGTTGAGACACAGAACCATCATTGTTGCTTTAGAAGTATCGTGATTTCGTGGTAGAGCTTACCGGAACATGGATGCCCTAGGTAGATCCTAGTTGCATTATGGTGTCCATGTTGTCACTAATGACTATAGGCTCAGGAGTCCTTTTAGTTTTTCCTGATTACAAGTTTGAGCCTCATTTGCATGACTCTTTATCACTCTTGACCTCACCCTCGAGACTCCCAAAACATAACGGGTCTTATTTTAAGCCCTTTTCAGACCCTCTAAACATGAAAAGATTGTCGAGCGATCTTGTGGCCTTTCACGCTCGTTAAACTGAAATTTGAAGTCACGTCTATCCAACGGTAGTTTACCCCTTTTTCAGTCTGGACGGTCAACTGTACGAACAAAGGAATACTGCAGAGGCTTCAGATTCCTAGAAGAGTATTCTCAGGTATAATTTTAACCCTTTTTCGAGCCTGAGGGACTAAATTTATGAAAAAGGAACCCCCACGGAGTCCATAGTTAAGCTCTTTTCAAACTTCCTAAAAATGAAAAAAATGTCGAGTGATATTATCTTTATCACACTCGTTAAAATGGTTCTGAATAGACGTATTTTCGGTGCTACTTTACCCCTTTTTCGAACCAACTAGACTACCTTCGAAAAAGGTACCCCATTGGAGTCTCCTTTACGTTTTTTCAGACTCTCTAAATATGAAAAACCGTCGAGCTTACCTTCTTTGGGCTCGTAAAACTTACATCGAAGGACGTTACCATTGTGTGTATTATTAATCGCATTTGCATACCTACATCTCTGGTCTACTGTCGGCTCCAGGTTGCTTTCAACTAAACCATCTGAAGCATGTCGTATACGCAAGCCCTGTAGCACTTTGCCTCTATGTTCTGACACCTTTGGCCCCAGGAGGGATTTTTCCTGAGTGTCCTTACTTTGAACATCAGTCTTGTCCTTATGCCTCAAACTTGTATGTTTTTGAGACTCATCCCTCCTTTGTAATGTAACATTCTTTTATTCTTTTTTCAAAATTATTGAAAAAGACAAAAACAAATCAAATATACCCCAAAAAGAGGAAGGGAAAAGTATTTTCTTTGTACTGGTATCACAATGAGTCGCCCTTGGATAAAGCACATCTTTTTTTTTGTTCGTCAAACCCTAGGATTTAATATGACCTTAGGAATATGTTCCTGCTACATTGAGCTACGTCCTCCTTCGTTTGGTTATTCTTCCAAACATATGGAGAGTTTGCGTTGCCTCCTACCTCGTAAACTTATGTTAATTCCATGTTGCATGAGTCTCATCTTTTGTCGTGCTATTATCCAAGGGAATTTTTTCTAAGCCTGAGTCAGACCCTCTATAGTTTGTCTCTTGCCCTCATGCCCGACCATCCTCAAAGTCCAATCAATTCTTTGTTCAAAATCAATGAATCCTTCAGTTTGATCATCAAGATTATTTAGTCCATGACCGACGAGTCGTCGAAGACCTCTGGGTAGTGAAGTCGTACACTCATATTAAACTCCTACTCGAGTTTTGAAGATTTTGAAGTTGTTGCTCGAGCTCTGAAGACCTCATCTCTAGCCATCAGGCCTTATCAGCTTCTAGAAGATGGATACTCTACATGTATATATTTTTGATTTCGAGATGTAGCTCCGTTGTGTATTGCTCGTGGATACACTTTATATAGTTATATGAAATGGATCTACAGTGTATTTGATTGGTAGCCATGATCTCTTGGATATCAGTATATTTTTTCTTGGGTAATAGCACAACAAAATATGAGACTCACGCAACATGGCATTAACATAAGTTTACGAGGCAGGAGGCAACACAAACTCTGCATATGTTTGGAAGAATAAGCAAACGAAAGAGGACACAGCTCAATGTAGCAGGAACAACTTCCTAAGGTCATTTTAAATCTTAGGGTTTGACAAACAAACGAAAAGATGTGATTTATCCAAGGGTGACTCATTGTGCTGCCAGTATAAAGAAAATACTTTTCCCTTCCTCTTTTTGGGGTATATTTGATTTTTTTTGTCTTTTTCAATAATTTTGAAAAAAGAATAAAAGAATTGGCAGGAGGCAATGCAAGTTTACGAGGCAGGAGGCAACGCAAGCTCTCGTAATTGGTATGGAAGACCAGAATCTCTATTAGCTCAGACTTTTGCAGAAACTTTAAAAACAAGGAATTAAACCAGTTCTTAAAAATACTTAAGAAAAAATATTCCCAGAAACCCTAGAGATCCCCAGTACGGTCGCCAATTATTTTATTCTTTTTTCAAAATTATTGAAAAATACAAAAAAAAATCAAATATACCCCAAAAAGAGGAAGGGAAAAGTATTTTCTTTGTACTGGTAGCACAATGAGTCACTCTTGGATAAAGCACATCTTTCCGTTTGTTCATCAAACCCTGGGATTTAATATGACCTTAGATTTCAGGCAGCATGGCATTAACATAAGTTTACAAGGTAGGAGGCAACACAAACCCTCATAACTGGTAAGGAAGACCAGAATCTCTGTTAGCTCAGACTTTTGCAAAAACTTTAAAAACAAGGAATGAAACCAGTTCTTAAAAATACCCAAGAAACAATATTCCCGAAAACCCTAGAGATCCCTAGTACGGTCGCCAATTATTTTATTCTTTTTTCAAAATTATTGAAAACGACAAAAAAAATTCAAATATACCCCAAAAAGAGGAAGGGAAAAGTATTTTATTTGTACTGGAAGCACAATGAGTTTCCCTTGGATAAAGCACATCTTTCTATTTGTTCGTCAAACCCTGGGATTTAATATGACCTTAGGAAGTTGTTCCCACTACATTGAGTTGTGTCCTCCTCCATTTGGTTATTCTTCCAAACATATGGAGAGTTTGCATTGCCTCCTACCTCGTAAACTTATGTTAATGCCATGTTTCCTGAGTCTCATCTTTTGGCATGCTATTATCCAAGGGAATTTTTTCTAAGCCTGAGTTGGCCCCTCTGTAGTTTGTCTCTTGCCCTCATGCCCAGCCATCCTCAAAGTCCAATCAAGTCTTTGTTAGAAATCAATGAAGCCTTCAGTATGATCATCAAGATTCTCTAGTCCATGACCGACGAACTGTCGAAGACCTCTGGGTAGTGAAGTCGTACACTCATATTATACTCCTACCTGAGTTTTGAAGATTTTGAAGTTGTTTCTTGAGCTCTGAAGACCTCATCTCCAGCTATCAGGCCTTATCAACTTCTAGAAGATGGATACTCTACATGTATATATTTTTGATTTCGATATGTAGCTCCGTTGTGTATTGCTCACAGCTACACTTTATATAGTGATCAGGGGATCAAATTTTGCTCAAAAATTCAAAGTGCTCGGAATCACTTCAAACCGTACAAGAGCATAGGCCTCATCATTGCGAACCCAACGCAACTCGTTTTGTCTCAAACGAACGTCGGGAGCGATAGATATTGTAATATGTTCGGAAAGTCAAATAGGCAAAAGAGGGGACTCTGACTATACAGTCCGTACAATCCATACAGGATGATGTGGCAGGGTCGTACGTCCATATGATGATGTGGCAGAGGTGATGTGGCTGACATTTGGGTGAATCAGAATGCGACACATGGTGTTTGGTTGGTCAATGGTAAGGTGCCACGTGGCCCAATCATGGGCTGCCACGTGGCACCCCTTTATTGGCTTCTGGTTTGTTATGTAAAATTATATTGGAGTCCGTGTGGTTCGACCCCCGGACCTCCCCTCCACATAGCGCCTTCGCAAAGAAAGTCCGACCAATGGACCACCGGTTGTGACTTGATATGTATACGAGTTCAAATTTATTTAAAGTCAAACTATGTGTTAAATGGCGGGGGGTCGGGCCGGGGCTTAGCCCCGACCCACGGTTTTATACTTTGAAACATATGACCATACCATTGTTAAATAGTGCATGGGGGTTATTTAATATAGCCCATGGTTATAATCGTTATACCATATGACCATGTCATATGGCTCCGGTACTATGGGAACGTTTGGTGTATTAAATATGGTTCACATAGTTGTAACCTACCCGCCACTTGTAATGACTTTATTTGTCTGTAGATGGAGCCCCTTTTTATAATGTGCAAGGCCGTATGGAGGACCGCATGTGCCCAGGTGCTAGGTGGTTAGGGGATGGCGCACCCATAACCGTCCTACAGTTTGCACCGTTGGCGCGGTTGCGCCCGGTGCTGGGTTTTTACGCTATATATTGCGTGTGTGCTAGGTTCATGATAGAAGGGTACGTTTTGTAGATGCAGAGACATCAAGCTTGAAGGGGGGACTTCCAGGAGGACTAACTTCTTCGTTTTTCGATCGATTGAGGTGCCGAAAGAGCCCAGCTAGGGGTTTTTGGATGCTTTGAAGCCATTGGAGCAGTCAGTTGGTCAGTTTGAGAATTGTAAGGCATGTTTTTGAGCACTTTGAGCAATTAATAATAATGATCCATTGGAAGCTGGACCAGGAGATGTAGCCCAAGAGAGGGGTGAACTCCTTTATCAATTGTTGTGTTTATGTGCTTATGTTCATTGATTATTCTGCTGTCTATGTGTATTTTGCATGAGTAATCCTTTAATTTATGTGTTGCAAAGTTGATCCATTTGCTTTTAACACATAACATTTACTTGCAATAATTTCAAGATTTTCAAGTCTTCTTCATTTTTAGATCAAGTTGGTATCA
>ML785473.1:506193-525043 GCA_009831015.1 Picea engelmannii
CCTAGCAATCGAAAGTTGGGTTTGTATACTCCACTTCCAGTTCCTTCTCGACCTTGGGAAAGTATTTCCATGGATTTTGTAGGTGGTCTACCTATGTCGAGACGAAGTCATGATTATCTTTATGTTGTGGTTGATCGATTTAGTAAAATGTGAATTTTGATGCCTTGTACTAAGCAGGTAACAACAGAACAAACGACACAGTTTTTCTTTCAAAATGTTTGGGTGCATTTTGGATTGCCTAAGTCCATTATTTCTGATCGGGATTCTCGATTTGTTGGAAGTTTTTGGTTGAGTTTGTGGGAACTCATGGGAACCAAACTTAAAAAGAGCACATCTTTTCATCCACAAACAGATGGTCAGACAGAGGTGGTAAATCATACAGTGGTGCATCTTCTTCATGCTTATTGCAGCAAGCATCCTAAACTTTGGGATGAGCATTTACACTACATTCAGCATGCGTATAATCAAGCTAAGCACTCTTCGACTCAAACGTCTCCATTTGAAGCATGTTTTATCTATTTTCCCAAGTCTCCTTTAGATTTTATCTTTGGGAAAGATATTGTTTTCGATGGTCAATATGACATTGATAGGGCAGAAAAGTTTATTGAACAAATTCAGTCGATACATCAAGTGGTGCAAGAGCAGTTGGAAAAGAGTCAGGACAAGTACAAGACGAGACATGAAAAACATCTTGTTGATCACAGTTTCCAAGTTGGAGATGAAGTTTGGCTTTACATAATCAAGGAGAGGCTTAAAGGAGAAGGTAAAAAGTTGAAACCGATTCGATATGGTCCTTTCAAGATTATCGACAAGATTGGTAACAATGCCTTTCGTTTAGATTTGCCTCCTTATATGCAGATGTATGCAGTTGTTAATGTTGAGAATTTGAAGTTGTATGAGCCTCCATTGATTGATGATCAAGGAGAGCATGTTCATATTCCTTCCATAGATGATTTTTCTCCAGAGTATCTTACAAAACTGCATGAAGACACCATCCTTGATAGGAGAATGCGAACTTCAAAACGAGGAAATGTGGAGTATCTTCGAGTTGGTCTTAAAGGGACGAATCCAAGTAAAGCCAAGTGGATTGAGGTTGGAAGGGTGAGGGAAATATACCCTCATCTTCACATAGACTGAAAATAGTCTTTTGGAGATCCAAAAGCTTCCCAATGGGGAGGTGTGATCAGGGGATCAAATTTTGCTCAAAAATTCAAAGTTCTTGGAATCGCTTCAAACCGGACGAGAGCGTAGGGATCGTCATTGAGAACCTAACGCAACTTGTTTAGTCTCAAACGGACATTGGGAGTGAGAGATATTGTAATATGTTCGGAAAGTCAAATAGGCAAAAAAGGGGACGCTGACTGTACAGTCCGTACAGGCTGACGTGGCAGGGCCGTACGTCCATACGATGATGTGGCAGAGGTGATGTGGCTGACAGTTGGGAGAATCAGAATGCGACACATGGTGTTTGGTTGGTCAATGGTAAGGTGCCACGTGGCCCAATCATGGGCTGCCACATGGCACCCCTTTATTGGCTTTTGGTTTGTTATGTAAAATTATATTGGAGTCCGTGTGGTTCGACCCCCGGACCTCCCCTCCACATAGCGCCTTCGCAAAGACCATCCGACCAACGGACCACCGGTTGTGACTTGATATGTATACGATTTCAAATTTATTTAAACTCAAACTATGTGTTAAATGGCGGGTGGTCGGGCCGGGGCTTAGCCCCGACCCATGGTTTTATACTTTGAAACATATGACCATACCGTTGTTAAATAGTGCGCGGGGGTTATTTAATATAGCCCATGGTTATAACCGTTATACCATATGACCCTGTCATATGGCTCTGGTACTATGGGCGCGTTTGGTGTATTAAATATGGTTCACACGGTTGTAACCTACCCGCCACTTGTAACGACTTTATTTGTCTATAGACGGAGCCCCTTTTTATAATGCGCAAGGTCGTATGGAGGACCACATGTGCCCAGGTGCTAGGTGGTTAGGGGCTGGCGCCCCCATAACCGTCCTACAGTTTGCACCGTTGGCGTGGTTGCGCCCGGTGCTGGGTTTTTACGCTATATATTGCGTGTGTGCTAGGTTCATGATAGAAGGGTGCGTTTTGTAGATGCAGAGACAACAAGCTTGAAGGGGGGACTTCCAGGAGGCCTAACTTCTTCGTTTTTCGACCGATTGAGGTGTCGAAAGAGCCCAGCTAGGTGTTTTTGGATGCTCTGAAGCCATTGGAGTAGTCAGTTGGTAAGTTTGAGCATTGTAAGGCATGTTTTTGAGCACTTTGAGCAATTAATAATAATGATCCATTGGAAGCTGGACCAGGAGATGTAGCCCAAGAGAGGGGTGAACTCCTTTATCAATTGTTGTGTTTATGTGCTTATGTTCATTGATTATGTTGTTGTCTATGTGTATTTTGCATGAGTAATCCTTTAATTTATGTGTTGCAAAGTTGATCCATTTACTTTTAACACATAACATTTACTTGCAATAATTTCAAGATTTTCAAGTCTTCTTCATTTTTAGATCATATAGTTATATGACATGGATCTACAGTGTAATTGATTGGTATCCATGATTTTATTTCATCCCGAAAAATTTTCCTGATATTATGACATGACAACAACAACCCTCCTTTAGTAAGGGGGCATCATTATATCATTGTAGTCGTAGACTACTTCACGAAGTGGGTCGAAGCTATGCCAATGTTTAAAGATGATGGAGAGACTGCAACTCTCTTTTTGTTCAACCAGATAATCGCAAGGTTCGGCGTCCTGAGAGATATTTTCATTGACCATGGCAGTCACTTTTAGAACCAAATGATGACCAAATTAACATCAAAGCTTGGGTTGCAGAAAGAAAATTTTTCACCCTACTACCCCCAAGCGAATGGTCAGGTGGAAGTTGTAAATAAATCTCTTAAGACCATCCTACAACAAACGATCAATTCAGCCAAGTCAAATTGGCATTTGATGTTATACTTGACATTATGGGCTTACTGAACGTCTATTAAGACTGCAACCAGTTTCTCACCTTTTCAACTCGTTTACGAGCTGGAATAAATCTTGCCTATAGAATAACAGATCTCGTCCCTAAAGTTGGCAGTACAGTTACTACCAAACACTTCTCCACTTGAAGAGTGGTTATTATACCTTGAGCAGGTCAATGAGCAATGTCGTGATGCGGCCCTGGCCAATGAGGATCACAAACAAAAAGTCAAGTGTCAGTATGATCGGTCTGTTTGTCCTCGGATTTTCTCTGAAGGTGACCTTGTCTTGGTCTATGACTAGGATAAGGAATCCTTGGGGGTAGGCAAATTCAAACCCATGTGGTTCGGAACTTTCATCGTAAGAGAGGTTCTAAAAAGGGCACTTATCGTCTAGTAGACTTTGAGGGAAATAATTTGGCAAATCCTAGAATGGACTTTACCTCAAGAAGTATTACTCATAGGTAGGTCACCTTGGGTAATGTTTTGTAACATATGTATAGTTCTTGTACATTTTTCATGTTTTAGTTTTTACCCCCTTTTCGGTTTTATGGACGTGTCGTGTTGATGTCATATTTTTCACTGTGGTAGATGTCAAGTGAATCAGAGGTTTTTGTTGGGTTTGTGGATGGCACTAGCCGACACACTCAGAGGCTTGCTTATGCTGCTTGGGTAATCTACACACCTCAAGGCCAGTTATTATCTTCAGGAGGTATTTGTTTAGGTGACACCACAAAAAATGTTGTTGAATACAATGCAGTTCTAGAATTGTTGCGTGACACATTGTCTCATGGTATTTATCACCTCCGAGTATATTTAGACACTCAACTGGTTGTGTCTCAGTTAAAGGGAGTGTACCTCATTTACGATCCTACTCTACACCGACGGTTCCTTACGTTACGTCTCTTAGAACGAAGCTTTGATTACATTATATATATCCTTGTTCCTAGGAGATTGAATCAAGTTACAGACACCCTAGATAATCATGTATTATATTGGCATATTGCACACATGTAAAGAAAAATACACACACACATGTAAATACATTTTTAAACTAGATGTGTTCCATAAACCCACAAAAAGAAATAAAAATCCATATATAATATCAAAAACATCAGAGCACATAGGTGGGCGCAAATGCCTCAAAAATATGACCAGTAACGAGTCATGGGGATTATGCCCTCAAAACAATATACAAGTAGTGCCCTCGGCACGTGAAAAGTCCAGCGTAACTAAGGATGGGGCATGTGGGCCCTGTTGTAATAATCAATGGCGTTTTTCAAACGCTGAAAAAGCCAGACCCATGTCCATGGCGCCCCCATTACGTGAGGTTACATAGATGGTGGAAGATCCTCAATCTCTACCATGGGGACTGTGCGAGTGAGCGAGGTAAAATTTCACTCTACTCATCTCAGAACCCTCTCAGCCTCACCGGCTAGAAGCTCTCCTACTGTTGTTGGTCCCCCTGCGGCGTTGGGTGCGGCCCCTGGCCGAGAACGTCACATGTTCCTCACGTAATCCATTGGTCGCACTGACCCCACATCTGCACGTAATAGACACATATCTGTCAAATGATCTAGTATAAAAAAATGATATATATAAAAACAACATAANAAAAAAAAAAAACAATGCAAACTTACCCATCTCTCCTCGCTCCTCGCATGGAGGTACTAGTATCTCAGGATCTCTCAAGAAGTCAATCCTAGCATAAGGGTAATCCTCTATGGCTGGGATCTATCGCGACAACCAAGCAAAAAATTCATCATCAAAGGACTCATTGGTCCTTCCTCCCCCCTGTCGTGGCAACAACACTGCCCATCTGCATATCACGGGAAGAGAGGTCTGTTTCCCTCGTACCACCTCTCAAGGGATGAAACTGGGCACTCTTTCAAATAAGAAAGAGTAAAGAATCATTCCAAACCCGAAGTTCCTCTGAGTCCACAACCGGTAGTCTATTAGATACCTCTTCATACAATCCAGTAATGTGGTGCTCCAATCAAAAATATGTGCATTTAAGCACTGAACTGCACAGTTCATCTATGCAGGAGACACCTAATGCAAATCCACAGACCCAGTAATCCACCCGATGAGAGACACGATTGCCTACAGTGATAAGTCTGAGAACTTTCTTATAGGCACTTGCAAGCTCATTCAGTCTGTACCCGCCTCACAATGGAGTCCGATCAACTCCGATATATTATGAAGCCCAAAGTGAAATGTATGGAAATTGACTGGTTCCCCTCTCCTGGAGAGGCCAGTCAGAAATTATATATCCTCTGTCGTTGGAACCAACGACTGCCCCTCTAGCATAAAGGCCTCTGTGTCGGGATGCCAATAGTCAACCAAGGCATTCAGTATCCTAGGTTGTGCTTGTATTAAAGGACACATAATTTTTTTTAATAAACCACATTGCATTAATGTAGCAACAACATTAGGGTCTTCCCCAACTGGTGCACTAATATCCTCATGCTCTCTTTCTCTCCAGTGCACATACATCCTACACATGGGCAACGTTTAGGAGGGTTAACTCTTGTTTTTTTTTACTTTTTTTGCACTAAATGGAGGGTCCAAGCGGGTTGTTGTGATGACAGTCATCTGTACACATGGTCTACCATAAGACAAAGTGAGTGTACATGAGGATTGTCATAGGAAAACCCGCATGGATGTAGGGCCGACCTTTTGAAGGTCGACGCCCCCCAAAAAAATGAAACTAAATGCATAAATAAAGAATTAGATCACAAGATGAGGTAGTTTATACTGACTTGGTCCAAGCAGATGCTTTTTTCTTCCACCAAGGCTCCCATAATCAATTATTTTCACAAAGGGGCAGTTTTGGATTTTATTCAATTTCTGAATTAACAATGGTGATAATGAGCTGCCAACTTCTATTTATACAGGTTTTGGCCTCTTTTTGTCAATTTTCAGACCCTTTTGTCAGTTTTTCTAAACTGAAAATCATTTAAGATGGTTCAAGAGTCTTCTTGGGATGGTCACAGGAAGTATTGCTTTGGGTATTGGGAATTTTTTTGAGATTTGGGGCATTTTGACAGTCCTTTGGTAAAAAGTCATTTTTTCCAACTTGTTGCATTTAATTCAGGATTCCAGCTCCACTTTCCGCATCTCGTTGTCTTTTCCACTTTTCCATAGGATCGATCCCACCAAGTTGCGACACAAAACCATTATTGTTTCTTTATAAGTGTCGTAATTTGGTGGTACAGCTTACCATAACATGGATGCCCTAGGTAGATCCTGGTTTCATTATGGTGTCCATGTTGTCACTAACAACTATGGGCTCATGAGTCCCTTTTCATTTTTATTGATTACGAGTTTGAGCCTCATTTTCATGATTCCTTATCACTCTTGAGCTCACCCTCGGGACTCCCAAAAACATAATGGGTCTTCTTTTAAGCCCTTTTCAGACCCTCTAAACATGAAAATATTGTTGAGCGATTTTGTGGCCTTTCATGCTCGTTAAAATCAAATTTGGAGTCACATCTATCCAACGACAGGTTACCCCTTTTTCAGTCCAGATGGTCAACTGCATGAACAAAGGTATACTCTACAGGCCTCAGATCTCTAGAAGAGTATTCTCAGATATAATTTTAACCCTTTTTCTGGCCTCAGAGACTAAATTTACGAAAAAGGAACCCCCAAGGAGTCCATAGTTAATCCCTTTTCAGACTCCCTAAAATTGAAAAGATTGTTGAGTGACCTTATTATTTCACACTCGTTAAGATGTTCTAGAAGAACATTCCTGATGGAGTCCATAGTTAATCTTTTTTCAGACTCCTTAAAAATGAAAAAATTGTCGAGTGATCTTGTCTTTATCACACTCGTTAAAATGGTTTTGAATAGACGTCTTTTCGGTGCTAATTTAACCCTTTTTCAAACTGACTAGAATATCTTCGAAAAAGGTACCACTGTGGAGTCTCCTTTTACATTTTTTCAGACTCTGTAAACATGAAAAATGACCGAGCTTACCTTCTCTGGGCTCGTTAAACTTACATCAAAGGATGTTACCATTGTGTGTCTTATTAATCGCATTTGCATACCCACGTCTTTGGCCTAACTCTGGATCCATGTTGCTCTCAACTGAACCATCTGAAACATGCCTTATACGCAAGCCATGTAACACTTTGCCTTTGCGTCTTGACACCTTTTGGCACCAGGAGGGATTTTTTCCGAGTGTCCATTCTTTGAACATCAGTCTTTTCCTTGCACCTCGAACTCGTATATTTGTGACACTCATTCCTCCTTTGTAACGTAGCATTATTTTATTCTTTTTCCAAAATTATTGAAAAAGACAAAAAAAAATCAAATATACCCCAAAAAGAGGAAGGGAAAAGTATTTTCTTTGTATTGGCAGCACAATGAGTCGCCCTTGGATAAAGCACATCCTTCCCTTTGTTCGTCAAGCCCTGGGATTTAATATGACCTTAGGAAGTTGTTCCTACTACATTGAGCTATGTCCTCCTCCATTTGGTTATTCTTCTAAACATGTGGAGAGTTTGCGTCGCCTCCTGCCTCATGAACTTATGTTAATGCCATGCTCCCTGAGTCTCATCATTTGTCGTGTTATTTTCCAAGGGAAGTTTTTACCAAGCCTGAGTAGGCCCCTCTGCAATTTGTCTCTTTCCCTCATGCCCGACCATCCTCAAAGCCTCATCAAGTCTTTGTTCGAAATCAATGAAGCCTTTAGTCTGACCACCAAAATCCTCTAGT
The DNA here is from genome assembly GCA_009831015.1 of Picea engelmannii. NCBI lineage: Eukaryota > Viridiplantae > Streptophyta > Pinopsida > Pinales > Pinaceae > Picea > Picea engelmannii. The sequence goes on from ML785473.1 coordinate 513,911, forward strand.
CCATTCCCGACGAGCTGTCGAAGACCTCTGGGTAGTGAATTCATACACTCATATTACACACCTACTCGAGTTTTGAAGATTTTGAAGTTGTTGCTTGAGCTCTGAAGACCTCATCTCTAGCCATTAGGCCTTATAAACTTCTAGAAGATGGATACTACAAATGTATATCTTTTTTGATTTCGAGATGTATATCAGTTGTGTATTGCTCGCAGCTACACTTTATATAGTTATATGGCATGGATATATAGTGTATTTGATTGGTATCCATGATTTTGTTTCATCTCGAGCATGGGTATTCCCACCTCGGTGAGACAATTGTTATTTTGCAGATGGCACCTTTCGATTTCTAGTCCCTGGGCTCAATTATTTGGAATGTTGGTAAAAATTGATAATGTATTTCAGTCATTAGATGCTCTTCTGACCTCACACATTAGGGGGCATCTGTTATAACCCTAATTTGCACCAGATATGATTACATGGAATTAGGCCATCTCAGATTCCATCTTTTCCAAAACACTACTAAACAACTCTTCTTAAAAACCCCCTTTATAAAGGCCCATGTGCCCTGCTCCATTATTGCATGCATGTACACGCTAGTTGCCCCAATACAACCTGTGTGTACCTACAAAAGCACGAAAAAAGGAAATTTTATGACATAACACATAGCTTTGGGTAAGTTAACTAAACCTTTCGTCCATGCATGGATGATCATTCAAACAAATACCTAACTCCTTCTAGCCTATAAAAGAAGGGGCAGGGGTCCCATTTGAAAGGAGGAAAATCACAATAAATAAACTATACCCAATTGAGCATTCCCCTTGTCCCAACCTTTATCCATCCTTGTGCAAAGATAAGTATAGAGCAAAGAAGTTGGAGGACAGTTGAAGAGGATCCCAGGACCAGTTTCAAGGAGCCATCTCAACCACATATTGTAAGTTTACTCTTGTGAAGATTAATAAAAAAAGGAATACTTTTCCCATCCCGCCATATCATGTGTTCAAGTTGAATGTTTATTTTATGATATTGTCACAACTAACCCAACAATTAGTATATGAAATGCATGTTTGCAAATTTTTGTTTGTTCATGTGTGAATGCAGGTCATCTTTGAGAGGAGGCTTGCAATCAAAGAGCGAGTGAAAGAAAAGGGATCGACATCAAACAAAGGACTTAAGGTAGAATTATCAGATCTCATTTACACCTTTGTATTGCATGAATGTGGGGTTTTGTGTTGGGAGAATAGGAAAGAGTAGAGGCCTTTGGAATGGCCATTTTCTGCATGCATGATTAGATCCCTTAAATGCTAAGTCTGTAGGAGGGATTCCCACCCACAACAGTGAGGTATCCACCTATCAAAGTTTTCCAATATCTTCCTAAGATGATCGAGTAATTAATTATTGGCATATCGATTACTTGAATATTAAGGGTTGTCCTTATTTCAGGGTGTGTGCACAAAACCAAGGTCACGTCCTTGATTTCACTTATGGTCATTTGTTGTAGACTATTATAAGAGAGAGTGCTTTTGGCGTTTTCATTTGTACAAGACAAGCCTAGCTCTTCCATAATAATATTTGACATTACACTTGGGCCTGAACCGCCGTCAATGAGGCAACAATGGGTAAGCTTATCCATAATCTTTACATAAATATAAAAGGGGGGATTTTTATAAGGTATCTAAAGTTATGTACACCTACTTTATTTAAAGACAAATGCTCTTCATCTACCTCTTCAAAGAGGTTGGCTACAATGAAATATTTTCCTTCCATGAATTGTTTTATATGCTTCTGTTGTTCAGGGATGGTAACCATGTCCAGAAGGGTTGCATCTGCTTTAATATTGTCCAACTGATTTAGAATATTGTATTTGGAAGAGGTGACAGGAGAGTTAGTTCCTTGAATATTAGGAGCTTTAGGAACCTGAACAGTAGAAGTTGGTGAGGAAGAATTCAAAATAAAAGAATTGCGGGGAGGATCATATTTGATTTTGGGAGCATATAATTTATTCCTAGTATTGATGATCATGACATCTTCTGGCTCTGCAAAGTCTAGTACAACAATAGTAGTTCCAGGTATCTTTCCAAAGACTTTATCTCTGGCACTCTTCTTTACCTCACATGTACTTTCCTCATGGTGTTCCTTGCAAAAGTTACACCAACTACGAGGCATGATAGCTTTAGGATGAAAACTGTTTTCATTTGGATTTCTAAAGGGGGGTGCAGAAGAGGATGAAGCTCCAGGGGTAAGAGGGGAGACATTTCCCTTTTTCTCATACGCTATCATACGATTATTCATGTCTTGTACAAGATGTAAGAGGGAAGACATGTGTGTCTGTTTAACTGAATCTCCCTGAGGAAGACCTATTCTTTCAAGTTGTTCTTCATACTCTAAACAAGTATGCAGAGTGGAACTAAGGTTATCAATGGCCTTTTCCTTAAGCCTATGATGGTAGGGGGTAGGTAATGCATTATAATAATGCATGAGAGTGGCTTAGTTCTGAGGTCGAATGAGTTAAGGGTTTTGATTATATAACTTGGTGAAACGTAAGTTGAAGGAATTGATGGTATCACCATCCTTATAAGCAATGTTATTGTATTCCCGTAACTACTCGGCTGGGATTTTGGATTTCCCATATGTGGATTTGAACCAATAGAATAACTCCTCCCAAGTAGATAAAATATTAGGAGGGAGATCAAAGAAATCAGTCACAACCTTCCCTTCAAGGGAATTGACAAATAAGCTCATACAAGTATCGTTGTCATTGGCTCCTATGTTGTGACAGAAATTAGAAAATGCCACCAAGTGTTCATTCATAGTGATAGTGTTATTCCCTGAAAACCTAGGGAGATGTTATTTGAATTTAGGAAGTGGATGAGTAGTAGGTGCTATTTTAAAAGGAGAGGAAACATGCCACGGTGTGGTTGTAGCATCTTCTTTAAACTAAAAAAGCCCATACTTTTTAATGACTTTGGTTGGTTTTGTGGTAGATTGGACAGGGACTTGGTGACTATACAAGCTACCAATCACTGACAAAGTTGAAGATTGAGACGAAGAAGCACCTCCAATGCCACCAAAGCCACCACTAGATGCCATATTGTGGATAATAGGTAAGGGAGATAAAGATGAACTAGATGAATCAAACAAGGTTCTCCTTAGAGTACTTTGTTGGGTTGATAACACAACATTCCTTCTTCCTATTTCAGCAATAGGATTAAATTTAGGTGATAAACCTCTTCTCCTCCTAGAAACATGAGGGTCTAAGGACATGAAAAGAGGATCAAAGATGGAAAAAGAAAGTTATGGATGATTCCTAAGGTATCTATGTCTAGCTTCCCAATGTTCTTGGGAACTTATGTCTTGTTTAATTTCTACCCATGAACGATTAAGCTTAGCCCGTGTATTAGCGGTATCTAAGATGGTGTTAAACAAGTTTAAAGCAATGTTGTTCTGATCTTGAAGACCAGGCTCAATATTAGACCGTCTTGTAATAGGTAGAGTCATTAAGAAATGAAACAGTCAAATAATCAATATCAGAAAAATAGATATATGCGATGATAATCAAGCATAAAAATCAACTAGAGAGATATGGAAGATCTCCCCAGTATGGTCGCCAAATAAATGTTGAGGAAAAGATATGAAATAATCATACTCAATCATTTTTAGATCTCCCTTGGCTAAAGCGAGATAGATGGGAATATACCCTATGTTTATAGCCTCAAAAATTGTTTCCTAATCCACAAGTATTGATTACAAGGACTTAGGCTGATTTTCTTATAAATAAAATATTGCTGAAAAAATCAATATTTATTTAATTTTCTGAATATAAAAGATGTAAAAATTAAATGTAGAGACAAAATAAAAAATACCAAGTCAATAATTAATAGAGATGAGACAAAAAGAAACCGCTTATTTCATTCCAATTTATCAAAAGAAACATTCTCTTTACAAAATCCCTTGAGGAAGTTTGGACCAAAGTCAAACTTAGATGTCCTAGATGAAAACCATACAAAAGGACTTTTGACATAAAGTAAAAAACTGAACTTTAAAAGTTGGATCAACTTGCCACAGATTGCTTCCCACTCGACTCTGCACAATATCCTTTATCATTCATGAAATTTAATTCATGAATAGACAAGTCTACACAGACTATCAAAGATAGATCAACACCTCTGAAAAACAAGTGTTTGAATGATGTAATTCAGCCTTGAATCTTGTTGTCTACAATAGTACCCTATTTCCATAAAAGAGAATTAGGCTTTCAATGAATTAAAGAATGAATGAAAACTGAACTATCTCAATAAAACTCAAGATTAGACCTTAGTATGCTTTCTCCTTCTATTCTCCTCTTGTTCCTGCTTCTCTTTTTGCCTTTAAGCAATCAGAATTAGTTGAAGTAGTTAAACTACCTCTTTTAGTTAAGTTAATTAAAACTCAACTAACTTTTAGTTTAGGGGGGAAATTAATTAAATAATAATAAGGGTCTTTAATAAATAATAACTAGTAGGTGGGACCCCTTGTGACTCCCTTTAGTTTCTTAACAAACATAAACACAACTAGTTAATTAATCAAACACATCCCTCCTTGTGGCTTCCATTATCACTCTCATAATTTTGAAAATTAATATCAATGATATTTGAAACCATATCCAAAAAATATAATATCCAACATATCCAAAAATAGTGTGTTCTCCAAAACATTTAGCAGTCTTTTTTTCTAAATAAATAAAAACACTCAAAAACCATATTTTCCACATTGGGAGGCAATCTTCCCTTTGTTGCTACTATACACCTTTGATTTCTCTGAATTTTCCTTAGGTTGTGTGGAGCCTTTAGGCCTGGTCTCAATGATAACATGAGAGCGGGATGAGACGAATTTAGTAGAGTCACTTGAGGGAGAGGAGGGGGAAGCAACAATGTTTCCTTTATCATGTGCATGGTGGGTTTTGTTTTTTAATCTATTTCTTTCATGGGAAGGTTGTACTGGTGAGTGTGCAGGGGTAGCTTGGACAATTGGGTTAACCGGTTGTTAGAGAAAGATTTTCCTCACCCTATACAATCTTGCAGAGAGAGCGTTATTCCATTCCCCCATGCAAACTTACTTTCCCTAATTGTAAATCCAGATACAAAAAAAAATATTTTTCCACTTGTATGCACCTTGCAAGCTATACAACAAGCGTATACACTGGATTCTCTACTACAACCCACGTACATCGGGATTTGTGCCAGAAAATCAAAATGAAATGTCAGGTTTCCATGTCATGACAGGAGATCTCTGATCCTTGGCCTTCCATATACTAGAAACGTTCTTACTCGACCCTTCAGTTGAATTTTGAAGGCTATAAAGAAGCCAATTCCGAGCTATGGAAAAGGAGATAATTCAACTTTGAGAGAAAAGTTACTCTGGAGAAATTATTACTTCATTATTGAGTTTGCATCCCTTTGTCCTTTAAGTCTGAACACAGTGTTCAACCCCCAAGTTGTTCCCTTATTGATGGAGAACCTCTTTGTCTCACTTATATGAGCTTGCCTTTGGTGGAGGATTGAAGTGGTGGAGGCCTAGTTGGAAGGAACTCTGTTTCTTGGTTCTGAACCGTGCTGACACGGAAGTCTATAATGTTTTCACTTCTGCTGATCATTTATTAATAGAAATACTCCTTTCCCATCTAATTGATATCTTGCAAATATATGTGTTATGATCCATGGGCATGTTTGTTTTGTATATTAATGGATTATGCTATCTAATGTGCTAACTTGTTATATCATCACTGTATGCTTGCTCTGCTTGTTTGTTGATAACTTTTTGCAGGTATAAATCTTTGGGTCAAAGTGCTCAATGGTGGACATCATCAAACGTTTGGATGAGGTAGGCCTCTTTCTTACTTCTCTTGCACATTAGTTTACATAGAATATGTTGGAATAGAGTCGATTTCTACATTCATACATGCTTGTTTTGGTTCACCCTAGCCATAGAGAGATTTTCCTCATAATAGAATTGGCGACCGTACTGGGGATGAATCTTCTTTCTTAGGGTTTGAAGTACTCTTCTCCTTAGATTTCTCTCATTTCTATTTTGTTGCTTGTCGTATCATTTCTTGACATCTCCTATTCACTATGGGTCTAAGTTTTCAACCTTTCTCCCTTGCCTGGCCTTGTTTCAAAGCATATATGTGCCTTATTTCTTGATAGTCACGTATACATGTAGGCTGTCTCACCGCAAGATGTCTATGTATGCTATGTTTGCTCAAACAGTTGTGTACACCTTTTCTCCTTGCCTGTTTGCTTGGTGTGGTGTTTGTTGAGTGGGATTTGATGCTTGTTGAGACTTCTTAGGTCTCTGTAGTGCATGTTGAGTACCTGTGGGATGACAAGAAACCCTCTTTTGGTTGAATTTTTGGGTGAAGTTTTTCTCTTCATCTTTTCATTTTTATTTTTATTGTACATTAGGCTAGGTGTTTCATTGCTTGATATCATGCTTGAGTTATCTCTCTTTTATACACAGTAGGTCTATATATCAAGTTACTTTTCAGTCCATGCATTTTTAGTTTTGATATATTGAAAATACAAAACAAATAGGAATTTGCATTGCTTGGCATTTTTTGTCTTTTGATTTTTTATCATTAGCTTAGTGCATATAGTGAAAGGTGTCATTTTTACTTATGAATTGCAAAGTTGAATTTGAAAATTACATTTCTTTTTAGGAGCATATCATACATTAAAAGTTAAATTTAGGACTTTGCATTATTTTCATATTTACTTTCTTGCAGAGTCATAACACCATGAGTTTTGTCACCATACCTTTTTGAGTAATCACGGTCATAAAATCAACACTATAATTTAAAATTTATTAGTAGCGATTTTATTTTCTAGGGTGCACAAACTAGCCTAGGATTTAGTGCCTTGGAATAGGATTTTGTGAGTAAACTTCTCCAAGGAAATTAAATCAACATATGTGTCTGATAAAGGGATTTGAGAAGTCCATTGTATAATTGGTAAGATCAAGAGGCTCTGCTCACACCGGAGTTAATCACGAGGTCGCACAAAGTTGGTTGAAGGGATATCCCCCTGATACTCGCCTAGCGTCAGAGATATTTTTGTGGATTTATTTGTATCTAGGGATCTTTCTAGTGCCCATACCTCCGTGAGAGGGGTTTCTTTCAAAGTTTCAGGCTTTGCTACCCTTCCCATATGGTGATCCAAACTTACAACTGATCTCCTTTGCATCGATTATACAATGGTTTATTAGTTGCTTGAGTTAGGTATCTCATACGTTACTTGCAAGGGTTATTCTGCTAGTACCCTGGGTCAAATAGGGGTCAGATAACACATAGCCTTTATGGAGGATTACCTCTCCTAGGGAATCTGACCAACTAGTTTTTAATCCCACGAGGGCCCCCATAACTAATTTTGTTACCTCCAATCTTTAGCAGGGAGTCTCAGGTCCCTCTTGGACAATACATGCCTTCTTTAGGGAGGGAGGCCACTCAACCACTTTGGCCCGTTTGCATGCATATTGGTCATTTGACTTTTGGTGTGCTATTTTCTTACTAGTTGGCCTTAGGATATATTTTTTATCTTTAGAATATTAAGTCATCGTGGAGTCAGACTAGACGCCCCGCCGGTCCCATCACTTGTTATAGGTTCCACCGAATTTCGTGTCCTTGCCTTCTAAAAGGCGTAGAGTCATTATACGTGGTACACACACATCCACCATTCAGACTTGTGATTCTACAAGGATGAGTACTGAACCTGTTCTTCATAATTTTGGGAGCCCTTCGACTCCCATACCCACTATATTTAATGGCTCACCTTTGAATCCTGCAACCTCTATGGTCATAGTGTCGAAGGCACCTATCATTACTATGGCTCGGCCTATATTTAATTCTCATGTTACCGCCTCGAACCCCTTTGGGTCTCTTGGCCACTCACAGGGCTACAATGTTTAGTCCATCCCTATGGCTTCCAGTCCATTTTCTTATGGTATGCCTAACTTCACCTTGCATTTTTCGTACTCCATCCTAGATGTTGGCCCTAATGATAGAGTTGTACTTGGGGGAAGTAAACCTCCCTACACTTCTTTTTCATTCGGTGGATCTCAAATCCCTCAAATGACTCCTAATATGGGAGGTATGTCTGCTTTTAATCCTGGGCCCAATCCTCCTACTTCTGGGTGGAATAGTCAATCTGGCGGACAAGCTTTAGCTCAAGTTCCATCCTACAATCTTACCTCCTTGGCACAGATTCTAACCAATACGTTTGGCATGAAGAATCCACCTCTATCCTTCAGTTTCCAACCTAGGGAGGTCGGTTTCACACTTTGGGAAAACCCAACCTGGATCTAATCTGGCTGGGGGCAATTTCTATAACTCTCAATAGAAAATTCCAGCTAGAATGATGCCCAACCAACCTTATATGAATCAACCTGGAGGAGGGCCTTATAATGCTGGACAGGGCCATGGTGTTTACCAAAATCCTGGATGGCCTTTGAATCCACAAGAACAATATTTCCCAGGAGGTTGGGGCCAGATGTCACAACCCCATCTCCCTTTTCTGGCCATGCTTAATCTGCCAGATTTGTCTAAGTTAATGACTGACCCCATGAGTCACGATCCTACATGGCCCTCGGTCCCCACCAAACTTCCTTTGGACATACCAAAGTTCGAGGGTAATAATGGAGAGGATCTTGGTGATCACGTCACTACCTTTCACCTTTGGTGCTAATAAAACTCCCTTAATGACAATTTTATTCGTTTGAGACCGTTTCAACGCACCCTTATCGAAGTTGATGTGAAATGGTATATTGAGATACCGAGGGGGGCACATGGGACTTTTAGTCAGTTGGTGATGGTCTTTATTAACCACTTCCGATTGCCCATTCGTTATGATGTTGGGTTAGAATTGTTATCTACTTTACACCAGGATATTGCCACTCATATATCATACCATATCCAGGAGTGGAATAGACGGAAGAGGTTGATTAACAACCCTATACCCTCGAAATTTATTTTAGAATGGTTTCTTAAGTCTTTGCACCCTCCTATCTCGAAGGACATTGCTACTTCTGGGGTTACCACTGAAGAAGAAGCAATCTTTAGAGCCCAATAGTTAGATTTGATATATGCTCAGTTTGGGTTGTTATACCACCTTCTTCCTGAAGCACCGCGATCTACTTACGACCCTAGGAAAAAGATGAGACCTCATGCCGATGGAATTGTAGGTTCCACCAATGTAAATTCCGTAGACTCGGTGACAAACCAATTGAAAGAGTTGTCTTTAAGCCAGTCTGCATGAGGACCAACCTCGTCTGTGTTTTCCAATCCCACTCAGTCGGTGGATGTACACTCTGTGCAATCGTCGGCCAACCCGAATGGTAACCAACAACTAGGAGGGAATAAGAGGAAAGGACGTAATAATCGTAAGGGTGGGAAAAATGGTAATAAACCCAAGGACAATAATAATAATGAGAATATGGGTAGTAATTTTGGAGAGGGAAAATGAGAAAAATGTAAGGTGAAGTTTCCTTGTAAGATTTGCACAGATGATCACCTTACCCATTTTATGTGAGTGGGAAATCCCGCTTACAGAATTAGCATTTAAGGGCTCTAATCATGCATGCATAAAATGACCATTTAAAGGCCTCTACTTTTTCCTATTCTCCCAACACAAAACCCCCACATTCATGCAATACAAAGGTGCAAACAAGATTAGGTAACTCTAACTTAAATCCTTCATTTGATGTTGATCCCTTTGCTTTCACTTGCTCCTTGACTGCAAGCCTCCTCCCAAAGCTGACCTCCATTCACACATGGACAAACAGAGAGCTGCAAACATGCATTTCATATACTAATTGTTGGGTTAGATGTGACAATATCATAAAATAAATACACAATTTGAACACATGATATGGTGGGACGAAAAAATTATTCCTTTTTGTATTAATATTCACAAGATTAAACTTTACAATATATGGCCGACACTACTCCTCGAAACTGGTCCTGGGCTCCTCTTCACAATTCACCAACTACTCAACCTCACAATACAATTGCAGGAAATTGGAGCAAAGGGGGGATAAATTTGGGTAGAGTTTCTATACTCTTCTTCTTATTCTTTAAATGGGACTCCTACCCCTTATTTTATAGGTAGTTATCCGGTTGAATGACGGGCCATAAGCAGTCAAACATTTTTAGCAATTTCCCAAAACTCTATTTCCCGTCTGCAACTTTCCATTTTTTTTACTTTTGACAGTATCCACGGGCTATAGAAGGCCTGCAGGCGTACATATGTGTGCATACGTGGGATGTAGAAGGCCAGGGCACGTGTGGCTAAAAAACAAGGGCTTTTTAGAAGAGCTTGGCTCAATAAATTGGAAAATAGTAGGACCTAAGGCCAGGTATGTAGGCTGGGTGCAAATTAGGCTTATAACAGATGCCCCCCTAAAGTGTGAGGTCAGAAGAGAATCTGATGGCTGAAATACTTTACCAATATTTATCAATGTTCCAAGCAAGTGAGCCCAGGGATCGGTATTCGGGAGCTGCCATCTGCAAAATAACATTTTGTCTCTCCGAGGCGGGCATACCCATGCTCAGGATAAAAAACTAAAATCATGGTTGCCAATCAAATACACTACAGATCCATGTCATATAACTATATAAAGTGTATCCGTGAGAAATACACAATGGATCTACATCTCAAAATCAAAAGATATACATGTATAGTATCCATCTTCAAGAAGCTAAGTGTCGTCTAATGGATGGAGATGATTCTTTCAGAGCTCAAGCAACAAATTCAAGATCTTCAAAACTAGGGTAAGAGTGTAATGTGAGTGTACGAATTCATTACCCAGAGGTCTTCGATAGAGAACTTCATTGATTTTGAACAAGGATTTTGATTGGCATTTTAGGATGGTCGAGCATGAGGACAAGTGTTTATGGATAAATTCGTGAGTGCAGACACAGACCAATCTCCCCAGATCCACCTGGATCTGGAACAAAACGTGACAGAATACTACTCTTTCCCTAGATCTAGATATTGAATGAACTAAGAGAAATGGATGGTGAACATACCTTATGAACGCTCTCCTTTAATCTCTGTTGTTCCTTGCTCTGCTCCGATGCTCTTGTGTCGTTCCAATCACAACAACACA